>VZZY01006831.1:0-14228 GCA_013400335.1 Eurystomus gularis | reverse complement strand
CCGCCGCCGTGCCCAGGCTGCGCTGTGAGTGCCAGGGCCCGGCCCCGCCATCTTCCCTCCGCCGCCGGCACGCAGGGAGAGGGGCGCTTGGTCTGGCGGGGCGGGGGCTGGACACGGCGCTGCCCCCCCGGCGGCCTGATGTGCAGGGGAAAGGGTTTTCCTGAGGGGTGACGGTGTCGTTTCTCTGCAGAAATTTCACAGGCAACTCGATTTCTTCCCTCGGTGCACAAGTGTGGAGGGGATACCCCTGGGCTGAGTCCTTGTGAGTATCCTCTAGCGTGGAAAATGTCAGTGCAGGGCCAGAGGAGGCCCCTGCGATGATGGGAGGGCTGGAAGGCCTCTGCTGGGAGGCCAGGCTGGGAGAGTTGGGCTTGTTCAGCCTGGAGAAGAGAAGGCTCCAGGGAGACCTTCTTGGGGCCTTCCAGTGCTTCAAGGGGCCTGTCAGAAAGATGGGGACAGACTTTTGAGCAGGGCCTGTTGGGACAGGACAAGGGGGGATGGTTTGAAACAGAAAGAGGGAGATTGAGACTAGAGAGAAGGAAGAAATTGTTGATGCTGAGGGTGGTGAGAGCCTGGCCCAGGTTGCCCCGAGAGGTGGTCGCTGCCCCATCCCTGGAACCATTGCAGGTGAGGTTGGCCAGGGCTCTGAGCAACCTGCTCTAGTTGCAGATGTCCCTGCTCCCTGCAGGGGGTTGGACTCGATCAGCTTTAAAGTTCCTTTCCCACCCAAACGCTTGTGTGCCTCTATGCTTTCATCTGTTTTTGGAGCCAAGGGTATGATGAGCACCAACACCCACACAAACCTTTTCCATCTAGATTCAAGGCTGAGCTGCTCAGCAAGGAGGGGAGGTGAATCCCCAGGGCTTCCTTGGATGACAGATGCTGTGAGCTGTGTCCCCACCATCCTATGGGACCATCCCTTTGCCTATTTAAACAATGATCAGGCTACAGTTAGCTTCAACAGGCCAGGAGCAAGTGCCTGCTCCTGCCATGAGTGGTGATGATCCCTGGAGTGACTCAGGAAAGCTACTGCAGGAGATTTGCCCTTGAAAATTCCATTTCCTCCTGGAGAGCAGCTGGTGCAACACTCCATGTCCATTTGTCTCATTCCAGAGTCCTCCAGGACAACAGTCTGCAGGCAGTGAAGAGGCATTCACTGGAGGGTCTGCTCCTGCTGAAGCACCTGTAGGTACCGTCCCTGCCCGCCATGGTGGGCGACTGTCTTACCCTCCCCTGGACCCCAGAGCTCAGCCCACCCCTATGCGAGCGTGTTTCATTCCTCCTTGGTGGCAGAGCCGAGCAGACCACAGTGTCTTGGTTCTGCAGTAGTGGGAGGATCCTTGTAGGGACATGGTGCAGCTTTCATTTCCCCTAATCCCACCGAGAGGAGGAGGCTGCTGCTCCTTCCTACAGATGTTGGGTGACTTGTAGTCGACCCCAAGCTAACAGTGACCTCCTAGGCCCTGGGAGATTGCCTCTGGCTCTGTTTATCTGAGGACCATCATTCTGGGGGTGAGAACCACCTAGAGCAAGGCAGGACCCCATGAAGGCCTTGCTTCTGTTAAGATCTGGGGGAAAAAACCTCTGTTGGGGTGAAAGCAGAGCCCTGTATTGCTGATCACTCTTGGGAGAGCCTCCCTGGTGGCCTTGCCAGGTAGAAAGAAGTCTTCACTACTTTCTTCTGCTGAAATCCCAGATGGACTGAGGTTGGGAGATGGCTGCTTCAACCCCCAGCTCAGAGCAGCGCTAACCTCAAAGCTAGGGCAGGGTTTTCTTCTATCAAAAAGTTAACGAGGTTGGTCAGCTGAGTCCTCCTGGTTCTTGGAGGAGAAACAAATGCGCATCTACGTCCACCCGATGCCACGTGAAACTGCAGCAAGCAGTTGTTGTCTGGAAGGGAGCAGAGGAGCATTAGGGTTTCTTCTCACTGAAGTTTAGTTTTTCACAATTTGGGGGGTTTCCTGTGCAGTGCAGGCAAAGGAAGCGGGAAACAAGACCGGCCAGTTTCCTCTTGTCCTGTCACTCCATGTGATCCATGCAAATGCATCCTCAGCTGCTAAACCGGGCCTGCGCCAAGAGTCTTTTCTGTAATCAGGAAAATCGAGCCCTAAAATAATTCTAGTGGGATCAGAGCGAGGAGAAACTCGCTGGGATGAAGGCAACCTCCGGTCAGGGGGGTTTATCACCAGTTACACACCACTGCGAGCTCATGTTGGCTCCAAACACCGCGTGAAATCAGAGCCGTGTAACGTATATGCTGCCAGTGGCAAAGCAAGTTAAAGTAAACATGACAGTGCAAGTGTCATTAACATTTCGTGTTCTAATTTTAACAGGGATTTATCTCGCAGTAAAATCTGGGCGATTGAGGAACGTGCTTTTGAGCCGCTTCCTTTTTTGCAGCTTCTGTGAGTTATCCCAGTTTCTTTCGAGTGTATTTCGTGAAGTCTGGTTGCATTTATCACCCTTTTTTGTGCTAGAAAAGATTCTTATTATTTTTAGAACACTGCCTAAACTTCTGCTAAAAGACTAAGGGAGCTGAAGAGATTGATGCAGGTGCTGGTGACCCACAACAGGATGAAGGATCACGGCACGGTTGTCCAAATGCAGCCATAATAGAAGCCATTTCTTGAAGGCTTGCTGCATCCTGCAGCAGAAATAGATTAAGCACACGTGCGCTTCATTTCCTCTCCTTGCCAGGTTAAAAAAATAATGTGAACACGGCAGTTTCCTCCCTATTCCACCTTGGATTTGCATATTTCCTACAAATCAATACGGCTTCGCTCCAGCTTCCTGCAGGACAGACCTGAGTCGTGTCTGTGATCTTCTCTTCCCCCAGAAACCTCAGTGGAAATCTCATCACGCAGATCCGAGACAGAACTTTCCAGGCATGGCACAGGATGCAGTTTTTGCAGAAGTTGTAAGTGGAACGAGGTCTAAGGGTAGGTCAGCGAGGGACCCGGCGCTGACAGGGGGCGAGAGCAGATCTGAAAATGCGAGGTGAAAATCTAGAGATTTTCAGAGCTGAATCCTACTCTAGATGTCATCCGGGGAGTCTGCAGCCTGAAAGCTGCCTTTTCCTGGCCTGCTCCTCTTCTGTGTGGCTTCCACCATCAAGGTCAAACAGGGAGCTCCCCAAAAGGGAGCTCAGGGGGATAGATATGAAAGAAACGCTGCGGGAAGGGAGAAGAGGCAGCGTGATGACGGGTACGAGATGTGACCCAGATTTCTAGCCAGAGATTTCACTTTGCGTATTTGCGTTTTAAACTAAAGGGTCTCAGAAACACCCACAAAAAGGAAATTGGTTCTGTTGGCCTCTTGAGAGAACGTGACTTAATCCATCGTCGGTTCTATCAAGAAGCCCTTCCAAGGATGGGATCACTGTTTCCATCTGGAGCTGAAGTAAGTGGGCGTTTTGCCCACCAAGGGTTCAGATAGACGAGGAAAAGGCCACGGTCTCCCTGCTCTCCTGAAGAGTGCAGCACTTCTCACGCGATACACAAATCAGGTGGCAGGAGAAATTGGGAACAATTCCCGCAGGACTAGGCCACAGCTTTGCCTGGCTGGGTGCAGTAATAGAGCAAAAGTTTACAGACGGTGGAAATGTAAGAAAATAGGGAAAAGAAGACTCCAAAGTAACATCAAAGTCCTGGTGGAGGGAAGCAAAGGGAAGGTGTGAGCTGAGGAGGAAAGAAAGAGATGTTGTGTTTTCCAGAAGAAGCGCTTCTGGGCTTTTGCTCTTGTAGCTGGAGCTAATCAGGACCCGCTGTATTTGGTGAATCAGCCCATCAGCATCTGTTCCTGCCTCCAGCCTTCATCCCAGGCCCTTCCTCACACCCGTAGCACTGAGCCAATTTTTTATCTTCAGGCTGAAATTTCCTATGTTTGTTCTCCACTTGAAAGGAAATTCTTTGGGGAGGTTTGAGTAAAACTTGTTCAGCCAAATCCACATCTGCCATCCATAAAAGTCGCCTGGATCCTTACCCACCATAAACCTCTTTACAGCACTCACACGGCAGAGAGGAGCCCAGAGGGGG
This sequence comes from Eurystomus gularis, assembly GCA_013400335.1. Taxonomy (NCBI): domain Eukaryota; kingdom Metazoa; phylum Chordata; class Aves; order Coraciiformes; family Coraciidae; genus Eurystomus; species Eurystomus gularis. Next base: position 10,194 of record VZZY01006831.1, on the reverse strand, counting down.
GACTTCTCTGTGATTCCGCCTCAGATCCGACAGGCACAACTCTCTTTGGGCCTTCTTGATGTTCAAAGGGTAGAAATGTGAAGCCTGGCAAAGAGGGAAGAACTCCTTGATCACAGAAATGCGTTGCAATGATCGAGTGGAAAATCACTTTGATTTAGCTCTGTTTATACAGTACAGGAACCACTGGGAGGGGGTGGGGGTTAGCTCTACATTAAGTGTTTTAACCCCCACCTCCCATTTCTCCAGTGCCTGCTGCATGGGGCTTCTGGATCTTGACTTTCCAGGCTCATGGGTCTGTGTACGTAAGAAGACACGTGGGTGGGCCATCCCCACGTGCCGCTGCCCCCACAGCTCACGTCCTTCCCGTCACCAGCTCACAGCAGCGCGTTGTTTCTTGCAGGATCCTAAGCCATAACCCACTCTCCGTTATTGCTGACACATCGTTCTTCAAGCTGCCTTCATTCAATTATCTGTAAGTATTGCCTCGTTTTTACCAGGTTAATATAGATCTTTGTCTCTCGAGTGCCCTGTTGTCAGGAGAGCAGAGATCCAGTAGCAAGTCTTGCTCTTCTTCCGGCCGTATTCTGCTAGAGGCACAAATAACCCCGGCCACTGGCAGAGGAAGGCAAAGGCCAGGCAGTTCTGCTGTCTCCCCAGCTGCAAAGCAACCGAGGAGCTGGGACACAAACTTTAAAAACACAGAGGCTGTCCAGGTGTGGGGCTGTGGAGTGGCCTGAAGGGTCTGGGAATGCCCCGACTCCTGCTTGAATGCTGAGGAATCACAGAATCGTTTTGGTTGGAAGAGATCTTTAAGATCGTTGAGTCCAACTGTTAACCCAGCCCTGCCAGGGCACCACTAACCCCTGGCCCTCAGCACCACATCTCCACAGCTTGGAAACCCCTCCAGGGGTGGGGACTCCACCACTGCCCTGCCCAGCCTGGCACAGCCCTTCACAGCCCTTGCCAGGAACAAGTTGTTCCTCATGGCCAACCTCAACCTTCCCTGGCACAACTTGAGGCTGTTTTCTCTTCTCCTGTCACTTGCTCCTTGGAGGAGGTGGGATGTAGCAGCTCCCGGTCACTGGGGGACTCAGGTGCTGGCAGTCCAGGGCTCCTGCCCACCCCACATCCCCACCCTGCTGCCTTGTCACAGCTCAGGGCAGGTGATGCTCTGTGTGGATCACGATTCTCAGCATCCTGTGGCTTCCCCTCCCATCTGTGAACCTGTGGAAGGCATCCAGGCTTTTGGCAGTGGTCCCTGCTGCTCCCAGTCCCGCTGTCCCACAGATCTCCTTTGCTTTCTGCCCAACACATTGTCTCTTTCTGCTGATATAAACTCTCTTTCCATGGTCACAGTGGACTCGTCCTCTTGGGCGAGAAACATCTCCCTTCAAGGACTGGAGCTGCTCTCGTGGAAGAGCAGGAGGAGGGCTTCGAGCCAAGGAATCCTTTCTCGTTGGAACCATTTCCCACGAGATCTGTGGGATCTCCTGATTCAGCCCCCATGGTTAGGATCGGGTCAAAGCAGAAAGATGATAGAGTTTTGAGTCAGTTCTCTTTCGTTAGGCAGAAGTGGATCCCTCTGCAAACACCACCACAATCATCAGCTACCTGGGCTTGTTCTCAGAGCAGAGTTCTGGTAATGCCACCTGAAAATCTAATGTGGTTTTTCAAATCCTTTCAGGGACCTGGGTGCAACACAAGTGACTCAGCAGACGTTGCTCACGCTCCTCCTGACAACAGCCCGCTTGGAAAAGCTGTGAGTACACGGGGGCTGGCTCCCGGCTGCCCGCAGATCGTGCTTGCTGAGACAGGGGCCCTGCTTGGGAAATGAATCCGCCCACCACTAAGTGAGAACAACCCCAGAAAGCTTAAGATTTGCTATTTACTTTTGAGAACTTCCCAAACTCACCTGCTGAGAAACAGGATTTCCCCTTTTCGATCACTTGTTCCAGGTTTTTCAAAGGGAAACTTTAAATCAAGGTGCAGTGTGTTTCTGTTTCAAGTGGTATTTTGGGGCTACTTCCATTGTCAAAGGTGAAATCATCTTTTTGATGCCAGTGGAGAAGCCTCTCACTACTTGAAACCTCTCTTAGGAATTAGGAGAATGTATTTGTCCATTGGGATTGGAAGTGAGGGGAAGTTTTCCAGAGCTATAGAAGGAATCGAAGCGAACTCATGATCTGTGTTACCCAAGTTGGACTCGGAGACATGGATTGAGATGCTGGTTTTTCTCTAGTAACTTTTTCTCTTTAGCGAACTGCCCAGGGATGTGGCCTGCTGCCTCTGCCAGGAGAAACACGCCACCGAAACCCCGTGCAGGACCATCAAGTTCCACTGCGAGGACCTGTGCACTGCCATCAGTGCTCCCCAGTGTCGTAGGCTTCCCCATGATGTCCATGAGGACACCAAATCCACCCAGTGTCCTCTAGCTTTAGGGGATGCTGTACCATGGCCCTGTTTTTAATGGGTTCCCAGACAGCATTGGCCACCTCAAAGGCACCAGTCCAGCCTGGTGGCTCCTGTCCAGTCCCAGGGACACTGTATCTAGGCACTCTAGAGGAGCTTCATCCCTGCGAGGCCTTTAAACCACCCCAAAGGCCAGTGCAGGCAGGTCAAGTGAGACCTGGGAGGCCTCAGACTGTTCTCCCTGAGCCACAGGCACAAAAAGTTCCCCCTTGGGTACGTGACTTGGAAAAAACAAGGGTTGAAAAGTTACTGGTGATTACACATTATCTTCTGTGTCAAACACTATCTTGAGAAGAAATAGCTCGCTGGGCTAAACAAACACACGGGCTTCCAATCCACACAGCGCATCTAGCCAAGCAAATCACGCGCGCCCGGTGCCATTCCCCAGCACTGGAAGGCACCATCTGCTCCCCAGTTTCCCCTCCAGAGCCTTTCCAGTGCCACCATTACTTGGCTACTCACAGCTCAGTGCTGAGAAGGGTCCCAGACACAGCACAGACGTGGCCAAAGGGACCAGCAATGTTTGCCTTGCTCTGGTGAGCACTGCAAATTGCTCTAATGGCTTTAAACTGGAAGAGGATAGATTTAGATTAGACGTTAGGAAGAAGTTCTTCACTCTGAGGGTGCTGAGACGCAGGTTGCCCAGGGAGGTTGTAGATGCTCCATCATTGGATGTGTTTAAGGCCAGGTTGGACGGGGCCTTGAGCAACCTGGTCTAGTGGGAGGTGCCCCTGCCATGGCAGGGGGGTTGGAACAAGATGATCTTTAAGGTCCCTTCCAACCAAAACCATTCCATGATGCTATGGTGAGCTGGTGCGTGCTGAGCTGCACCTCAAACCTACACTAGAAACCCCAAGGCCCAGAAAATTAACCCAGTCCCAGCCTAACCCAGCATATAACTGAGCGCAGATGCCCTTAGGCAGGTTCTCCAGAAACCTCCTGTAATGCACAATGTGTTGGCAGGGGTCTGGGATATACAGGCTCCCAAAATTGCCTGGGTGACCTCAGAAAACCACCTGGTCTCTCTGCCACCCTGTGCCCCATGTGTAGGAGAGAGGCCGGTAACACCGAGCTCCTTCGCAGGGCACTTGGTGAACACCAAGTGTCATTATTCTGTCATTAGCGTGTGCCGCGTGAGCGGGGCACTGTCCTGCTCCCTCTTTGCGCAGGGTAAATCTCATCCTACTCAAAGCAGAGACAAGCTGGACTTCTGCAAATGGACCCAGTGCGGTTCCCAAGGTCTCCAGGTAACTCATTTCCAAACTGGATGTGGATAAGTGAGTCCAACCTCATCACACGTTTAGGGCAACAAGGCTGCTAAGCTTTTTAGGGCGGGATACTCAAAGGTATTTCTGTGTCCAATTTCCTATCTTTTTCACAGGGAAAAAAAGGCCTCAATACCTTTGTAATCTGTAAATATTCTTGACCACGTCACGCTGCGTCTGGCATTAAGCTCTCTGCGGAGCAGGATTAGAGATAAGTTGTGTCTGCAGCCTTGGCGTGGGGCTCTTGAAGACTTAGCCCAGCTCTGCAGACTCAGCGTGTCCTCCGCATTGTGGGGCAGGAGCTCTCCTGGGCTGCTCGCATCGCTGTGGGTCAGATCCTCACACCTCCCACTTCTTCTAGTCCTGAGTGATGGGAGCTGCGTCCCTCAGCAGAGAAACAGCTCTTGAGGGCTCGCTTGGACTGCGGGTTGTTGCAGACAACAACCCAGAGGCATTTTAATGTGAAATATCCCGGATTTTCCTGACTGCAGGGAGCTGGTTGGGATAACTGATCAGGGAGAAACCCTGCATCTTTGGGTGTCCTGCTTTCCAGGCTCACCCCAACTTTAAAAGCTTTATGGCGATTTTAGCGACTCAACACTGACTCGTATCCAGCAGTCGGAAACTCCGGCATCAAACCCATTCCCCTGGGATGGGGAATCTGATCCAAAGAGAGCCCAGGGAGACACCAGAAAAGCAACATCTCCCTGTTCTGCCCCGAGGAGATGATCTGATTGATTGAACACGACTTTTCCCATCTGTAACACATCCACCGTTCCATTCACACACTCCCTTGTCTTCAAGACGAGCACCCGCTGCTCAGGGTAAACCTTTGACCCTGCCTTTTGGCAGAAGGCTTCTTGTGACGCCGAGTCACTGCTCTGCTCTCTTGGTGTTTTACAGCCCGTGCGGATCCTCTGGCAGAGACACAAGGAAAGAGAATGGAAGCGGGACAATCCAGAGAACTCAACACCAGCTCAGTGTGGAGCCTCCAGCCCAAAGAACCATCGCTCGGAGGCCGTGAAGTCGCAATGCCCGCGGTCGTGCTGAGCCTGACCAACACTGATCTCAGTGACCTGAATGATGATGTTTCCACAACAAATTCAGATTCCTCTCAGCACTCAGCCAGGCAGGAAGGCAAAACCAGTAAGGAGCTGATGCTGTGCAGCATTCAGCACATGGACTGGGCAAGGTCCCTTCCAACCAAGAGGCTTTATTTTCTAGCAAAGGCGCTAGTGGATGAGCTCAAGAAGAAGCTGCACAAGACTAAAAGTGCCGTGACTGTGAGAAAACCCATCTCACGCCTGCCAGCACCTACCGTGCAGAAGGACAAGGTGCAGGAGATCCCAGCAGTGGAGGGAGAGACAACCATGGGCTTGGTGCAACAGCAGCAAGACTTGGGTTTGAACCGGGCAGCATTAAACCCTGGGGCAGGAGCTGGCAGGTTAAACCTCACTGAGGAGGCCTCCAGACATCACAATATATCCACACCTCCCTCAAAACATCCCCTTCCACAGCTCCCAGCAGAGGCCCCTCATTTGTCCGGGTCTTTTAAAATTCAAAATTATTCTGATGTTGTGAAAGTGACCCAGAAAACTCCTGGGATGGAAGATGCAGAGGAAGCATCGTCTCCAGGGCAGGACTATGTTTGGACTCACCAAAACTACAAGCAGGAGGGCAGCCAAGGTCTGAATAAGCTGATGCGGCTTTTCTACAAGACATTTGACAACGTGAATACAGAGGAAGAGCCCAAAGCAGAGCAGAGACTAAACCCAAACCAACATTTTTTCTATAAGCTGTTGGTTAATAGCAGCCTCCCCGCTGCAAGCAGCAAGCGAGACAACACGGCTGGAGAAGAGGGATCCTCTCTTGGGGGGCATTTAGCAAGTGTCCCTCAAACCACAAAAACACGTTGGAAGCAACGAAATAAAGGATCCCATTTCCTCAACACACCAGGTAGCTCTGACAGCCCAGATGATGTGTTGGTTCAGGGAGACCTCTTTGAAACCAAGGTCCGTCATCACCTGCACTTGCTGGTCCCGGACGAAGGCCTGCAGATGTTCATCACCCACGTGGCACGAGCCCTGATGATGGACTGCAGTCTGCCCGAGCTCCAGCCAGCCTGTGCAAAGCTGGTCTCCAAGACGGGGCTGCTCATAAAGCTGCTCAGCAAGAGGCAGGATGACCAGGGAGACTCTGCTCTCACAGACCAGTGTGTTCTGCAAGGGAACATTTCCAATCACATGGTTTTATTTTCTAGCAAGAGCTGGGAACCCGTAGGGAAGGTGGGTGAGATCCTGGGCATTGCTGGATCACAGAATCATGGAATCGTTTTGGTTGGAGGAGACCTTTAAGCTCATCAAGTCCAACCCTTAACCCAGCTCTGCCAGGGCACCACTAAACATGTCCCTCACCACTACATCTCCACAGCTTTGAAACCTCTCCAGGGATGGGGACTCCACCTCTGCTCTGGATATGTCCTTCTGCACAGCAGGGAATGGAAGGAGGAAACCTCTCTCCTCTCCTGACTTTCTCTCCTTTTCTCCCAGTGGAAACCAGAGTACACCTCCGCCAAGAGACTGGTAGCGATACTGGTGCCTGTAATCATCATGGTGACTCTACTGGTGCTTTGTCTCGTTGAGGTAAGCCAGGAACTCGTCTGACAGTCAGTCAGCCCGTGTAGCTGGAGTGCGGCAGGGCAGGGCGGTGCCTCCCCGCACAGTTTATGAGCCCCAGGATGCTGCTGCAGGTGCCCGTGGGTAACTCAGTCAGTCTGCAGATGAAACCATGCTGTGTGGGAGTGTTGATCTGCTGGAGGGTTGGAGGCCCTACAGAGGGGTCTGGCCAGGCTGGATCGATGGGCTGAGGACAATGGGTGGAGATTCAACAAGGCCAAGGGCCGGGTCCTGCCCTTGGGTCACAACAATCCCCTGCAACGCTCCAGACACGGGCAGAGCAGCTGGAAAGTGCCTGAGGGAAAGGACCTGGTCAGGTGGCTGAAGATGAGCCAGTGTGTGCCCAGGTGGCCAAGAAGGCCACCAGCATCCTGGCTTGGATCAGCACTAGTGTGGCCAGCAGGACCAGCACAGGAATCATCTTGCTGGACTGGGCATTGGAGAGGCCACCCCTCAAATCCTGGGGCCAGTTTTGGGCCCCTCACTCCAAGAAGGACCTTGAGGGGCTGGAGTGTGGCCAGAGAAGGGCAAGGAAGCTGGGGAAGGGTCTAGAGCAGGAGTGTGGTGAGGAGCAGCTGAGGGACCTGGGGGTGTTGAGCCTGGAGCGAAGGAGGCTCAGGGGAGACCTTCTGGCTCTTGACAAGCCCCTGAAAGGAGGTTGGAGCCAGGTGGGGTTGGGCTCTTCTCCCAAGGAACAAGTGACAGGACAAGAGGAAAGGGCCACAAGTTGTGGCAGGGGAGGTTGAGGTTGGCCATGAGGAACAATTTCTTGGTGGGAAGGGCTGTGAAGGGCTGTGCCAGGCTGGGCAGGGCAGTGGTGGAGTCCCCATCCCTGGAGGGGTTTCCAAGCCATGGAGATGTGGTGCTGAGGGCCATGGGTTAGTGGTGACCTGGCAGTGCTGGGTTAACGGTTGGACTTGATGATCTTGAACGTTTCTTCCAACCTAAACAATTCTGTGATTCTATGTTTTTCCAATCTTGGAGCTTGTCCCACCATCCCAGCCCTGTAGAGTCACCTACCTGGCTCTTCTGACCCTGTGCTGCTCTCCTGCCTGCACTGATTCCTCTCAACCGTGCAGCAAGTCCCCTGCGACCTTCCTTCTTGCCAAACTCCAGCTCTCCTGCAAGGTGCCCCAGCTCCGGGTGGATCAGGGCAGTGCCAGGAGCCAGGTCCCAGCAAGCCCTGAGGTCTGAGCCTCCTTTGGGGCCCTTCTCCTCAGAAAAAAAAAGCTTTTATTTCTTGAGAAGCCTCCCTGTGTGTTTCAGAGTGGGGTTAACAGGAGGGGAGCATCCTGCCCGGCACGGCGCAGATAAGACAGACGTAAACATGGCTGAGATTAGGAGAGCTCTGGGAGTTCAGGGCATTCCAGAGGTAGGGAGAGCGAGGAGTTGGGAAGGGAGGATGGGCTCGTTCTAAAATCACAGCACTGGCTTGGATGTGTATCCAACGGGCTTGGTTGGAGGAAGGGTCTTTTGGCCTCCCTCATTTGCAGGATATGGTGAGAAAACCCTGATGTGATGAGAAAACCCTGATGTGATGAGAAAACCTGATGTTCCACATCTCTTTCTCTCTTTCTCCTTCACCAGGCTTGCTCCAAAAAACCCGCAGCCACTTCCCAAACCCACAGCAGCAGTAAATCGCTCCCAAGATGGTAACGACCCCCCATGCCGTACCCTGAGCAGCACCCCAACCTCACCTGATCCCCACCCCCCCGGCCATGCAGGCACCATCTCCCCAAGACCCCCCCAGTCTGGATTTAAAACACGTGACTTCTGTGAGAGCCCCAGAAAAGGGCCCCTGAGGTGTGGGATGGGGTGGACGTGGTGGCTCTGGGCTCCTCTGTGGTCCCATGTCCCTATGACCAGGCTGAGCAGCCATGAGGAAGCACCTCCGGGGTCCGGTTCCCAGCAAAACTCCTCTCTGGTGGGAGCTCTGCCGTATTTCTCTGTGAAGGGGCTGTTGAAGAGCTCGCTCCTGGCATCTCCAGGTGCCTTTCACATCCCGCCCTATCCAGGTCTCCTCCCTTCTCCATCAGCCAGCACTGTCCTTCCCCTCCATGGCTCCTCATCTTCCTCGGGGTCCCCCCGCGCAGGCTCCGGTGCTGGCAGGGTGCTGGCACCCACCGCAGCCCTCCCTGGCCGAACCTCCCGGCTTTGAGACCAGGACCAGTGAATTCTGGGTCGATGATGCCCAAGAGCCGGTTTTCTCCCGCTTTATCCCACTAAATCCAGAGGTTCTGCTGCACTGGAAATGTGCCTGAATCCCCCAGTAGCCGCTTCCCCGGCAGGACAGGCCGCGGGCAGCCTCCCTGCCAAGAACCACCAGCAGCAGCTGCCACCACTTTTTATCCTTTTCCTTATTTTTTTTTTTCCCAGTTTCTTTCCAAAACTCTGCCCACGGGGATGGGGCAAGTCAAAGGATGATGCTGGAGAGCAGGTGAGGGCGGGGAGCACATGCCGGGTGTCCTCTCTGCCTGCACCGCGCTGGTTTCCCACCTTCTCCGACCCCTTCCCTTCCCATTCCTGGCGCTTCCCAGGGCTGGTATGTGACGGATCCCGGGCGAACATGTCCGCCGTGGCTCCCAGCCCTGCAGCAGACCCTCAATGCCCAGCAGGAGCAAGCCTTGGCCAAGCTCTTCGAGGAGGACACCTCGGGCGAGGAGGAGCTTTTCAGCAGGGCCCAGCTGCGGTGAGTGAGGGGCCGCGGTGCCCACGCGGCTCCTTCGGTGCCTCTGCGGAGCTGGGACCCCATTGCTGAGGGTGCCGTTCCCTGGGTGCCATTTCCTTGGGTGCCATTTCCTGGGTGCCATCTCCCTGGGTGCCATTTCCTGGGTGCCATTTCCTAGGTGCCGTTCCCTGGGTGCCATTTCCCTGGGTCTCATTTCCTTGGGTGCCATTCTTTGGGTCCATTTTCCTTGGGTGCTATTGCCTTGCTTTTCCTTGGGTCCCATTTCCCTGTTTCCTACTTCCCTGTTTCCCACTTCCCTGGGTCCCATTTCCTTGCTCTTATTTCCTCGTATCCTGTTTCCTTGGTGGCCATTCTTTGGGTGCTATTTCCTTGCTGCCATTTCCTTGCGTGTCATTCCCCTGGGTCCCATTTCCTTGGTTCCATTTCCCTGTTTCCCATTTCCCTGGGTCCTTCTTCCTCATGTGCCATTTCCCTGGGTTCCACTTGCCCATTTTCCCGCTTTCCTGGGTGCCATTTCCCTGTTCCTTATTTCCCTGGGTCCCATTTCCTCAGGTACCATCTCTCTGTTTCCCATTTCTCTGGGTCCTTCTTCCTCATGTGCCGTTTCCCTGGGTCCCACTTTCCCATTTCCCACCTCTCTGGGTCCCATTTCCCTGCTTCCCGTTTCTCCATTTCCCACTTCCCTGGGTGCCACCTCCCTCCTGCCATTCCAGCACCCCGGACGAGGAGCTGCCCCCCCCCTTCTCCGCAGAGGAGGGTGCCAGGGGCAGCCTGGCGATGGGGGCCCCCCAAAACTGATCCCAACGCGATGGGCACAGCCAGACTGGGGGACACTGGGAGCACTGGTAGGGCCGTGGCAGTGCTGGGAGCCATGGCCACATGGGGTCCCAGGACACGGGGAGGGGACGACACGCGGCGAACACGCAGGGGCCACGCGGGGGACACACGGGGGACACGTGGGTTTGGGGGTGCCCGGGGGTGAAGCTGGTGTGATGGGGAAGGAAGGGACTGGAAATACCATTAAAAGTGGCGGGTTTGTCACCCAGAGCGTCCTGTGAGCACGTGGAGGTGTACACACGTGTGCTGGGCTGTGCAC
>VZZY01006830.1:186251-227126 GCA_013400335.1 Eurystomus gularis | reverse complement strand
TATACTCTATGATTGTATTCTGTTCTATGACATCATTAAACCCTTAATTCATTAAAAATTCTTTGCAACACATCTACTAAATGAATGAAACATGTTCAGCATTTCAGAAAACCGGGCTCAGGGTTTTGATCCTCCTTGCCCCTGTCCCTTCCCCTCTCTCTAGAACACAAAATAAAAAATAATTTATATTTTACATTTTCTGTTTATTTGAGATTCGCAGTACTAATTGAAATTCACTCACAAACAATTACTAAAAGTTATTTGTGTTTATGTAGTTTGACAACTAATGACTTTTAGAGTAAATGTATATTTTTAAATTTAAAATCACATTAAATCCTAACTTTACCTCCCCTGTCATACTTCCCAGATTAATACTCAGAATTGTAATCAGTACAATACAGGAGCAAATGTCACTCAGCAAGATGCCATACCCCTTGACTTCACATACAAACAATTGTTTGGGACACAGGGAAAGAAAAGACGCCAGGATAACAAAAATGGGGATTAAAGGATCCCCATTACAGCAGCATCAAGCCCACTGAAGTTTATTGGGGGAAAAAAAAAAAAAAAAAAAAAAGATAAATTTGGAAATTCTAAGTGGAAATGCCCTGGAATAAGCTTCACCTTTCTTTTTCTCTGGATGAATTACAATGATCAGATCCTATTTAAATATCTGCTATTTGCTATAGAAACTGCTAGGCTTTACAAAATAGGCACTCAACGTGATATATTTCAAACACTGATGCCATGGATTTTATTGTCGGTTTCTTTAACTTAGATTGTACATTACCTGCTTCAAAAACGCTGCTAAAATAATTGTCTTTCAAGCCCTGCCACACATGCTAAAGGGATCGAACACTCATACTTTAAAAGGCACAAGGCATCCATTCAGCTTGAAGGAAACATAACCAGGTCAGCACATTTAAGGAATGAATCTTCTTCCTTACCCAGAATTCTGCTTTGCCGTTGCCTTTTTTGCACCGCTCTGCCAAGAGCGACACACCTACGGTCACTTCAGATAATGGCTCTTCTGCTGCTTTCATGAGAACAATCTGAATCACCCGTCCTTCGTAAATGTGGGCGTCAAAAGTTGATTTCCACTCTGGATACATGGTAGGTTTCCTCTGAACTAGAGTTTTTCCCCTCTCTGAAAGCCACAAAGGAAGGAGAGGAAGTGTAAAATCGAATCATGTAGATCTAATACTTACATTCAACAAAATAACGCGGAAGAGAGCATCCTTGTGCCGAACGCAAAAGCAGAGTCAGTGCTTCTCGTACTGTTGGGACAAAGTTTAAATAGGCAGTACAAATATTTATGACTTAGAAGGCAAAGCTCACCCTGGCAAACAGGGCATGCAAAGGCAGCAAAGGTGTTAACAGCCAGAGAGACCACAAGGGACAAATCCCATTCTGGAATGCAGAAACTGGTCTAGTCACTAACAACTTGACAGGGAATATTTGCATGGCTCCTTTCTGGTATAAATCTCCATGATGTGTCATCTGAGCATAGTGAATAGCTACTACCATAAGATAAATTAAGATACATCTTACACTGATGCAGTTTAAATTGAAACTAGTGGCTTTGAGATTAAAGGCTTCACATTGCATTAATGTACTTCCAAGTTATCCCAACATTTCACTTCTATCCATAAGTCACTTGCCTTGACATTGTACTCTCTCTCTGACATGATTGCTACTTTTTAGAGGATATTACAAGGCCTTATCTGTCCTCTCTAGCACATGCAGACCTTGTGTAGTTAAAGGAGTAAGGAAAAGGCTGAAAGGACATTAAAAAAAAAAAGAAAAATCTTGATTTTTTTTTTTTTTTGGTAACATTTACCCAGCATCTCTGTAGACTCCTTCCTTAGCAGTTTTACCGTGCTTCATTATTCATATTAGACGGATGTTTTTTCTTAATATACGGCTTTAGTCTCTCTTTTGCTACCAGTTAAGCTAATTTCTTCCTGTCCTTACCTCAGGCTCAGAAAACATCTGGTGATTGCACCATTTACAGCAAAATTTTAGCCTATTTCTAGACCTGGGTCTCTTAGTAATCCCATCAACACATCCAAAATGCTATTGCCTCCTAAGCAACCACATCCAGGCTCTTCACTGTGACTCTGGCACACTATGCCACCTCCCCAGTTTTCCTCTCTGATTTGCTGCCACGCCAGTTATTCCCCAGCCGTGCTCAGCTAGCTGAATATAATTTTGTACATTCTGCACAATTTCTGTTATTTATGAAGATAATTTGTTGCAATAAAAGTGCTTTCTATGTGTCTCTCCAGCTCTGAATGATCCATTTTCCCCTCTGTGTGTAATCTGTTCATATGATATCAAGGCAGTAGCAAAGCAGACCCTTGTTGGACCCTTCCCCAAGAAGCTGCAGTGTGGTCTGGCTCCTAAAATTGGCACTAGAATTTACATTCTCTTCAATAGAGGAAGAATTAGATAATTATTACTTAAAAATCTTCCTGGAAACTCAAGGCAAAGTTTGTGTTCGTTCATTAATGACTTGCTTGATGCACTCCAGTCAATTGTGCTGAGCTATCTGAACGAGAGTAGCAAAGAGTGTCCTTGCACTTCTTTATTAGGGAAAGCCTGCCAGCAACAGCATTACAAATTACAACTTTGACAAGCAGACCTAAGCCTGCTTGCCAAAGGGCATTCTGAAATGCTCAGAAACAGCCACTGAGAACCTCCTCCATTTAAATGCAAACTCCAGCATTCCTCCTTTACTCAGTCAAAAGCTTTACCTTGATTTTAGGGAACTCTGTAGAAAGAAAATCCTCAAATCCTTAGCAAAACCTGCTTCTGGAGCCCTATATTTGATAATCTTAACTATGGAAGAATTCGGAAATATTATGGTGAAAATATATAGGGAAAGCTCAAACAGTTTGGGGATTATATGGATGGACAATAAAGGCAATGGGGAATTAAAAGCAGGCTGTCTGCACAGCAAGGCTTTTACACTAGCCTATTTTTCAGATTGCTAAAGCCAGACCCCTTCATCAGAGAGGCATGCCTCAGGAGGTATCCTTGGGAATATGAGAAATTGCCCCTACTTGCAGGACCTTTGACAATAATCAGGGTTTGCAGAGGCAGCAGCCGTTTACAAAAGAGTTGGTAATAACTCTTTGTAGGATTCTTACAGGGGCAGAGAACTAGCTCGGCTCGTTCACAGGACTGTCCCTGTTCCCATGTCCCAATTAATATCTGCTTTGATCAGTTACTGTATACATTTTTACCTTATGTAAAACTGAAAGAAGCCATCTGAATTACTGGCAACAACTTCCAGCCCGGCTTTGGTAATTAAAATCATACTAATCAAGCTTTGTTCTGGATCACGCTGCCTGCCTGCAAACGAACTCTTCAGTGTCAGCAAAGAAAAGCCTTTAAGAACACTGTTCTTACCTCTCCCCTATTCAGGCCTTCTTTGTTTCTCTCCTAACACTACTGGCTTCCAGTTTACATGTTTGCAAATTGGCTTAATGCCTAATCGTCAGGCAAATGATTTCCTCAAGCTTTCCTCATGCTTTTCTCAAGCATGCTTCAGCATGCAAATCCAGCAAAAGTTAGCTGGAGCATCAGTTCCTTTTCCTCATTACTCCCACCAGTCACTGCTCCAAGGTTCCCTGCGCTCTCCTCCCTCATTTTTTAGTACTTCAAAGCCACATGCATGAAGAGAAGTGTTGAGGCAATTCTACTTTTCAAAAGGAGACAGCTGAAAAAAAAAAAGTGGGTTTATTTAGACCACTTCCACCTCTCCACACATTCTGGCAAATGCAACACTTTCAACTCATTTCTTCAAGGGTTCTCAACAGACTAGGAAACTGCTTTTCTGGAGTTTAACACATTTGCTTGATGGCAACATTTTCTGGAAGGTGCACAGCACCTTGTGTTTGAAGTCTAAATACAGCTTTTACCTTGGTGATAAGGAGAAAGCCCAATCATGTTGTGAGGAAGAAGAAAAATCACCATTTCCTGCATTCTTTGCTGTTTTCTGAAGCCCTAGAGCCATAGTGCAGGATTAGACAGCTGTGGTCTAACCCAGTATGGCAATTCCCTCTCATCCGGTTTGGCTACAGTGATGTATTCTAGCTAAACGTCAAAACACTATAAACCTTTGGTCTAGTTTCTCTGAAGAAGCCGTTTTTGAAGGCTGAGGGCCTGCTGAACAGGCAACTAGCAAGACCTTGGGTGCAAGTCATTGCAAGCAAACAATTCTGTCAATAAGCCTTGGTTGCTACAAACTAGATTTCTCATTAATACGTCTCCTTCAAGACCATAAAGATCATTTACTACTCAGTGCTTGAAGATGGTCTTCTCAAACCTGGTGCAGTTCAGATCCCTCTTCATGGCACTCCAGTCCACCATGCTCTCCCCTGCTGAGCTTCTGCAAGTGCAGTCTGTCACTTGTGGAACTGGAGAGAACAATGCTTTATGGAACACTTGCGAACCTTTGTCACACAAAACTGACAACTCACCTTAGCCCATGCAAAAGTGACATTTCAGCTGCTTCACCACATATTTTGAGAATAGTTGTGTGTTGGTGGTGAAGTAAGAAACTACAGAGATCTTAGACTTCACTCTACCAACTGCTGAGCACTCCGGCCACAGGACAAGAAAGTATTATTAAAGAAGCCCTGTTTTATGGTGGGGGTAGAGGTAAAAGTCATATATATTTCTCCCATTCTGAAAGAAAATCTCACATTAAAGTGCTTGGCATGCTAGGAACAGACCAAGAGGGGTTGCAGTATTTCTCAAAAATTTATTCATATTCAGAAAAGCGTCATCATTTGTAATCTCACCTGTTGTCAATGCTTCCTTCATCTTGATAGCACAGAATGGCTGTAGTTCCCCTTGATTCTGCACAGGTCCCAGCTCAAAGGAGTTGAAAGATATCCGTAAGAAGGGGGCCATTGCTCACAATGATACACAACCTAAATGGAAAGTAGTAAAGAAAAATCATAGAATAAAAGACCTGGTCTGAGACTTGTGAGAAACCAATTCATATTTCTCAGCAGCCATCATAGCTGGTAGAACGCATCCTCTAAAGTCTGCAAGTCTTGAATGCGGCTTTGAGACCACGAGACTGAAGTAAAACTAGCATGTACTGTACTAAAAAAACGTGATACGTACAAAGACTGAATTTAAGACACCCTTTTGACCATATCCTGTTAGAACTAAGTAGCAGCCTTTGACTTAGACCTTGCTCAATTTTTAAACACAGAGACCCTATTCATTAACACAAGTATATAAACATTCTTCTCAAGTAGTTCACAAACTAATAGACAGATTGGTTGGGGGGGGAGTGTGTGTGTGGTTTTGTTTTTTTTTTTTAAAAAAAACATTTTTTTTTCCTCACACCTGGAATGAATGGTGGGCTGGGGAAAAAAAAGGGAGGAAGAAGTGTGTTGTCTGTTCCACGTGGTCCTTTCCCAGTATCTCTCACAAAGCAACAAGGGAAAACTAGGAGCAAAATTAATCATCTAAAATTCACACTATTCTGTTGCTCTTTAGGAATACATTATTTTCCCTTTTCATTGCTACACAGCCTCAAAATTTCCCAGACAGAATTCTAGGCACCTCAACAGGCAATCAAATGATAAAAGGAACATCTTTGGCTAATTCTATTTTTAAAGATTATCTGAGAAACTACTGAACCTAGAGACAATTTCTGGACACTGCAGCAAACACCACTAGCAGATGTAACGGTAACATGTTCTCAGGCATGATTCAGTAATTGTACTGCATATGAGCACTTAATCAACACTAACAACCTGATGAATTGGTCCATACACAAGTTCTGGTCCATACATGAGTTTACGCTTTCTCCATAAGGTAAATGCACAGTTACAGAAGTTTCTGAAGCCTAGATATCTCACTGGATAAGTGCGGGCTTTATTTTTCATACTTAATGTGGAAAACAATTTACATTTTAAATACCACCAAACTGAAACAAGTAAAACATCACATGACTTCTAGTCAAGCACTGCTTCCAGGCGGCAGTGTACTAATCCTAGGAAGCATCACAGAGCTAGGGACTCCAGCTGTGAGCCTTGATATCTGCACATATCGGGCAAAAGGAAGAGGAAGAACAAAACTGCAGCACTACTGTATGACCTGGTTTAAACTGTCAGGAATTACAAGTATCCAAACCACCTGTCACTTCCTAGTCGGCAAACTGGTGCTTCATTACAGGATTCCCCCATTCTTATGAGCTCCTGAACTTAGAGCAGATTTCAGTTTGCAATTTGCAGCATGTTCTCCGCTGGAGTTAGCCCTGTAGCTTGGATGTCAATACTGATTTGTGAAGCAAAAAATTACTTAGTCAAAGGGTAGGAGAAACCAATCATTTAATAGCAAGTGAATGCTAGTGTGATCAGAGAATGAGGGATGCAGGGAAGGAGGGATTAGGAGAAAAGAGTTAACAAGGTAACAGGGAGAGCTGAAAAAAGAAAAAAAAAAGGAATTGAAATGGGGCTGAGCCGGCCTTTTGACTGCAGATTGTGAACCAGCTCCATCAAGTAGCACTTGTACAAGAACAAGCACTAGTACAAGAACATTTCAAGCAATCCTGCTTATGCTTGCATTTTTTTAATGTAAAGACATCGACCTGACAAGCAATTAACATTCCTCTTATATCTCTGAAGGCCCAGAACAGTCATTTAGATAAAAGACTGTGAAATCAGTGTCTTTGGAGCAAGAGAGCATATAGCTCTTGACATCATTATTTATACATCATGCAATTTCCCTATGCAGACACCATCCTCAACAAATGGAAAAATTTTATGACTCTAACATTCACTAAGTTAGTTTTTATTAACTGACTGTTTCCCTAGCTTCATTTCTGTAGAGCAAGACAAAGTCAGACAGTGAGTTTAAGATTACTTGGTACCGCCACTTAACCCACTGAAGAACTTAAAGCCACGACTAAATTCACGTTGACGCAAAGGGTCATCCAGACTTGCAATGAAGTAACAACCCTCCCACACCATCCACTGGTTACTGCAGATTGGAGCACCACGTGATGAGACTGGAGATTGAGAAGACCTCACAAAGAAAGAAAATTAGGCAGCTTTTGTAAAAATTAACAAATACCTTCTGATACCTCACTTTCACAAACGCTACGTAAATACAATACTCATCAAGAGTTTTAATGAGGAACACATTTTAGCCGCTCAAGAGACCTTGTGCTCACTATGTTCAGAACTACCCTCAAGTGACCAGCTGCATGACTTGCCAACACCAGATCACATGTAGTTACTACTCAGTATGAACGTAAAAGAAACCTGATTTCATCATCATTCACCTCTGGGGAAACAGCTTTAAGACCCAATTAGGCCATAGGTAGAAATGAGCTGGGTAGGTCAGCATGTAGCTCCCACTGGAAAGTTTATTTGACAGAATCAGAGGATTGCAGGATAATTCTGCCTGGAAGACACAGCCCAGCTAGAAGTCACAATTTCCAGTAAGTCTGGGACTACACTAACAAAAAATTGGAAAGCACTGACAAAGCTAAACTAACAATTGCACTGATTTCACTCAGACCATCTGACTCAAGCCAGTGTTAGTCCTGAAACTGAATACAAGGCTTGGACATTTATTACTTTAACTCCAAATTGACAGATACAATAGAAACAGGTATCACGCATACACATTTTGTATAATCCCACAAATCTCCTCATTTCTGATGGCCAAATTGTTGGAAGGCCGTATTTTCAGCTCTGCTTCTTAGTTTTGAATATGGTTATTTGTTTTAGTTTCATCATACTTGGCTTCAGTGCAATCTCAAATGCTACACACAAGCAGTTAGGAGAAAACGCCAATATTCCAGGATTTCTGGTGATGTTCAAATGTGCTCAGTCCAAGGTCCCTGTGAAAGCTAGAAGATGCCTTTTTGCTTTTCCATCTAACAACAACTTTAAAAAAAATAAATCACAAACCCCCAAACTCAACAGCTTGCTTTCACACAACAAATTACCTGTTCTTGCCAAGTTTCTCTACCCTTATACATGATGCTTTTTCCACACAAGTAGAGATTTTAAGTGGTTTCACACAAAATCTCACTATACATGATAGACTAGACTGTGACACATGGATGTTAAGTGAGACAGGAGGGCTTGGATGTGCTCCTCAGACACATTGCCAATCCTTGTCTAGGCTAAGATATTGCAGTGAGATAGCTGACAAATATCAGCTGTACTGCTGTAAACAAAAACATAACCCACTGAAACTAGTTTTGGCAGTGAAACTCAGTGAAAGCAATTCATTTTAATTCAACAAAGTTTCTCAGAGTCCCTGCTGAATACATGCCTCCGAAGTTTTGTCACACTTGAAAAACAAAAACATGGAAAGCAATACATACGTTTTGCTTGTTGCATTGCAGACAAGTCCCCCTCTAGTCTCCATGACCTTACTTCAGAAGTGACAGAACAAGGCTTGACTCTAGTTTTAAAAGCTGTATCTGTCAAGAACTGAAACTGGTATAAAACACCAGCTATGAATTGAGGGAGCTTTTACAATCTACTCATACAATTTGTATTACTGCTACGAAGTTTTAAAGCCAAACTGTTTTCCCTGAAGAGTGTGATTTTATCCAAACCAAATGGTGGAAAAACTGAGATGCAAACTCCAAAAATGCTGCAAGTCTAAATTACAGGTTCAATATCCCAAACAGTTTCAAAGTTATGCACAATCTGAAAAAAAAGCCGGGGGAAAATTCTTCTGGTAAAGTACATGGTGGTGCCCACACTGGTTCAGAGCACACCATCAGATGCTGTCCAGGATCCCTGATCTGCCCTGTTGCAAGCTAAAAACCACATTCCATGCTACCTGGGATAGATTCTGCAAAACCACAGTAATTTCTATGAAGCTTTAAAATTGAGAGCTTTTGACTACTTAATATAGAAAGAAAACAAACCATGTTACTATCAACCGTAATCTGCACGGAGGGAGAGGGGAAAACATTAAAATATCTTCACATCATCAGTGTTAAGATCTGCTGGATGAACAAATACTCAGTTTTCACATGGATGTGTTTGTAACATGCAGTTTTAAAGAAATCTGCAAAATAATTTAAAATCTTAAATATTCTAAAGGGAATTTTTACAAGACTCATTAGCACAAAATCCATGTTTAATTTAAAATCTTTTCCACTGAGACACAAGGGGCAAAGAGTAAATTCTGTGGTTTCTCCCCTTCCAACAGCACACAGCCGTTCTCAGGGGCTCATGCTGCAGCTGAAGGCGTTACTTGTCAAGGTTCCTTTGTTGCTCTAATTCTGTCTTGTTATAAACAGCAAGGGCAAGCCACCTCTAACACAATCCAGAAACAAAGTCATGGTTGTGACATATACACAAAGCGGGAAGTAACATCAAAGCAGTGGATCATCTGGAGGAAATGCTGACACTGGCCAACAGCAGAGAACTGAAGAGACAAAAGAACTGAAGGGCCCAAACAGAGCACAAACTGTTCCATCACTGATATGGGACTATATATCCAAGAGAAATACAAATGAGAAAATTCCCTTGCTGATCTGAGCCTCTGATTTCCTTGTAGTAGTTTGTAACACATTTTGCAAAGGGACAGAACGCTGCACGCACAAGTCACAGCTTCTCCATGCTGGCTCACGGGTGGCACACTCACAACAATTGCTTTCTGCTGAGGCTGCTTCCAAGGCCACACAAATGCTCTGGGGAACACCAACACTGTTAGCCAGCACCACCATAGCTGAGCAATTGGTGTTCTTCCCTGAAAAGATGCAGCAGTAACTTGTTTTCTTCTTTAGGATGTAAAAACAGAGACTATTTTCAACCTGAACGTTTTGGGTTTTTTTGACACAAGGGTTTCTGTCTTCCATTCTGGCAATGGACCAGATGTTCAAGAAAGATAGCAACAAACTATTGCCCAACTTATTGGCAAAACAGCACTTCCAGAGCTATGAACAAGGACCTCTTTCCACTTTGTGTATCACCTACGAAGGTGATTATGCTACTTCCATGGCAATAATAAAGTCTGCAAGTAGAGATGCTAGAAGTGTGATTAGCACCCTTCACCTGCGCACGCCACTGATGTGCACGTTGTGTTTTTATTGTTCCCATGTATGCAGTTTTATGTTTACATTACAGAGAAAAATCACATGAAGCAGAGGTTGGCTACGGTCCTCGAAGAACCCCCTCACAGGTATTATTTCAGCTGATGATCAAAATAATCCCATCTGCAAGTGAGAAGAAACAACACCGATGCTGTAGGACATTTCATTGAACCAAAATAAGGATGGTGCTAACCACTGTCTACATTTGCACACCTACAGTTCTAGCAGGTTCTGTTGCAAGCCCTGGCCTCTATTCGATGCTCTGCGGGAAGAAGTCAGTTTAAAAATGAAGTCAGTTTAAAAGAGGCTTATTATACTTGCTGTTATCAGCCTTGTCAAGCAGGTACACTACAGCATTCTTTATCAGCCGGACTTCCCTAAGCGCTACCAACTACGGCACTCCTGCCATACAGCTAAAGCCCGAGAAACGTACTTAACCAACACCAAATCGCTACACATCACGCTGCTGAACGCTCACAGCTGCCAGAGATGGCAAAAAACATTATCTGCGAGTGCTACTTTGAAAGCTTAAAATCCACAGAGGGTTTGAAAAGCGTTGCACAAAAAACAGGGCTAAATTCACACGTTACCTGTAGGTCCCTGGAAGGAAAGGCGAATTCTCCAAACGCACTGCCTCTGCAGCAGCATTACTCTTGCTTTTATTTAGTTTTAGCCATTAAGGTGCAACCATCTCCTATGAATGGTTTCATTTTCTCCAGTTACTAATTTGATTCATCTGTCTCAGAATCCAAGAATCATAATTAAGAACATGAAGCTCCTCACCAACAAGTTTGGTGAACTATGGTATGGAGAAGATTTTACAAACAAAATAAAAATAAACCATCAAATTAGAACTGTGGGACTATACACTTATGAAAGCAAAATATATCCATTAGGAATGTTTAACAAACTACAGTTATCTTCAGCAAGTCAAGCATGAAAAGAGCATCTTTAAAACAGCCGAACAGCCCAATCACCTACAATTTCTACAGTAATATTGCTAAAACAGTTTATCTTCATAAATGCTTCTAAATAAGTACCAAGCAGGCCTATGAAAAGTGAGAAAAGATGATAAGAAATTTAACACCACAATTCCATTTACTCACTGTTAAATTTATTGCCAATTTTTTTTTTCTGGTTCATAATTTCAAAGTGACAATTCTATACGTTAATTTCTAGTGTAAGTGCTCTAAGATTTGGGGTTTGCTTTGACATTTTTTAAATAGTATATGTACAGTGGTTCACAGAGTCCTAAAAAACTAGCTTGGAAAAAATGTAGCTGCCATTTCCTTTTTTCGTCCCCCGAGTATTTTCTTTCAGATACTTCTGCTTTTGTTGGGTTAGGACAAGGCTAGAAACAGAAACAATGACATAATAAAATCTGTTGCAGTGTTGCAACAGTCTAGATAAGCCATGAAGCAAGAGATGTTCCTTGGTTTCATCCCACTTGGCCAGCAGCACAGATAATTCTGAGTTTCCACGCCTTTTTTGCATGTTCAGCAGTCCCCAAAGTGCCTGAATTTATGGCTGCCATATAAATTGTTGGTATTTCCCCAGCACTCTCAAGGCCAAAAAAGTTACTGATGCTTTCCCCGTCATCATGACAAGAAACATTTCAACGTATGAGCATATGACCTTTTTCAGAGCAGGCCAGCTTTCAGTCTGGCCAGTGCAAACTCCCGAGAAGCTTGAGGTGAGTGCAGATCGCAGGTGAGCATGAGCTAAAGCAGACCTGATATTAGGGGGTTTTTGGAAGACACGCAGTCCAAATTATTTGAGCATATGATAACATATTATTAGATCAGGAACAACAGTTGACTGTTTTTAAAGTGGTTTCATCTGTGCCGAGGAAGACAAATCTGGGTTTTGCACTAAAAGATCAGCAAGTTGACAGAATTTTGGACTCTGAAACAGACAGCAGGACGGGCTGTTAGGCAGCATATGCCGCAAGATAAAAAAAAGGCATTTTACACTGAATGTCCTTTCTTGGAAAGGGAAAAGAAACATTTGGAGCAACAAAGTTAGCTTTTTTGATATTCCACAATTACTACTTGGGAGGAAGAGTGGGGAAGTACTGTCAGCTGCTGGTTTTTCTTTTCTTTTTTTTTTGTTCAAACTCTCCCAAGTTCTCCTTCCTCTTTGAACGCACAGAACTAGATGGAACTGGTCCTAAGACTAGATTGGGGTTGGAATTAGACGATCTTTAAAGGTCCCTTCCAACCCAAACCATTCTATGACTAAACAGTAGATGAAAGCACTTTAGACATGCTGTTTTCACCATTACCAAAATCAAGTTTAAACCAAAAGTGCAAATGAATCATCTTGATTAACTTCAAACCAAAATACGAGACATTAAAAACACTCAAGATAAGAAACACTGCCTGAAGCCCAAAGACTTTGTTCATGACTTCTGATAGCGCAAGCTACTTAATAAGTAGCAACTGCAACAGCGTGGAATGATTACTACAATGGGGCTGGCTAGCCAGGTCCTTATTAATGAATTGTTCACTCACCTACAGCTTCATATCAAATCACATTACAAAATGGGAGCATGTCCAAAATATTAGATAGTAAGCAAACCATGTTTTTCTCTATGCATGCATGATTTAAGACTAATTAGGAAATTTTTTTTTTTTTTTAACATGGAGAGTAAGTGCAATTAAATAGCACGATCTCCTCCATGAGAGAGGAAAAAACCTATTAGGTGAAACGGGTGAAGCTACGCCTCTTCGCCCCTACAGTAATACACTCTGGAGCCCAGCTATGCGCCAGTTCTGGCTCTGTCTCCCTGGGCAGAGCACTGGCTGCTGCCTGGAGTCTGAGCAGAAGCTCAGCTTTCGGCTCCCACTTCCTCAACACTGTTCAAGGAATTTGCCAGTATTTAGTCAGCTGGACTAAGTTGCAAAACTGTACATTGAGTCTATCATGTGAATACGAGTTCTCCAAAGGAAGCGTGCTGTTCTGCAGGAGGGTTCATAGACATTTTTGTAACAACTAGCGCACTGGGAAAGCTGAGCTACTCATTCAGCTTTCAGAGGTACCATACTAAGGGAAAATAGCCAAAGAAAATCAAATATTTTGTACGGTATCTGTTTAGGCATCACCATAATCAAGTGGGCTGGGATCAATAACCAGGCATACTCCATTAGCATCCTTAACAGAAGAGTTACACACCAAGCCCATCCTTCAGTGCCATCCTCTCTCTTGCTTAGTATTTTGATCTAGGATTTGGTATAACATTCAACATTTTCCTTCTGATATATAAATAAGCACACAAAGCTTATTTACTGTACGATTGCAAGTTTCCTGGAACTTGAGATATATTTCCCAGAGAGAATAACACAAAATAACAACAACATATTTTCAAACCAAACAGAAAACAACATGATAACACTTCAGCTAAACTTTACAAAGCAATAAGCAATGGCCTTTCTCTTCAAAACACTGGAATTTTGTGTTTGGGTTGGTTTTTTTTTTTTTTTTCCACTTTCCACTAAAGAGAAAAAGCTCTTTCCACTTAACACTGAAACAGCCAAATACTGTAAGGACAGTATGTCAATCACAGTTTAAGAAAAAAAGGAAATTGAAAATGTACTGGGTTAATGTCTCTATATGAACAATAAAGAAGCAAAATTGAAAATAGATAAACCTGGCATTCAACATTAATACACAAAATGCCTTCTGAAGCATTCCAATTAGAGAATGATTTTACTTTGCACTTTTGAAAACATCAGCAGATTATACAATCAAGTACCTCTTGAAGAGCACAAGCCTCCAAGCCAGAAATTTATACTACTGCCAGCACTACGACCTAATCCTGCAAGTATCTGGAAAGCTAGAATATTCATTAGCTGAGAGAACTGTATCATCATTCATACACACTGGAAATCTGCTGCGCAGATAACCTCCCAGAGGAAATACAATTAAGTTCATGGATGCATAAGTTTGATCAAGGCTTTTAAAGTAAAAGGATGTAAGATCTGTGAACCAACAGTTTTGCTCATTAACTGTGTATTGAGTTGTAGGAAGGGATCCAATTCTCCCTCCTGACTGCATCTGGCATTACTGAGGTTGTTTTGTTTGGGGTTTTGAGAAGCCATTTTTTCTCTGAAGGCCACAAACATAATCACATCCATCAGACATTAGACAGCAAGTTGGGCCAACTCTGCCTTGCAGAGCATGCTGCTCCTCCTCCTTGCTATTTCCTGGTACTCAAAGGCTGCTCAGGGTAGGTAGGAATCATCCTTTTATCCTGTTTTGTTGGGGGTTTTCTGGGTTTTTTTTCTTTTTTTATTACACAGAATGCAGAGGCCAAAAAACGCACAACAAATACAAATAACCCACAAAAATCAACTTTGTCAAGACTTTTTCTATGGTTTAATAACTGAAAATAAACAATGAAGCCATACAAGCATCAGTACCTGCGAAGGCATCTCTCACTGTTGCAGTGAGAGTGAGAAGCACAACTGAGTGACACTGAGGGATGTATAGGATGATGCTAAATAATGAATGGCCTTGGGGATTGATAAGGAGAAATTGAAAAGAAGCAAACAGAACAGATTTTTTTTTTTTTTTAAATTAAAAGCATTTGCTCCTGTTGTAATTTCAAAGTTCAGGCTTAGATTTCCAAAAACAGCTAAGAAAATAGAACCACAAATGATTTTTTTTTCTACTGTCCCCTCCTCTCTGAATCACTTTCTAGAGGAAACGAACATTTAAAGCTCTACAGTGATCTAGCATTCCCAAAAGTAAGGAAGAGAAACACACAGCTCATTAACAGCAGGCTGAATTAAAGTATAAAGGGATCTTAAGACAGATTTGGGTTACTTAAAGGTAGCACAGAATTTACAGTACAAGTTGTAATGTAAACTCAAGGTGAGATGTACTACTTAATACCATTTTTAATTTCTTGCTCTTTAAATCCTCCAGATAGAAATTAACATCAAACCTTTGGTTTTTCAGCTTTTCCTAAATTTTGTGGTTTAAACACAAATTCCATACTCTGTGATGACATGGATGTCATCTTTACCTAGACACTATGTGTCTGCTAATAGCAATATTAAATGATTTTCCACTAAATGAATAAAAACATATCATTTTAATACCCATAATGGGGAAGAAAACCTTTAAGCATTGACATGTCTGGGACACAACACAGTAAACAAAATCCCTGGAGTTTTAGATGGGCCAGAATCTTGTTTGCTGAGATAACCATGACATGCTGAACTATTTTGGGTTTTGAGGGAGTAAGAAGTTCTGTGGACTAGGGGGCTGTCAAGAACATCCTCTGGCCACCTTCCAGAAATGCTATTCCTACTACCTGAAAGACTCGAATTTCTGGTGGATGAGTGCAGATTATAAAATGCATATTATCAGTCATGGCCTTTTCCAGCTTCCACTCCAATGCTCATCCTCCTAAAAGCTGGAGAATCATTTAAAAATAGGATACTTGCTTTGCATATGCAAAGCTCTACACACACAAAAGAAATATAAAACATACACCCAAGAACTTCACTGAAGACTAATCAGCATCTGTTTTGTTCCTTTATTGGGTCATTGCACTAATGAATATACTGATAAACAAGACACAAATTTCATTACTTGTCTAAGAAATACTTGCAGGAAGAAAAGACATATGCAACTGACTTGCAAGGGTACCTATAGATTACCCCCAAAAAGTAACTGAACACAAATACTTGGATTACAGTTGTACTCTCATCTCCCAGTTAGCCCACAGAAGTGACGGAGTATTCCATGATTTTCCTACAGACAAGCTTTCCTGGCTCATTATGGTCTATCATTTCCTCCATCACTAAACGGATAAATGAGTTAAAGACTTGGCTACTTTCCCTGCACCTTCCAATTATTTCCAACATTTTGCTGTCCATGTTTCTTTTGCCATAAAAGTGCTTCTTTATAATTTTTTTAGCAATCTTTTGATATCTGCTATCACTGAATAGTACCTCCTGTATCACATCATGGCTGGCAAGCATACCAGTAGGACATGTCATTTCTGTTAGATTATTAAGTTAAAAAGGATGGGGTATGGCTGCTACTGGCACAGAAAAACTCCAGAGGAAAACCAAACAGCTGGAAGCCACAGCGCTCCAAAGGCAATGGCATACACAATATGCTCTTCACAGTCGTACTTGTACGAGGGACAGGAAGGTAATGAACTGCAAGTAAGGGAGCGAAGCACATAGGAACCAAAACACTCCTAGTAGTTCCAAATGCAAACATTCCCACTTGCAGTTAGATGATCGCTTTCTTAACTCTCAGCATGGAAAGACTGCATGTCCCCAGGCAGCCGAGTGGGAAATTCTCTTTCCACATGGTGTAATTTGTTTGAGTAGATCTACCCTTAACAGTCTGCCCAGTCCTGCCTCCAAACCTTTCCTCTGTGTATTAGGCTCTGTCCACACTGCCTTGATTCTTTCCCTCCTTGCATGCCAAGCAGCAGTCATGCTGATTACTATGCAGCTTGCTTAATCACAGATGGCTTAATTACCCTGGCATTTTGTGTATCTGGAATACCTTTCACTTCCACACAGCAGTGGCCATATCCTCTGTCTCACACATCAACACAGCTCAAACGAAGGAGTAGTGGGTGCTGGCAAGGAGCTTTCCTGTCATTTACAACAAGCCACATCCCCAGCACAAGTTAGCCCAAAAGATTCCTTTCTGCCTTACGGTTTACAGCCCTCAGCACTCTGCAGGCCACAGGATGCTGGCTTTTTCCCACAGGTCTAGATATTTGCTTCCACAACGGTACTTCAAGTACATAAATCCTCTGCTAATACTGCTTTTTCCATGTTAGCAATTACTGCCGAACCCACAGACATGTTATGTGACCAGGACTGAGAGGCAATTCACACAACTCAAAAGATGCCCGTAACCCACTTCTTATGAAAAGTTAGTCCACATCATGGATAATTTGAGAGTCCCCTCTATTGAGTAAACACAGTTAAATCAACTTTGGCCCAATGAATTTCAATGCTGTAGGAGAGAGCTGCAGACAGCTACACTTCCAGTCTTCTGCCTCCGTGGGAGAAAGTTTATTAAAAAGCAGCTTTTACCCTGACCTGAAATATGGCTATGTAGAAAAAAATGTTATTTGCTTGTTTTGTGAAAAGCCTTAACTAAAAAGTAGTTTTGTAAATATAATTTTTTATGCTCCTGAAAGACATCTTGCTGTCCAAGATGCAGTTTTCCAATTAGAGCATTAGGGTTTTGTTAACTGTTCTAAAACTAAATCCATCTCTAAAACTAAAGCTACGAAACCTATTTCTGACGGAAAATGTCAGAATTATAAAAACTAGTACTTTAAATTCACCTGAGGATATGTGACAGGAGAAAAGAACTTCACATGACTGTCTTGCAGTTGTCAGTGCCCTCTGCTCATCTAAGAAGTGTACTGGGAAACACTGGTTGCTGGTAAAATTTACAAATATATATATCATGTGCACAAATATCAGATATCTTGAGGAAGAGTAATTTTCATAATTATTTCCCCATGCTAACATTTTGCTCCCCTGAAGATCTAGGGTTTTTTCAGTTTTAAAAAGTTACGAGGAAAATAGTTGCATAAAGCAATCATGACATTCTATATGTATTCATTAATATATTAAAAATTTGATATAAACTTGACTGCCAGATATACAAATACATATACCAGCTCCCTGGACAAAAGGTAAAATTGAACTTCCACATCTACTTGTACAAGTGAAACTGAGGAAAATGCTTCCAGTGTTACTGATGGAAATACTATATGGCATAAAGCATTTGCTCAGTGGTTTTATAGAAATACTTCCCTTATCTTGTTAGGATTATGGATTATAGTTGAGTATTAAAAAATTGCATGTCGTACCAACTTAAAGATCTCAAGCAAGTTATACAGGCTATTCAAACTGCTTTCAGTTCCTTTTCCAGAGGAACAGTAAAAAATGAAATGGAGAATAAATCCTGCATTGCTGATTTCAGACATTACCCACAAAAACTTTGCAGAGACCTCTAGAACAGCAAATCTTGCATCTGCCCTACCGGTCCTTATAGGACAAAAGGGAATATACTATACATAAATATCCATACCTGACCTAGTTAGAGACGTCCCTTCTTTTTGGTGGTGGTGTTGGACTAGATGACCTTTAGAGGTCCCTTCCAACCCAATACATTCTATGATTCTGTGAAAATAAAACAAGTGCTTCTCAAGGAAGAAATAGGAAAACGTGGTGAATATAGATCTTTTCCTGTCATTGAAAGGATTTTAACACATTTATCTAGCAATAGCATTCATTTACAATGAAAGACAGACAAAAGACATCTAACTAGCATAAGCAAATCAACGGAAATTAAAAATCGTTCCTTTAAAAAAAACTTCAGTGAAGTTCTTCACTGAAAGAGTGATCAGCCATTGGAACAGGCTGCCCAGGGAGGTGGTGGAGTCATCATCCCTGGAGATGTTCAAAAAATGGGTAGATGTGGCACTTCGAGACATGGTCTAGGAGTTAGGGAGATGTTCAAAGAAGGTTGGACTAGATGATCCTAGAGGTCTTTTCCAACCTGATTCTATATTTTTATCAACCCTCATTAATACATTGTATTAATCAAACCAGATTTGTATATTGACCTTTCTCAAAATGCTTAACATTAACCAAAATGCTTGGTGCAGTGTAGATGAACATTAGTACACTTGTATAAATTGAGGTACTCTTGTCTAAATCCCTAATTATTCCAGACTGTTAAAATTACCCACAGTTGTTACCTCTCAAAGACTCGGATACCACAAGTAACAAATACCCCAAGTATTTAGTACTGTCCTGGAGCAATGATGCATAGTGTAGGTACTGCCCAAGAAAGAGATTCTTCACATTGAAAGTAGATCTGAGAAGTTCTGGGTTTTACTTTAAGCTTTTGAACAAAATGGGAAAGTAGAAGCCTTTTAAGCATTAACCTGTACTGTTGCAAAATACAAAAGCAGTTTAGGAGACTCGACCAGTATTAGGCTACAGCTGTTTCCACAGTCGCTGTTTAAAACGTCCAATACCATGTTGAAATTTAGGACAAGCAAGTACAATAAACGCTGCCTACAGAAAAGAAAACACTGTTCAGTTTGGTTTTTCCTCTCAGTAAATATTCTTGGGCTCTTGCTTAATTCAAAATAAACCTTCAGTGTGCTATTCAATGGAAACATTAATTTCTGCTCTCCAAACAGAAAATGGTGAATTTCTCCAAGCAACTTGCAGTAGCGATTTTAAAATACACAGTTAAAGTTCTTCCAGCAGCATCTAGTGAAGTTACAACAGCTACACAAAGAAATGGTTATTCCAGACACTTCTGCAGACTCAGAGCTCTGTGGAACACACTATTACACTTATGATTCTGGCATGAGAGAGTCAAAAGAACAAGGTTCAGGCTTGTGACCCATTTATTGCTGACCTCCATGACTCCATTCCCATTTACTTTCACCATCTACCTACCAGAAAATGAAGCTGACCAAATGGATAGAGAAAGGCCTGTCCAGTAGGGGAAAGATGCATCATATCTAAGGATTATACTCTAAAGTCTTAAACAGCAGAGTTTGACTATTTCTTTCAAAAACAATCAAGGGGACGAGTCGATATTATACTTTAAGCAAGGTGTGGGGATGACCAGTTACAGGTTCCTAACAGCAATTCTACCTGCTTTTGAGGCAATGCGTTACTGAACTTACCGATTTCATCTTGTTGCCCACAGGAGGGGCAATCAACAGTCTTTCTGTACTTTTGGGAAGATGCATTACGCACACAGGTTATTAATTAATTTACTTCCATGATCGGGGAGAAGAGTATTACAGTTCCTCCTTGATGAGTCATTCTTGTGGAAACTCCCAGCTTCCTCACTTACTCATGAACCAAGTACCAAGAATGCTGAGTAAGTATATAGCTCAGAGTTGCAGGGACAGGTAATCTGCCACTGCAGATACTTACTAAAGGTTCCAAAGTCCTCTTTCAAAGCCCTTTTTCAGATCTGAAACAAACTCAGTAAATGGGCATCTCAAGCCTTTGGGATTCATACTGATAAAATTACAAGCAAGAAAAATAGACACATAGCATTCGTTGTTGACTTTTGCTGCTACAGGGAGAGGGGTTAGTATCCATAAAGGTAGACAGTCCCAAGTTGAACTGTTCTGTTTTCCTTTGAATGCACCATGATCTTGAGAAATCCTTTCACCTGTCTGTTCCTTAGTTTTCTCTAATAAAACAAGGTACATATACTGGCCAAAGTGCTTTAATTATGAAGACTGGTGACACAAACTGTAATACCAACTCTCAGCTCAGCTTGGAACAATGAGCTGAATTTACAGCTCTTATTTAGAGAGGAAAACAAAATTACTCGGGCAGAACTAATCCCACAAACAACAGTTACATTGGAGAATCTATACTTTAAAATCCATGTTGCCAACAACAGCCACGTCTGCAGAACAACTATCACAAGTCATCCGACCAGTGGAGGAATCACAGCTAGAGAGCAGCAGCCACTGGAGGCTTTGTGGCATTAACCAGCTGTCAAAATAACAGTTTAGCTCTATGGGAACGCACCAAACATTCCCAGACACTCTGCCTGTAAGTTTAGAAACACTCCATAAATAATATTTAAGCATCTAACAGGAGAGAGTTGCTCAAACATTTCATTGAAGGCCAGCAGTATATGCAATGCAAAATACGAATTAAGATCACCTAATAGAGATAACCAGAGCTCCTTAGCAACTCAAGATTGTTTCCTCATTGGTATCTAGCAGGTGAAATAGATTTTTTTGACCACATGGTATGCAGAGAGAAGTCAGTGACAGCCAACCCACAGAGCAAAGAGGAGAGATGTAGATGTGTAACCAATGACTCAAACACGTTTGAAAGCCAAGAGCACTAAGACAGTTTAGAAAACTGCATAGCAATTGTATCTAGCAGGGGTGGGGAAAAAACAATAGGTGAGAGAGAAAGATGGAGCGAAACACTATTACTTTTGTTACTAGCTTTCACCCCTGTGTTTATCATTCAGAGTACAGACCTTGATGGCCTGGATGTCAGGACACAGACAGAAGATGTAACATCTCTCTATCTCCAGAAAACGAATGGATTGTAAATACAGTTCTGGATTCTCGTAGATTGTACTCTGCTTATCTTTCTCAAGTGACAAGCCCTAATTAAGTATATTTAGAAGAACTATTTTCCTCTCTTCCCACCTCAGTTAGCTCCTACCAATTCTGGAGTGGTTTAACCACTCCTTTTGGCATAGCTTACAGACATAAATAGTCCTACTCAAGCAAGCTATGGGAACATACAGTTTATTAAAAAAACATAGGAAAGAACAAGGAGCAACACCACCATGAGCAGACTGATACAGTACTGAAAAACTTTATCTGATAATTTCTAGTTTCAAAATATAGAAACTCGATAGGCTGGGAAAAAAAAAAAAAAAAGTTGTGCTAGAACTTGGGAATCAAGCACTCCATAATTTCAGGGAATAAATAGCTCATGTGTAAGCGTTTGGACCATAAGATATTGCCAACCTCATTTCTCATGCTCCTTTGAGGTGGCAGCATCCCTGTCAGGATGCATTTCAGGGACCATGACTAGCCACTTCAGCTGAGCTCCTAAATAAGTACATGTCCTCTTAGGAGGAAGCATATGCTAACACATGTGCCAGGAACAGATATGATGGATACAACGGCCCTGACTAGAATCCCAGCTCCTCAGCAAAACCAAACTGTATCACCTGTAAGCTTCAGGGCTGGAGTGATGGGCCATTCATGCTGCACTAAGGAGATGAAGGAAAGGATTGGTCCTGGGCTGCAGAGACAGGGAGAGCACCCAGGAGTTGGGCTGTTACACCACCAGTACCCCTCCCTGGTACCAGCCAGGCTAACTTTACCATGCTCTGACACGTGCACAGCAGGCACCAAACCCCTTGCCATCTACTGCTCTGGGCAGCTACTAACTTCACCGAGGACAATGTCTTGCAGCCTTCAAGCCCTGCATAAATCCCAATCCCAGCAGCTGCAGGAATAGAGGAGGTGGTTTGGTTTGGTTTTCTTCCTCATCTTTGTCCAAAGGAATGAGTAGAGAAGTTTATCTTTACCTTTCATCAATCATCTCCCTGGCTGCAAAAGGCTGCTTTCCCTGTCTGGCTTTGCTGTCTACGTTTTTTCCCAAGCTCCAAAATGCAAAACCTGTGGTTTCTAGAAGCATTTTTAAGTAGGGGAGAATAAACTAAGATTTAAATAGATAAACAGAAATAATAATTAAAAAATAATAATCAAAGCAGTAGATCACTTTTGTTGTGGCCCAAAGACTTAACACTGGAGCTTGAAGCTGGTATCAGTAACTTAAGTCAACCCTTTCTTGATGCTGAATGCATTTTACATGCAACTCATAGGACTAGATTTTTGAAAGAAAAGCTTAAATTCAAAGGATTATGCTATTTACTGAGGCATGGGCAAGTTTCGATTTTTCAAAGCCCAGCATTTTGATGTCTCTCAAAGCTATGCCAATGAAAACACATTTCTAGGGGGAAAAACAGTTAGACTGAAACTCAGTAACACTGAGGATTTTGTGAAGGATTTCAGGAATATTATGAACAGAGCTACAGTCATTCTCATTACATTTGTAGTCTGTTGCTCATACAAGAATTCTGCACGGACAAGCAAACTTCAGCAGCAGGTCTTTCAAGACATTAGTCAAGGCTTGCTTTTTTTTTCTTTGCTTTCCTTTCCTCCATCTTTTTGTGAGGGCAGCTGGGGGTTTTTTGTTTCAGAAGGAACAAAAACCTAAAAGCCACAAGCCAGGTATTTACAGTGTTTTGGTGCTGATCATTATCTGAGCTATGGAATTTCATTAGGTGGATCATTGGCTCATTTCTAAACAGTAGTTCCTCTTTTTTGCCAGGAAGCTGAAGGATGATGCCTTTTGAGAAAACACTGAGCAACTTTTCTGGAAGCTGACTGACACTTGATTCTATCTATCCCACATGCGTTATTTGAATATCAAATAAATATTTCAGTGTGGCATCAAAAAGATAAGGTTCCTTCTGAATACATGCAGTTTAACCTATATAAGCACATCTTTCAGATTGTTCCTCTTCCTTTGAAAATACCTTTTGAATGATGAGACAGTAAAAAGATATTATAATGCAGAAGTAGTTATTAGGTGGTTCCCATGTTCTGTGTACTTCTGTACAATTATAAATGAAGTTATGACCTCTGTTACCCAAATGATTCATTCAAAATAGCACTAATAGCCTCTGACGTGTTACAGGCACGACTGCTAGCCAACTTCACTGAAGCTGCTTAACATCTCTGATTAGTAGATGTGTTTTCAGTTATTTATGTCTATGTCTAATTTTAATCACCACACTGAAGCTCCACAGACTTTGCAGGTTTTCTGCCTCAGAGACAGAGTAGTTTAAGTTTCATCCAAAAAATTTCAGCTCTAGAAAACACCTGGAATATACTTTGGAGACACAGGTATAGTTAAAAACAAAAAATGAGGTTGCCATCTTAAACAGAAGAAAATCTTCTGCTTTTTCTACAACAATTTCCCTGCTTGAAAATGAGGATAATTCCATCCCTCAACGACATTGTGGAAATTCTCTGAAAAGAATTGAGTTACTCTAATCACAAACACAATACAAAGGAGAAGAAAATTACTGACACTATCTTCAGAGCAGTTTAAGCAAACAAAAAAGTCAGAAATAAGATACAATTCCCACAGAATTAAAGGACAAGGACAATCCCCCCCGCCCCCATCCTCCTCCAGCTTTTACACATTTAAGGAAGCTACCACGTAACTGCAGAGTGGCCTAGTTGTAGTTTGCATATTAAGTGTCATTTGGGCATTTTCCAACATTTAATAAACCTATTTTTCTGGCAGGCAATGGGAGATGTGATATACACAGTGCATGGAACTGGCATGATTTCAGCCCTGGGGGTCCTTCTGGCATGTTATGAAGTCAAAGGACCTGTTCGACCAAAGGACAGAGGGACAATTTCTATCCCACTGTATTCCTTGTTCCCAGTGACCTTGTTAGGCAATTATCTTCCTTTATAAGTGGAAATCTGGAAGCTTGCCACTTCAAATAGCTGCATAAATGAAATTGTCTGCCAAGAGTACTCACCTGTCAAACCTGCCTTTCATACTTGGCAAGGATTTCATTCTGTTGTCTAAAACTCTCGGACATGGGCTGCATCTAACTATGCTTAGGCAAGACAGAAGCAGTCACATCAGAAGAGTGTCTGGGATTTTTCCTTGAATATACAGGTAGCAGATGAGTAATGTGCTAACCCAACAAGTCACCACTTTTGTGACTATCGAGTTAAACTCTAATAACTCTAACTCAAATAGTAAAGAACAACAGAAATATTTTGTAGATTCACTGTTTATCTCTTTTTCTGATTTTTCTTCAGTAGTATCTTCCCAGATATATGTATTTTCTTTTAGATAGTCTATAACTTTGAAGACTCAGGCTATGGCAAATCTAAGTCAAAGTGACCGAGTCTTTCAGTGAGTATATGCAACCCTTGCACTGCCAGGAAATAATAGCTGACAACCGAGAAGAATCCATCTAAATGAGCCTCATAGCTTGAAAAGTTTTCCTGCTTTTCCAGATGAACTGGGCAGAGCCACAGGATACAAGCTTTCCACTTTGTAAATGGAGCAGCAGTCAAACTGAACTGCATGATCCTCATTCTCTTGAGCAAGTACACTGAAGTCAAAAACAATTATTTGAAATAGTACAAGTGGCTCTTGACAAGCTTCTTGCAACTGCTATAACTTTACTGCCCCTAAATATCCTGAACTTGGATAATAACTAGAATATGAATGACAGAAGACCAGTCAAGAGAGGAACTCTTACGTTTCATATGAAGCATCACTAGGAATCTTTTCCTTGTTCACAGACAAAGAGCCAGCTTGGAGGCAGGAAACAAAATTATTAAAGCTGTTTCTTCATAGGGAAGAGTTAGGATTTGGCAATAAATACAGTTTTGCAAAATGAAGTAAAGCATACATACACTTGCACTAATTAACAGACCTTTTTCAATTCAATTCCATAAAAAGTTATATTAGCCTCTGAGAATAATCAGGACTCCGAATGTTTCTACAAGCACTGGGGAAAAAAACCTAGAACAAAACAAAAAAGTGCAGATCAAAGCATACAGTAAAGTGTCAGCCATCAAACTCTGGAGCCATAACAAAGGCTTTATAATCTAAAAAAGATTAAATGGTTGCCATTTTAGAGTGTTTCTGTGAGTGAAAGATAAATGAGAGCATGGTAAAGGTCCAAAATATACCATCTGAACAAAACCCATCTGTTACTTTTCCAAGACAACACTCTGCTCTGTGGGCTTTATTAGAAAAAGCACGGTGAGTCTAGCCAATATTTCCCTGAACAGGAAAACCTCAGCCCTGCATATCAATGGCAAGAAGAGCCAAACAGTGTAACAAAGACCCCTTCAAACATGGGGAAAATCTAATTAAGAAGGACAAAGCAGCTACTGTGAAAGAACCAAAACTTCTATACCCTAATACATTTCCAAAGGTGGGGTTTTACAGGAATACACGACTTTATTTGTATACTCTTACACTTCACACTTAGGTCATATCAGTTCTTTTGAAGTATTTCCCTAAGTAAAACAAGCATAAACTGTGACAGACTCAAAGTAAAAACACTGTACACACTCATAGAATTGTTCGATCACAGTATTTGCTCTAAATTTTACAGTCAGTATGCACATCACTTTACACAGCATTTTGGAAGGGAAAAACCTCCAGCTATAAGAAACTTCAGAACGTCAGCTCACTGTACTACCTCCTACAGTGCCAGCTACTGCACAAACACCCATTGGGAAGGTTAATACAAAACTTCAGCAATTAAAAGAAAAACCTTTCAAGTTGCTCCTTTGAAGAGATTCAGACAAGCAAACTAATTAGTGTGACAGATCCTGGAAACAACTGACTGCAAACCGCAGAGGACTTGACAATAGCATAATGGACTTTGTGCAGAACGAAAAAAGCGGGGGAAAAACCCCAAACACTCCTGTTCCTTTAGAACGACTGAGAGACTTAATCTGGGGCAAAATACATTTTATCACATTTTTTCCTCTGGAGTTTTACCACCCATTTCTAAATAAACTAGATACTAAAGTTGTACACATTTTCAGAGACTATCACTTTGGTTTTTCTCCAAACCTGGGACACCTCTAAAACCAGCAGTTTCCCTATAACGAATTAAGGATACCGGAAGATGACTTAATGACTGATCTCAGAAATTCATTAAATTGCAGTATACTGTTTCCTGCTAGTATTACCATTGGAACTGGTTATTTGTTTTAATAATGGACTCTCTGTGGGAATCTTAAGTTTCCTAGGAGTACAAGCAAATTGCTACCAGTGTCTGGAAGGAATAAAATAAGAGAGAGAATCAAAGTAACCCAGTAGAATCTCCTACAATCAGTTTTTGTCTGTTTGCTACTTGTGTTGGGTGTGCGAGAGAAACCAAATGTCAAGGAAGAGAGTGAGCTGGGCAGCAACAAAGTGTTTTGGATTTTCATGAATTAAAAGGTTTCACTGAAGACCTTCCTTGTATAAAATGTCTTTTCAAGACAAAAGCATTGAACTGCAGCTGGCTTTACACAGCAAGGCACAGAAATAAAAGCAATAGGAGAAGGAAGTAGAGCACAGGAATACAAAGTGAAAAAGTGAAAGATTAGTTGAAACAATTCTGCAAAATATGCTCTCTTAAGACTGAAGTCACCAGAATATGCCATGTGTAAATGTGGTTCAGAGCACTGAACTTGATCAAGGTCTCTAATTTCTCTCTTGCTTAAAGCAATATCAAAATTATGTTTTGCTATTTTCAGACTTCAACAACAAAGAGGGGGGGAGTTTCAGGGGTTTTTGGGGGGTGAGTGGGGAGGGCGTGCAGGGGCACACATCCTTTAACAGGTGTAATGGTACTGGTGAAAACAATTGTAGCAGAAGGAAGAAACTACTGCCTTCATTAACACTTCAATCAAATGGGCCGTCTGACAAAAGTCAGGGAAACTTCATTCTTGAAACACAAGCTCGCAGCATGAAGTATGAATGTGAGAGTTACTTATTTCCATGTCAGTGATGGTGCTACTAGGCCAGCTAGATTATGACCACATTGAGATCTTCGTGAGCACATCTACAGCAACAGAAAAACTGGTTTAACTGCTTTCAATCTGTTTTTACTCAAATATTGTTCAAAGTCTGGTGAGCCCAAGTAACTACCTAATTCCTTCCTGATACGATGGGTCATACAGCATTTGAGTACACGTAGACAAACTAAGTCTAACAGCAAAAGATAAACTCAGTTGTCTTTGCTATGGGAAAAGGCTCTGGGCAGAGTGAAGTATAGAGGCTTCTGGCTTTTGCTTGGGCTCTGAAGAAAACCAGCATTTTGCTTTCCCTGCTGGGTTACTTCTAGCACTAAGAGAATAAAATCCATCTGCGATCCCCTCTCAGGCCCTCTGACATCTCTCCTTGGTGCAGCTGCAAGTCCCTTCTGCTGCTGTGAGATCTCTTAAGGAACACGCTGGCCCCATCACTGCTACCGGTTCAGCTCTTTCTACTGACCGATAAAGAATGCAATGTTTTGATTTGCGCACTTGGAACCAAACATCTTAACCAGTGTTTCAAAGTCAAAGCTTTTTTTTTTTTTTTTTTAATTTTTTTTTTTTAGTATTTAGAAGGACCTGAAAACTCAGAACCTGCCCAGATGACTAGTGTTGTGCTCTGAAAGGCCAATTCAGAACTTAGACCACTTCAACACACAAACCAGCTTAGAACTATGTTTCTCAAATGCACAGTCAGAGCCAACCAACCTCTGAATTCCAGGATCCGCATTAAAGGAACAGAAGCAACCAGCCTACTCCCTCCTAATATGTCACTTGCTAGAGCCATTATTAATTACTTGTAGCTGTTATTACCACTCCGCTGTATGAACAAACACGTTTACCACAGGTTATTTATGAATACCACATGTCATATGGCACGAAACATTTGCAAAGAAAAAAAGCAATTGTACTGCTTGAGTTTGTGGGTAGATGCAATTGATGGACACATAGCGCAAAGGTTCTTTAGCCAACCCCCTCCACCTCCACCTACCCACCTCAAGTTGAACACAAATTATGAGAGTGCTAATTCTATATAGCATGGGAATATTGAGAAAAGCTTGAGAAAAAACGCTGCAGCAGCTGAAGCCACTGCATTGCATATAAAGACTCAAAGGCTGAGAGGACAGGCTTACACCTCCCATTCTTTGATCTATAACTTTGTGGCTACACCAAACACACAACAGGGGCTCCCCACAGCTTCTGCCCTTCCTGTTACCATGTTCCTTCTCCAACGGGAAAGGGTTCTGCTCACTGATAACCAGAATATGCCTTTCTTGCCATTTATCAGATCAAGTGTTCGGAAGATTAGAGAAGACAAATTCTGTTCAGTGTGGAGATTTGCAAACTCAGCCACCCATAATCTCAGGTAAACATGAGGACAATATGATGTCGCTATTCTGGTTTTCTGCAATTGCTTCCAGAGAGAAGCAGCCAGTATCAGAACATGGCTCCGAGTGGTACTGAGCAAGAGCCTATCTGGAATCTGTGGAAGGATGAAATGAACCAAAAAAGCTTTTCCAGTTTCTTTTCTGAGATAACAAAACCCTCTCTGTTACTCCACTCATCTTCTCCCCATCTTATTAACACCCCTGCATGGGCACAAAAGATGTGAATTCTTCATGTAATACCTAACTTGAAGGAAAAGAAGGTTCTCAGAAAAATTTATAATACATTATAAAGTCCCAAAGAGCGTACAAGAAGATTCACAAAGTCTCAAGATTATTTGCTTTTCCCTGAGATGTTGGCAGAAACACTTACCTCATCTTTGTTCCAGCCTCGATGCAGTATTGTACACTGTCCATAACTTGGAAACATCTCCAGTTTCCAACAGAGGAAGGCTCAGGCTGTGCAAGGCTAGAAATGGTGTTGCTTTGCAGCACGCACGGCCCAGCTCAGCACAGTCAGTCCTGCAACGCTGGATGAGAGCTAAGGGAAGTGACCCAGCCGGGTGGGTCCACACTTGCCCTGCGTGAGATGGGGCTGGCAGCAAAGAGTGTAAGATGACAGGCCACAGTGAAGTTCCCCAACCAGGCACCCACACTGGGGCTATCGCAATAGGAAAACCAAGCAAACCACTGAAGAAAACATGATGTATTACCCATGTTCTTCTGGGCAAGAAACACGCAAGCAATTTACCCACGCTATACAACACAGTAGGGGTCAAGCAGAACAATTCTGCTATCCAGGACAAAAGCACTCTTGCTGTCCTATCTCTTCAGAGTTCCACATCCAGCTCCCATCGCTCCCCCTGCCACTTCCCTCCGTCGCTTCATGCATTGAGCACAGAGGGTAGCTAGACCTACACTACAGTATTTATACACAGGCTTTAAAAGGCTTACAAAGTATAGAAACTGCTGTACTGCAAAGTATGTCTGCTTTGTAGCTTTGCAGATTTCCTGACAAATTACTTGGGGAGATTTAACGGTTAAGCAATTCAGTGGTGGTATTAAGGGGACTTTGGAAAATAAGACTCTGATCAGAAGACCATAAGCATGCTCTACTTCATTTAAGTACTGCAGCTTCATCCACTAGAATTCTAAATAGGAGCTAAAGGACCATAGGAACAATACCAAAAGCACAGACACACAAACAGGCAAGTTTTTAAAGTTGCCTTTAACTTTTACTTATTAGTCAGCAGGGTGCTCTTAGTAACTAAAGCAGAACTAAATGCAGCAGAACACGGACACATTTTCTTCCATCTAGGTCTGCCTGGGACACCTTGCCTATAACAAACATTTTCAATTACATGAGACTGGCATCCTTTTTTGTGATTTTAAGAAGACAAAATGCTAGCCAGGGCTGTCCTTCCTTCGAAGTATTTGAATGCTCACACTAGTGCCTCACCACAGTGCCTGAGAAGCATTTAGTGTGCAGCCTTGGTAATTCAAAACAGAGCTGTAGAACTCTCATGGTTTGTTTAAAGTAAACAAAGAAAACGTCCCTCTGTTGAGACTCACTCAAAATGTTTTTTAGCATTAGGATCAGCTTACTCACTGGAAAGCACCATGAAGTAGCAGTAAGAAAAATCAGATTTATGAAGAAAAAAAAAAGAAATAAAAAGATAAAAAAATAAAAAACCTCAAGAATTCAAGCATACCATCACTATACGTGTGTATGCATATATCAAAACATTTTAAAATAATTTAGGGTCTTTTCCTCACCGCCTATTGAAGTGTACAGCAATTTTTCCAGCAGATGACAATTCAGTAATTGACAGTTAAATTTGAGGAAATGCAAAGAAATAATTTTTCTTTTTTTCTACTGACTGACTTACCTTATAGTAATCACAGATGTTATTATAAAGTATTGTAACAAAAAAGCACAACAAAGGAAAAAAGATAAAAAGAAAAGAAGAGTAATTTTCTGTTTGACTGTGTCCCTTTGACAAAGCCAAACACATGCTATGTCATGGCTTTCAGAGTATTTTTAGCTTAAAAAATTTTTCCATTTTAGGTCATTATAGCCAAAGAGTACTGCTGATAAGCAAAATCAGTTTTGTTATCAACCAGACGAAGCTCAATTCCTTGTTGCTCTGGTAATTAATCTCTCATCATTTATTTCATGTGGCTGGAAGGGGTAGAAAGGTTTCTTCCAGGATATTTTCCCATTTAGAGTACTAAACCATTTTACAAGCTCCATCTATCAATCAAGTTAAACTCTGCTCTAACAACAGCAGCAGAACTTCTATCCACACAAGTGGCAAATCAGTTTATAAGTGTTTAAAATTATTCTATTTGCATAAGCCTTTGTATTAACTGCATCAATGTTAAGAACAGACTTAAAGTGGAACGCCACATTGTCCTGGTTTGGCCAGGACAGGGTTAATTTTGTGTGGAGCCAGGTAATTCTATACCATGCTGATGTCATGCCCCGGGGCCAGTTCCAGGGAGGGGCCAGTTCCATTGGGGGTCAGTTCACTTTGGACTTCGCTTGGGTCAGTCCCTCGCTGTTGTTCTGGTATTGTTTTTTTCTGTATTGCTCTTTTCTTA
This sequence comes from Eurystomus gularis, assembly GCA_013400335.1. Classification (NCBI taxonomy): domain Eukaryota; kingdom Metazoa; phylum Chordata; class Aves; order Coraciiformes; family Coraciidae; genus Eurystomus; species Eurystomus gularis. The sequence goes on along the minus strand of VZZY01006830.1, from coordinate 195,868 downwards.
CTGCTTAATATTGTTCTTGTTAACTGCAAAGTGCCCATTATATGTTATTTTCTTTTATATATATATATAAACTTCCTTACCTCAACTCAAAAAGGCACTTTTAAACCTTTTTTTCTTTTTTTCTCCTTTCTTTCTCTGTCCGCAGCCCGCGGCAGAGGGGAGGGGGCAGGGAGGAGCGGCCGGCCACGTGGCTCGGCTACCCCGCAGCTCCTACTAAACCAACACACACATATGCTTAGACAAGACTTAGCTCTGATAAGTTGACTCAGTTTGGACACAGAAAACCTGCTGAAATGCATTTATAATTATGTTATCCAGTTTAAATATATTTTGGCCTAGCTACATTAAATACCTACCTAAAATCTAATTTTCTTCAGGGTGAAGATGGGGATTAATTGTTAAGTTGGCTATAATCACATATTATAGAAGATGAACTGCTAGTTCATTCCTAGAAAAAGAAAAATATTAAAAGACTTATCCAGCTTTTTGTGCAGAATGAAGTATTAACCCACAATGTAAAGCACTGGAAAACGCTGGAAAAACCCTATCACTGTCATAACACTTTGGAAAGAAAAAAACAGTGAAATGTAGTTCTTCTTACAGTACGTCAAATTATGTTCCACGATCCAAGAACAATTCTCAACCCGACTTTTGGTTTCAGCACTGATATACGTGCTTCTTACAATTTTTAAAAATATATTTAACCTAACTTCTACTACATTTAGAAATGCAGTAATGTATACATTAAAAATATATTTGTATCCCTGCAAATACATACTTTACTAGTGTTTTACTTATATATTCACTAAGTGCACTGATGTGTACTTTAGTTAAGCAGTACTTGGAATCTAGTATGCTATTTTAATAATATATGCTTGAAACTCAGTTGTGAATAAGGTATACCCTAACTCCATACAGGAAATTTGCATGCAAGTACTTTTCAGTCAAAATCTGGCCCTTCAAGGAACTATACATTAGTGTTATAGTATATATTGAAATTCTACGAATCAGTATTGAATATTTCTTATCAAGCTTAGCTTTTTAAAAGGAGAAGGGGGTGCTACTACATGTTACATTCAAAATCAACATACAGATCTGAAAAGCTGAACACACTGCTGCAAGGAGGTAGCAGCTCCCTGCCTCAAAGTTTTGAAATTAGGCTTACACAATGCAAAGCTCTAGTGACGGCAACATTGGGCTCACAGTTATTAACTAGTAAGAGAATAAGGAAACAAGCAACAGAACAACACACAAAAAGCAGAGGAGATTGAAACTAAAAGCGGATTTTGGTCACAAGAGGTCCTTTGATTCGTCCTTTTCTCTAACTAGGAGATGCAATAAAAAAGAACAAAACTCAAGGAGAACATAAGGAGAGACAATAAAGGGCTGGGCTGTTTTGGCTTTCTCTTCCCATTCCTTAAATGCATATCTATATCAACTTCCAGGGAAATAAACATTTCTCTTTGCTTCAACTGCCACCCACTGGAAAAGGAAAGCAACATTAATTCCAAATTGCAATACCCTAAATAGGTCAGAAAACCAACCTAACAGATACTAGTAGAGAATACATTAAAGCTCTGACATTGCCTTGAAAAATCTTAGTGGCACTGATAGAAATACGCAAGCTCGCAAGTTAAACTGAAACAGAATACAGAATAGAGCAGCAAACCAGAGCTCCACTTCCTCTCCCTGCCCTGGCCGGCGGGCTTTCAGGTTGTATTGCGTAAGGTTTGGAGAGGAGTTGGCATTCGTGAAGATGAAGTGAGAGTAATGGGGCTGGCAGCACTCCTCTGACAAACAAGGAGGAGCAACACCACGGAGCCTGGCAGTTCTCAGCGCTCTGCGCTGCTCCAGCTGTGCTCCAGGTCTATCTCCATACTCCTATTGCTGCTCTCTCTCCCCCTTGCTCTTACAGCAGTAATCCACCAACTTCTCTGCCTAAATAGCACTTCGGCATTCCAGCTCAGCACCCATCATATTCCCTTCAATGGACACGTGGGGTGTCTGTGGTGCAGGAAGCTGGTGGTGAGGATCCAGTAACTCAATCTTTGAAGTTATAGAGCAATGCAGAAGAGCTTGCTGAAAAAACAGTATAGGCTGCGACAGAGCATTCATCCACTCCAGATGAAACTTGTTCTAACTCTCAATAAATTAAACATATACTTACACCAAAAGTGCTTACCTAGGAGAGCAATATGAGGTACTTTCATGCAGTGACAGCACGTTGCACAAATGCAACAAAACTCCCCCTTAACTGGAACAGACTATCCTGCAGACATGCAATTCTGATGAACCTGCAGTGATGGCGTAGCCAGGGATGTCAGCAATCACAGCTGAGACCATCGGGCAAGCAAACCTGAATGGTACAGCCACACCCTGACTTCCTGGAGAGAAAAACCCAACCTCTATTAAATAATGAGACCAAATAAAAGGGGAGAAATCGATTCCAGACAACTTTCCATATTTAATATATTTTCAGGTGTATACGCGATGAAGCAAGTTTTGCCAACAGAATTCTGCAGTTATGGATGAGCTGAGAGGCTTAAGTTGATTGCAGGTTCCCTCGCTGTAAAGGTCTAAGGAAACTGGAGGAAGGGAAAAAAAGCCTAAGAACCTAATACAAAACCTGTGGGGATTAACAGGCAGACCTATAAATCCTTTGGTCCAAATCACATGTTCCTTCAAAAAGGCCTGTAGAAAAAAATCTACTAGGAAAAAATATCTAGCAATATTCCCTCACGAAATGTCTCTTCTGCTGTTGTAAAGGTGGGGTCTCCCACCACACAACAACCTCACCGCACTTGCACAACAACAGATGTTTCTTTCACAGGGCAGAATCAGGACCAAGATACCTGCCCAAAGTTGTAATAATGCTTTGAGCTGTATCTTCCTGCTCTCTACTTCCCGTGAGGATTTTTTTTTTCTAGACAGGACAGAAGTGCTGTCTGCTGATCCCTGGTTTTACCTGTCCTTCCCTATAACTCATGACAGGTTTGAAGGAACTAGGTAACCAGGGATACTGCGGTCTCCTTTTTGGCTGAGAGAATGGAAGAAGACATGTTTGTGTGCCAATGGCTCACTGCATTCAGATCAAAGGGAAACTGAATGCATTTTAGCTCTTAAAATTACCTAGAAGAGTTTAGCTCTTGTCCCTGGGATGCTGCGTCTTAGACAAACTTGTCAGACAGAAATTGTGTCCGCTCCTGTCAGTTATCAAAGAACACAAGAAAATGGAACATGAGAGAGCTCGCATGATTTCCCGACAGACAAATCTGCTCTGGGTACTTGGCAAACAACATCCTCAAGAATATTTGAGTTTAGTGAAGGCCACAGCTATAGGCCAACAGACACATAAGGAACCAGCTAAACTCTTATTGAGCAATTCACAGCTCAGCACGAACACAGCATTAACGGACCAGTGCACTGGGTGTGATGAAATGTAATCATCACTGCTCAGCAAGTGCAGGAACCAGAATATAAAAGAAAAAAAATTAAGTCTCTTTAAATAAAAAACCAAACCGGATATCTGTCAATACTGGAAGCATCTATAATCACCCCTACTCCTCCACATGCAGAGATACTTGTATGGCTGAGGGTTTCAGATCCAGGTTTTTTTATTTGAACTATAAAAGGAACAGAGTTTGTTATCAAAATGAAAGACCCTGGCAGCACCTACTTGATGTGTCTAAGACAGCCATCTGTGCTCTCTCTCACAGCAATATACGTTTTTAAAATTAAGCAAGAATAAACCTTACTTTCACAAGAGTTTTCCAATAAAATATTCTGACACACAGCTGTGTTTTTTAGCAAGTGAATTATTTCCTCCTGCTCAACAGGCACTAACAAAACCAGTACGGTACAAAATGACCATTTTGGTTACATAATCATGCCAGCAAAATGTAGACACCCAGAGGTGTTACTAAATAAATAAATAAATAAATATCCAATTAAAATGTATATGGCATCAGTGTCATATTTCAAACATGCCAGTCTTTCAAATTTGTTGCACTATGTCTATTCATCTTCACCTTCCTTGAGAATACAAGTTAAGGGCATATAAAGGGCCCTACTTGCTGGACCACATCTTCCCGCCAAATTTTCACACAGAGGGCTTTTTGAAAAGGAGGGACTGTTTCTTTTAAGAAAGAAATACAAGGTCTCTCTTCTGTTCAAACAAGAATAAAATGCAGTCTCCTCCTAGAAAAGCATCGTTCAGCCATCGAACACTGTGTTAGCAACAGCTTAGCTGCACTGCCTTTGCACTCACCAGGGAATTTCCCAGAAAAAGGCCGACCGCAGAAGCCAAGCTCAACCTTGAGTTTGGCTGCTAGATATCTTTTATCATCTTTTCAAGTGTCTATCTATATGTTCAAGCATCTAAATGTTAAGAAAAATCTGGCTAAAAGTGAAAAAAAGCTTTACTGTCAGAAAGAGAAATCTGGTATCACAACCAAAAGTCCTTCTTCCCCTAAGCTGTTCCTCATATTGAATACTGATAAATTCAAGCAAATTAGATATCATTGATATCTATAAGGAACGAAGTAGCACTGGTTAAACACTCAGATTTCATTAGTTTGGGCAGAAAAACTGTGGCAAAGCTTAAACTGCGCTTCCTCAAAAAACCAGAGAATACGACAAAAAATCAAATATGCAAACAAGGATTTTATTAGAGCTCTAATAAATAGGTGTTGATGGGTAAAAAAACCAAATTCAAACACTCAGGAAGTAACTTGACACTTAAGTGCTAAAAAAAACGATGCCATTTTCTTTCTTTGTCATCTCATCACTACAAATCTGTCACACAACAACCAACCCCGCTAAACCAACACAGGCCGAGGCTTCCAAATCAGAAGCATGCACGACTTCATAGCTCGGAGTGCGAAAAAAGCCGAGGCTGAAGTTTAGATTTACTGCCTATGTTTAAAGATATACTGTATTTATAGCGGGTAGCCAGGATTAAACCAAGTCTAGAAATACTTAAATCTTTTATGAGACTGCAAAAGACTAAAAATAATGCAAATCAAAGCTACCCAATGCACAAACGTATATCCCATTTTAGAGCTTTTCAGCCCTCCAGATGAGAAAAAAGATACTAATTCAGACAACTCCTCTGAGCCCAGTGAGGTGGAAAGGACTTCAGCCCACACACGTCTTCAGAAGGACCTTCACTAAGCTGTTCGGGAAGAGCTTGTTTTAGTAGGGTCTCTGCCACAGACACATACAATGCCTAGTGCAACAATACCTTGACCTATTAATCAGTCTCCTAGGAGCTATCCCAGCTCCGCTCTCACTACCAATGAATGTAACCACTTGGCTATATTTCAACCAAGAAAGTCCATAGTTTGCTCAAAGCTCCAAGAAAAAGTATTAGGAATAGCAGGATAGGAATATATGTTGCATATCTGTTTTGGTCTCAAAAGTGGGTAGCACCTTGGAAATCAAGATAACCTTGTTCTGGGGCATATAGAGAGGTACTGCCTGGTTTTGTTGGGGTTTTTTTGGGTAAGTTTGATGGCTGGCTGATCAAATGGGAGGAGGTGGCAAGCACACGCCCTCCTCCCTTGGCAGTCAGGCAAGTATCACACAAGGCTTAACAGCTTAATGTGTATCAGTTTCATTTTCTGTGACAGTCACTCCCAGACTTTATGGTTCGTGATTATTAACATGTGAATGCCAACTATGCTTAAATATCCTTAAATAAACTTTTTCAGATAGAGCATTACACTCAAAGGCAAAAAAATTACTAGGAAACACATTAATTTCAGTAAGAAGATACTGTAAAAAGCATTCTGTGGTTTTATGTACTTAGCTTGAGAAATATTTTTAAAGAATTGATTTTATGGCCTGCCTCTTTGATTTGCAGCTACTGATACACATCTGTGCTGCATCACTTTCATCTTTCAGTCAGAAACTGTCAAATCTATCATCAACCAGAAGAGCAACTGATAATTTAACAGGTTCAAAACACAACTTACTTCATGGATGTCAGAGCACCTTTCTGCCACTCAAAGGCAGATATAATGTTCCACTTGCATAAATTTTAATTTAAAAAAAAAGGCCAACATAAAATAATCTGAAACACACAGATATACACATCAGGATTCCATTCTTCCTATCAGTGTTACTTGTAATAACAGAGTCTGGGCTAGATCAGACCAGAAATAAATCTTGCACCACTCTTGCCAAGGACAGCTTTGTGAGGTGCCCAGTACTCCTGTGCCAGATCTCTAATTTCTCTACCTTCCCTGGTGTCTCTGGTAACAGGAGCAGCACACTGGTGCAGCTTCCAGTCATAAAGGCAACATATATAATCTAGGTGGCCCTACAGAGCTAGAGGCAGTAAACTATTTACAGAACAGGCTTTTGCAAAATTACTCAAATATACAAAGCTAACGGAGTAGCTCTGGCTTAGAGAGGTGATGCCTCTCTGAGAAAGTGTAAAAGTTCTCTTACAGGTTGAAATAACTGCCTTTTAAATGAGAGCATAACACAAGCTATTTCACCATTATTTTACAAAGGCTGTAAAGAGCCCTCCCAGGCTCATCTCTGTTAACTGCCTCTTTGCAAAGCACCGCAGAGGGGATGTGGAACGATTACTTTTAATGTGCTACCCAAATAGCTCTGAACGGGCACAAGCAGCTTTCCCCCTTTCCCTATTCCTGCTCCTTGTCCTTTGGCTTCCCATAGAGCTCTACAGAACCAAACTCTCCACTCAGATTATACAGGTAAAGGAACATTCAGAGAAAGATGACGTGTTTTGCCATGGGATAAGGAAAACTGTTTAAAAAACTACTGGGACACAAACTGTTTTGGTGCTTTTTAGGCAGCTTTTGGCCAGAACCTGATAACTAGGATGGAGAAGCTGCATTTAATGCAAGAGTAATTGCAGAGTAGAACTTGCATAACCTTTCTCATCAGTGGATGATTAACAGAGGAGTTTGGTTCCTAATAGAGCCAGCCAGACCCCAGACTCCACTGGTAAGTCCCTTGTCATCTTTCACGTTCAGCTCTAGCTCACCTGCAACAAACATTTCAATCCCTGGCCTATTCCTTTTTTCTTCCATTCTTTTTAAAGTAGATTAAGTATATACTTCATAAATGCAATGAAAGGGATGGCGGACTCTAAGTACATAACTCATTTGGACTGCATCATGAAGAGACACACCTGAGTTAGCTTTAGGGAACTTAAATACCTGTGTCAATGAACCCAACACAGGCACATACCTCAGCGCTGGCTAACAGCTGTGAAGTATTTACACTGCACAGTCCACACCAAGGCTTGTGCTGCTGCAGCTTCACTCTAGATTGGCTGAAGTGAACTTTGATACATCCACACATGCTACAACCCCACCTCCAGTTGCAGGGCAGCTGTGAAGGGGGATGTGATGAAGGGGCTTCTCTTTTCAGAAGCAGCAGCCAGAACTGAGCTCCAGCTATGGATGGACAAGACATTTGCAGACAGGGGATCTGTATCTCTGCACAGGGGCAGGGCGACAGTGAAGTGCTTCACATGAAACAAGGATGGATGGTTAATTTAAACTATTAGGCCCTGAAGTACTCAATTTGTCATTAATTGTGATGACTGTAGCTTTTAGACATCAAAAGCAGCCCGAAAGCTTCTGTGCTTTTGGCAGGAAATCAGTTACATTAATAAAAGATGTCATCTTTCCAGGCTTTATTGTTATTTCCTCAATCTATATCATATCAAATAGCCAAGTTCTCTTTGAGAGATTCTTCCAAAGATTTCTCTTGAACAAAAGTAGCAAAAAATTGTCTTAAGTTTCCTAGTTTAGAAACAGTTTCTAGTTTAAAAATAATTCCTCCTTTACCAAGTATCTTTTCAACTATGCTGTGTGATCAAAAAGTGACTATGCTGTTTCACTGTTCAATTCAATAAGAACATTACAACCCTACTGTATAATTATGGCTAATAAGAAAGTGGGTTCTAATTCATGAAATACAAAAAAAAGCTGGAGAATGAGCTCTTGTCTAGTTTAAACAATATGATCATCTTCCTTATCAATGATCTCACACACATTCACCGAAACATAATCACCTCATGGCATCCTTGCTAACAACACATACCCCATAGTTGTGTTACCGAACAGAATTTTCTATACGTTTATATCAGCCACTGAGTGGCAGCAATTCCCTCACACTTAAATCTTAATTAGGAGATACAGGATGACAATTTCAAAGTATTGCTAACTCTTAGTTCTTCTGTGTGACCTCTAAATTCTTTTGTTTACCGTTACAACCATACAAATAAATCTAGTGAAATTTTGGGTTATATGTTTCAATTTTTAAACTGTTTCAAAAGTTATGTACTTTATTCTGATAATCATGCTTCCTTAGAAGTCTGCTATATTCAGCTTTACAAAAAGATAACTTTGAGTAAAAATATGTGGATTAAGGAAATTGAAAACACCAGCACTTCATAATGTCTTAAACTAAAAGACAGACCTATATTTTATTAGGAAACCCAAGGTGAGGGCGAGAAACTTTAAAAAAACCAAAAAAGATTAAAAAATTTAAATCCATTTTGTGGCTTTATGTTTGCTTCCTTCCTCAGTATTTGCAGGTTCCCATCCCAGTGTCTCAGGGTTACTGAAATCTATCAGTCCAAAAACAAATATCCAAATTTTCAATTCAGATATTTTCAGGAACTAAAATAAACAGGAGATGCCGCATATACACATTTTTGAAAAGATGTTCATGAATTATTGCTTAACCACTTAAAAAGCACTTCATTGTCTCTTGCTCAGAAAGCTATACGGGTTGTAGCTTCCTATTTGATCAGTACAACGCCACATGACACTATTTGATAGAAGGAAAGCTGAAGAGGTTATCTGCTGGCCTATTACATTGTTAACAGACTAACGACTGTACGAGGCCAAGGCCTCCGTAAGATTTAAAAGCAACTAAGCAGATAACAGGCACATCGAAGGTTTTTGACACAGACTATTTGTGGAGACGTTAAATGTTGTACTTCAGGCTTTAAGTGAGTCTCTAGAACTATGAAAACATCTAGGATGAGAACCAATTATCTCACACCAGCCTTCACTGCGGGTTCGGGTCTGATCTCAGAAGCATCCAACTGTCAAGAGACGGGATGCAGGGCAATGTAAGCCTTGCTCATAAACCTCCTGCAGGAGCTCCTAGGTCCAGATTAACTAGGTCCAGATTAACTCTCTGCACTTGAATAACGCAGACGTGAAGCGGTGCAACAGTCGGAGCCCACGAGCAAACAGATGTCGGACGTAACCACAGAATGCCATAATTCAATTATTGTAATGTTTTGTACTCTAATGCAAACGGGGAACTCTCCAGCGATGAACTGAAAATTGGATTTTAAGAGCTGCAGCCCGGCACGTACACAAACGCAACCGGCACTCCCGCTCCTTCGCTCGCATTGTCTGTCACCACCCGCCTGAAACTGCCCCGGTAAAAGACCGTGCGTTTGGTCCGCTCCGCACCCGCCGCGGCACAGGAGGCGGACACCGAGCACCCGCGCGGCAGAGGCAGCAGCCGGTACCGCCACGCTCGGCATGTCTTCTACGAGGAAGCTGCACGGCTCTGCCGCGGACCGCGGGGATCTCGCCACCGCCTCGCCCGGG
>VZZY01006830.1:121986-185477 GCA_013400335.1 Eurystomus gularis | reverse complement strand
CCGTCCCTCAGCGGGCGGCTTGGCCGAGATGGGGAGGCCGCAGCTGGGGCAGCGCTGGTGCTGCCGGCGCTGAGCCGCGCTTGAGACGAGGAAATAGGGGTGGTTTTTTAGGGTTTTTGTGCTTTGGCTTTTTTGTTTGTTTGTTTGTTTGTTTTAAGACCACTGGTCGCTGAAACGTGAAGAGCATCTGGGTTTGAGGAGCCAGAGCTCGGCTGGGGAGTGCTCAGTGTGCCCTGCCCAGCAGGGACTGGCACTCGGCTGTCCTCAGGCTCTACCACGCTTTTTCAAGGCTTTTATTTAAAACGTTCTTCAGTGGCTTCAAAGCCGTGGATGTTGGTTTAATAATGGGGCCAAGAGCTGGGCAGGTGGTAGCTCTGTGAGCCCTGCTGTCACCTCTGCGACCATCAGAGAGCTGGCTTTAGCCAATGCATCCAAAGTTACAGACCTTCACAGGGCATTCAGGGTTCCGGCCAGGGACCCCGGTTGTGCTGTGCTCTAAGTAATGGGGTCATTTTTTCTTAAAGCCTTCGGTACCGCCATTGTCAGTGTTAAAATGAGGTGCTTTAGGCATCGGTTGCAGCACAGGAACGTGTGAAGGGTAAGAACCGGAGAAAACACCGCCATACTCCTGTAACGGGAAACCTTTGTCGTCTTTTTTTAACTTGCACAGGTCAGATGTAATTACTCTCGGGTTTTCATCTTAAATGATCTCACCAGGCCCTAGCTGAAAGCAGTGATGAAACTCCCAGTTTTCTCATGCCCGGGTGACGCTGTGGTGACTGGGTGTTTCTCCGCGCAGGTGCCGGCCATGGTGTGCAGCTGAGGGTGTCGGAGTGTTGCTGCAGGCTGTGACCCAGCTGTTCGATGGCTCTGGGGTTGTCTCTAAAAGGCACCTGTTTGGTGTCCAGTTTCTTTCTAGAGCATTTCCCTTGATACTCATAAGGTAATGCGGAGGTTCCCCAGTTGTTCTCTCTGACATCAAAGCTGAAAGGCTATAATCTGTATATAAAACAGCCTTGTCAATAGTTTATTTATATATGGAGAGTTTAATTTGAAGTAATTTAAAGGCAAAATTACTGTCAGTTGAGAGCTCTAGTGGATATAATGATAATCACAGTTCCGGTGAAAGCAATGGCGCAGAGTCGTCTTGGGTCATTTCCTTTTTACTTCTGCTGCAAGTTAAGCTATGTAGTATTTTGTACAGATCCATGTTCTTATGCGTGTTTAAGCATGTGGGGTTTTTTAATTGTAAAATACCTATGTTTTTGTGCTTTGGGACAGAACATCACCTAATTAACTGTAATTAATAAATTGCATGAGGGCCCTCATTTAAAATTATGGAGATCGCTGTTACATTAAAATCTGGGAAACTTAATGAGCAATTAATGAATGTTGCTTTATAAAAGCAAAACTAAAACTAGTTTGAAGGAGCAATTAATGAACATTTTTTTTATAAAAGCAAAACTAAAACTAGTTTGAATGAGAGGGGAAAAAGCAGAAGCTAACTGAGGCCGAGCAGCTTTCCTTATTTCGGTACTTCCAGTGAAGTTTGGCAGAATGGACAGTGCTCTAAAATGCATTTCAATTAATTTCATGTTCTTTGGGTATTTATGGAGTGTAAATGGTCAGAGAGAGTCCATTTGGTCTGTGACCTTAGCATATAATGATGCAGGAAGCCATTTGTTAACTACTGTTGCATTTCAGTTATTTAGAGCATCACTTTAGTCCAAGTCATTCTGAAGCAAATAATCTTTTCTTGTTTGAACTGTGAAAATTTTGCAAGGCCTAAAGAGGTTTGTGCCTTCTGTCCTTGTGTTCTCTATAATGCTTTTCCTCTACTTCTTCATACTTTTGTCCTTGAAGGACATGAGCTCTATATGGATTAGCAATGACATAGATACAGAATTTGGTCATATGAAGGTCTGGCTGCCATATACATTTGAACTGATGTCCAACTGAAACAGAAATGAGCCTTCATTTTCTAAAGTCTTTCAACTTTAGAGATTCTTTTGATAAGTGGTATGAAAAAAATATATATAATTATCTTTGCAGGTTTTATTTTGACTAAGGAAGACTTCCTCCTTTGTGTTAGTCAGCGTGCCATTTATTGTGACTTGCAGCTGAGTCCTACTTTTGAAGGGTTTGCTTCTGTGGATGTTGCAGGTGTGCGAGCTGCTGTGCCTATGTAGAGCTGTAATCGGGCCAGGAAGACTGTCTGCAGGTCACATGGTGGTGAGGCATTCTGTCTAGGAGGAGCTGTCATCTCTCTAGCTAAATTTACCGTGTTTTAGAACTTGCAGTTGCGTAATGTTCTCTGCTTAGTAAAGTTTAAATAAAATGATGGATTTATTTTGTTTTTCCTGAAGGATGAGATATAAAAGTTAGTGGTCCTAGGAAGACTCTGATGTCAGATGCAAGCATGCAAATTTCTTTGTATTTGTGTAACCAACTTACGGCAGAGAGGGTTTTGTTATCAGATGTGAGTCTTAAGAATTTGAGATTAAAACGGATATGCTGTATGTCCCAACCACTCTGAAGTTTTACTCATTTGAAGAGACTTTTATATATGATTCACTTATAAACCAGGCAAGAAATTAGTTTCCTGACAGTATTGCTGAGACACCTGCCTAGAGCATTGCCAATTCTTGTGATGTTTGATGTTTTTAAGGCCCTACTCCCTTGAGAAAGTAATTACGTTAAAATCTTGGGTAATTTTTCTTCTTAAAGAAAATTGCATGTTTGTGTAGAAGATTACATTTGCAAATGTAATCTCGGAGTTCCTAAAAGATTGAAAATCTGGGCTACATATAAAAGGAACCCAAAATCTCTCAAGGTCTTACAAATATCCCTGCTGCCTTCTTTTGTTGAGGGTAGGAAACTTGATTCCTACATCTTGAACATTTGGGACCGTAGTAGTAGACTTAGTTTCATCCAGGTTTTTCAGCAGAATTAAATAAAAAAAAAAAATTATGGTGTTTATTGCACACCTCCCCTTACACTGGGTTTAAACATGCCGCCTACCAGTGCTGATTCTGAACGATGAAGTGTTCTCTACTTCCTCTTCTGATAGCTTTTCTTTGCAAAGTTAATGTAGAACAAGGAAGTGCATGTATTGATGCAATTTTCTTGCTCACCACGGTCCTATTCGTTCCTGTGAGCATTGAAGAAAAACATGCCATAAAGAACACAAGCACTTCTTTCTGATTTCTTGGTTTGTTTTTAAGCTCTCTCATTTTGAAACAACCCAGTTTGATTTTTGGTGTTGGTGTAACCTTCAGAAGATTAAGATTCAGGTTGTACACAGAACAGAGGCACCATAGAGGGAGACAATTCCCACTTCCCTGCACTGGCTTGGGCAAGGAGGAGTGATGCTTAGGTTTTTTTCCCAAATCCCCTTTGATTTGCAGCTGATGTTGTCTCATCAATCAATGAGAACAAGCTGGAGACCATCAAGTCAGTGAATTTAGGCCATCAGATGGCTTCAGCTGGTAGTACCTTATTCTTTTGCTGCTCACCTGAGAGGAACTAAGAGTCTCAGCAACTACTATGCAATCACCTGAGGTGTACAAATCTGCTGAGCACGGCTTTTGCTTTAAAGGTGTTGTTTCAAGAGTGTCAGATATCAAGAGCTCCAACACCCAGGAAATTCTCTCAAATTATAGTATCTGATGAAATGGTAAGATATTAAGATAATACGCATAGGTTTTGTTTTGATTTTAACCTATCTCATTTATGGATCTTTCCAGGGATTACAGCTATGTTGGTTCATTGTGAATCTTGGAGGATTTGAACAGGAGACTAAGGCCTTCTGGTCAGGCTGCTGGTCTGTTGTTCACAGTGTGAAGTGCTGAGGCCTGAGCTGTGAGCCCCAAGTTGGAGTTGACATGTGAATGACTCACAACCTAGCAGAATGTTTTGGTTTTTCTTATTGGCTTCGTGTTCCAGAGGCAGAACCTGACCCACCTGTGTGTCTGTGGCTCTGCCCTCACCCAGGTGGTCATGGTTGGGGTGGTGGGCGAGGCCAGGATTATATTAACCAGGAGCCAGTCAGTCAGAGGAGCTTCCTGGTGGGTGTGGCTTTTGTTGGGGCTGGTTGCATCTTGCTGAGCTCTCTTGGTGGTGTCCTTCCATGTGAAGGGCCACTGAGGGAGCTATTTCTGTCCATTATGTCCAGCAGATGATGTTAGTGCCACAGTGGGCAGTGGAGGAGCTGGGCGCACAGGAACCTATGTCAGGACTGTCTGCAAGAAGACTTGTGAGGGGATGTTGCTGAGTTCAGTGTTGGCCTGTGTGATCAGGTAACTGATGGCAGCATGAAATGGCGATGGCTGAACCAGCACAACACAGTGGCAGCAGGGTATGGCAGTTAGGGGAGAGCCTGCCAGTGCAGGTGCTCTCTGCTGTCTGCTCCCGTCGTGCTTTACCCCCATCTCCTCCATGTTGGCAGTGACTACTCTGTCCTACTTCCTACTTCAGTGAGTGAGCAGGGTGGCCAAGGCACAACAATAGGAGCTGCAGTACCTGGACCACCCTGTTGTCACAAATCTGGGTTCTTTACTCTTGCAAAGAGCCAATACACACACAGAGTTGAGATAGTTCTTTAATTTCTGCACAAAGGTGGGTGTGAGGTGGTTCATCCACAAAGCCAGTGCCCTCAGGTAAATATTTGTTACGTATTTCTATGTTATCTCAAGCAGAAGCTTTACTTTCTTACACTGCTGATTGGTTAGTACATATTCATAGCAATTTCTAGTGGTTCCTACAGTCTCTTGTTTTCATTTAAAGATGAAATATTCTCTTTTTTTACTATGCATGGCCCATGAGGAGGGGCTTTTCTTAGTAGGGGGCTTCTCCTACCTGAGAGTTTTTTACCATGTGAATGATATTATAATGAGTGCGTGTTACTTTTGAGCAACGGGTTTTAGCAATCCAGGAGTCAGCAACCCCACTCCTGGGACAAAGGGCTAGTGTTATTTTTCAGATTATTGCCAGTTGGTCAGAAGTTAATAACTAAAGTTGTTTGTTTTTCTTGTTATCAGTGTAAATAGTTATTCAAAAATGCAAACTGCAGTGGTGTTAGCATGTGAGAGATTTTTTTGTCTGCTCAAAATGCTTTAGCTGTACTATCAGACTGTGCAAATAATAACACGGATCAGTCCCACACTGTGACTGGAACAAGGCTCTTGTCTGTAGAAAGAAAAACATATCCTACTGTGACCTGGTGTGAGGATATGGGAGTACCTGAATCCTAATTTCATTGGTCAGTTGTGTAATGGTAAAGCTGTAAATGAACAGCTTACTTTTGGCAGCTAGTGCTACTAACTAACTCTTAATTCTCAAGTATTCATTCTTTTCTACTTGGGCTGTAGGCTTGGGTATTTTTCCTTGTTAAATTTATTATTAATAATGTTGTTTTCATGTTTTCCAGGCTGTCCATCCTAATCAGTCTACTTGCTGGTACTCAGGCATATATTATTTAGACGATTATTGTGTGATGGTAGTTATTTAGTAGGATTTATTTTTATTGGTACAGCAAGTGCTGCTATCAAGAGCTGAGCATGGTATCGATGAAACAAGATAGTGTGCAAAATAAATCCTAGTAAACCTTTAAAATGAAAGTAAACATCAGTAGTGAAACTACAGACTGTCTGTTTGCACAGGAGGAGGGTGAAAGATTGAAGTCACCTGCCCAAGGCATGTCCCACTTTTGTTGAACCACACAAGAGAGGTTTTGGTGCAGTTAATGTGTGGGGTCATGGCATAGATGTTGAGTCATGCAACTTCAGAGAGATGTCAACATGCCTCTCTTCCCCACAGTGCGCGGTGGTTAGAGATAGGGTTCGGTGGAAATAGTAGTTCTGCATTGAGCTAAACTCCTTTACTTGTGCTTGTTTACTGCTGTCGGTAGCAGGGTGAAGGGCAGGATTTGACACTGCCTTTTAAAATCTCATAAAACAATAAAGACACTGAGAATATTTACTTGTTTTTAATCATAGGTTAAAAATCAATTATTTCCCTGGGGACTTCACTGTATAAAAATCAATTGAGGCTGCTAGCAGCAGAATTGAAAAGCCCATCTGTAGCAAAGCTACTTCACAAACATGTATCAAAGATAGATTTATTGATAGAGGCACTAGAGCTGGTATTCCAGGTGTGTTTCCTCAATAAATTCTGCTGCATATCTGAGCTCTCGACAACTGAGGCAATCAGCGTAACTCAGCGGTCTGGTATGTCTCTTGTCAGAAAAAGTTAATTTGAGGGGTGTTACCATTCTTGTATTTAGCAGCGGCTGTAGAGTTTCTGCTTCTTGATGCAAGTATGGCATCCTTTGTCTGCTGCATTCTATGTGTGGCCTTGCTCTTCTGCACTTGGAAAGTGCTCATGGGGTCGCTCCCATGTTTCTGGTTAGTGTTGATCTGACCGTGTACGTGTTTGAAGGCAATGCTGCTTGGAAATGTTGTAAAGTATATGCAATGTAAGTCCCTTGGTCTGTGATCCCTTTGATTTTTGTAACCTAATTATTTAATACATAACTAAATATTTTGTGATTTACATAATATTACATCTAATTTAAAATTATTTATGTAATTTATGTTCTACAGCATATCTGAATATGTATGATCATTCATGCCTGGATGATCTACAACACACCTAAATGTGTAGGATGTTTTAGTAGGCTTAGTGTCCTAGACCACCACAGATCCTGTCTCTTCCGGTCTAATATTAAATATGATTCACTACCTGTCATTCTCATGATAAAAAAGGTACCTGTGTGTTTTCGTGACAGGGAAATGGAAGAACAATTCAGGAGTTCAAATGTTAACTAGCTGCCTTCTCATGCTGTCAATACAGTAAACTTCACTTTATTGCTAAGGACAAATAGGTCCTATTTTTCTTTATTGATCAGACTCCTCCAATGGTTTTGATTTGCTTGAAGAAAAGAACAGGAGTTTGAGGGACAGGTTTGCCGTATTTTCAACTACTTTTACTCTGCAAAGGTTTCAGGAATGTATCTGGAGGCAATTTTTTTTAGAACATTTCTTTGCTTTTGTCTATAGGAAAGGATATATTTTACCTGAAGATTCAGAACTATAGGAAAGCTTTTACTAGCTGGTTATAAAGAGCATGCCAGGGATAGAAATCATCTGGAGGAGAAAGAGGTGAGAGAAGATATAATTGTTCCCTTATGTTTATCCAAATAGGCCCAGAATAAAAGGGAGAAAGTCATTCCTCGTCTAGTTAAATATGGGGGTTTTTCTGCTCACACTTCTAGGAAAAAGTGTAAGTTCAAAACAACTCTGAAACAATTTAAGGGCTTTGGAACCATTGTTTATGACTTTATATCTTCCTCCTCCTCCTTCCTGGATATTTTAAAGTGTTAGGGCGAATTCAGGTTGATTGTAGGCCTTATATTCTTTGCTTCAATGTAGATAAATGAACTCCACAAGAGAAGCGATAAGTATCACTGTTTGTGAAAAAGAACACATTAAATTGGTGGTGTGCTTGGGTCAAATCCATGTGTTCACAGCTGTCCTTTAGGGAAGTGCAGATCAAAATCTAGATGTACTCTTTTAGTCTTTATATATCTGGGAAAAATCCTCACCAAACTGCAAGGAAAGAATGTGATTTATTAATTTTCTTTTTGGGTTTTGTGGGATCCCACTTCCTAAACATACAGATATCGGATAGTCAATCTATCATATTGTTGTGTTGGGGTTTTTTGTAAGTTGATTATAAAGCAGGATGATTTTAAAACCTGTCTTTTTCGCTCATCAGTTTACAGCTTATAGTAGGACCAGAAGCAAATAATCTAAAAAGTTGTGTGTAGGTAGCTGTGGTGAGGTTCCCATTTCCGTTGGCCTTCTGAAGATGATCAGGTAACGTGACATCTAGGAGTACTTCCCCGAACTTGACCTGCCCTTGAAACTGTTGCATTTGACTTTTTACTGATAGAAAAAATTACAGTCTCAATGTAAGCAGAAAGAAAAGGAAAACACTTTTTACTTGAATTATCACAGTTGAGTCCTTCTGGATAAAAATCTATATTGTCTTTGAGATTTCATTTCTGCTCTTATCTAGGAAGCAGGAGGGTAAACATGCACACAGGTATTTTAATGTCATTTTTTGTAATGTGATTTTAGCTTGCATTTTTTAGTTATAATAAATTATAGGCTTTGGTTTTGTTCTTTAGAAGAGCAGAAGATAAATGCATGTCTTTAATCATCATGAAACCATTCAAAAAGACAAAGGTCATCTGTTTGTGAGACTTAAAGCATGCAAGTACACAGCTAAATGGTGACTGCTTTATACTAGAGCTGTAATAGCACTCAGAGGCTGCATTTCATTTATACTTGTAAGAAGTACCCTGTTGTTGCTAATGTTGTTTTAGGCACCCTGAAGAATTATACTGGTAGCACCACTGACATTTCCCCAGGAGCTCCAAAAAAAATATTAAAATTATTTGTGGCTTTGTTTTGGTTTTGTGGGTTTTTTTTAATTTAATTTTATTTTTTTTATTTAGATAATTATGCTGCATATATCTATATGTGGTACTCTATTTTTTTCATTTTAAGAATGAATAGGAATGACTGTGAATTTTTGGTGTTTAAATGACTTTAATGTTGGAAAGTCAGTTGTAGTGATCTATTAAATTTCAGGTTCCCTTTTTTAAATAGTTCTTTCCTAGGCTTTTCAGAAGTTCTGTCCTAGGCCTCTTTAGAAGCAATTCCGAGCACCTGACCCAGATTCCTGGTCTGAGTGGTGCTACAGAGGACTGCATTTCTTTGCATTAACTAGGAGGAGAGTAATTTTCTTAAAGCAAATGGTCAGAAGGCCTCTTTAGAGTCTCCCCTGAAGAAAGAAATCTCTGTTTCAACTACAACATTGACTTGAACTGTTTGATAACAAGTATGTATAGAATTGGTTTAATTCAGCTTCCTTAAGAATAGCCAGAACGTCTGAGCAGAGCTATTTCTGTGTACATGAGCACTCAAAGGTGAAGGTGAGATGATTCTTATCTTGTGTAGGTGCTGTTTTCTGTTGTGGGCACTGAAGCATCCTGAGTGTGACTCAATGGGTTGGGTGCTTTTGTGAAGTAAAAGAAAAACTGCTAATATCCGCCTGCTGTCTGCATGGATCTTAACACAGGGTGAACAGACTTAACAGCTCATTGCTGCTAAGGGAATCGTATCATCTCCCATCTTCTTGTTCCTGTCTTCCTGCCTACTTGTTCTCACTAGGTACCTTGTGCCAGCTTTGATGCTTGCTGGAATACTCCGTGCTTTGATTTGACTTATTAAAATGTCAGCAAACTGTTCCAGCAAAAAAACCCACAAACAATAACCTACCAAAAACCCCAAACATGGTCATTTTTCTGTTTCTTTATTGAATGATGTTGCCTCAATGTGCTTGAAAGAAATTTAGGATAAATGGATAATGCAATAGGAAGAAGGCAGCAAATATCTCCCTTATAGCAGTTAGAGCTGTTATGATGATTCTAATGTGTGCAAGAGCTTAATCTATAATGAGTTCATTAAATTAAGCATGTGCTAAAGTAGAACCATGCATGTAGTCACATACACTGCGATTGCTTCTTTGATGTTAAGTGCATTTGTGTGTCCCTAGGTATGGGTCTTCAAGTTGATCAGAGGGTTGGCTGCTGCGTTTCATTGATCCAGCTGTAAACACCAAGCGTATTCTAACCGGTAAATGTTCTCAGGCTCTAGCATGCTCTTCTAATCAACTGAGTTCTGACTTCAGATATGTGGAGATAGGAGGAAGAAAGGATTTGAATGTGCTATTCCCATGCAGGAACGTTTAAGTCTTTAATTTAAAAATACTTGTTCAGAAAATGGTCACAGCCACCTTGTATCTCATATTGAAAAGATTTCATTCATTGAACCCTAATTCATGTTTTGGGTTTACCAAGAACTCACCTTTTGAAAGTGAGGACTTGTTTGATAGGCTTGTGATCTTGCAACAAATTATGGAAAATAGCAGAAAGCTTTAGTGTCATTCTAATCTGAACTTAAATCTGTTTTGTTTCCAGGCAGTAATAATCAAATGGAGGCTCAAGCATTGAGGTCTGCTCCCAGGCAGAGCCGCGTGCTTTCAACTAGCTTTGTTTGCACATGGGTCCGAATGTTACAGCTTGGATCTGTCTGTTCTTTACCTTGTTTTTCCTTCTCTGAGACTTTCCCTGCTGGTTTTGTTCTCTTGGGAATAGCTTTCTGTTGGATATTCCTTCTGTTGTTATTGTTTGTGTGCTTCTGTGCTCCTCTACCCTTTCTTGCTTGTCTATTCCTTGTCCTCTGTTTCTCTGCTCCTTCCATTACAGGTATTTCTTAATATGCAATATACCTTTAGCTTTAGCCCAGCTTCTGGTGGACAAATGGTTACAAGACAGAAATTTGCAGATGGCTTAAACAGATGTTCCTGTGAGAGTGAAAATATTTAACTCTTCAATCACCGCTAGACAGAGTGCCTGTAGAGCTGATGCGTATTGAGGGAATGGTGTGGCAGGGGCTGTGAGGCTCCTTTTCACGCTGCATTACTTTAATGTCAACCTGACACCTTTCAGGAGAAATGACGTCTGCTGAGCATAGCTTTTATGGTTTTTGTTGCTGTGTTAATCTGTACACCACACTTAGTCAAGATATGTGCTTGTGCCAAAATGGGAGGGCTGTTTTGAACTACTGGAAGAAAGCCATCCTGAGTGCTCTCTAGCAAGGTCTGGGTGAATTTATTTTAATCAATAAATGCAAATCATCAGTCTTTTTTTTTTTTTTCTCAATACCAAAAATGAAGATGAAATATCAAGATATTCAGAGATGAAATTGTGTGTGCCTTGGGACATGTTATTTGAATATAAATATACTGTTTATGCTAGTTGTTTTTCAACTATTTTAATATTGTGGTGCTTAAATTATAATATTTTTCATAGTTATTTTAATTCTTAATCCTTCATTTAATCAGCAAAGATGTACAAATAATTAGTAACTTACAAACTATCCTAACAGAAATAGAAGAACATAAGTACAGTCATCATAAACTAAAAATGCAAGAATTTGACTCTTCCAAAGTGAATTCCTTGTAGGTGCTTATCAGGCTTTAGAAAATGTACAATTTCAAAGTCCAGATGCTTCAAGAGATGAGTTAAATACTTGGAGTAAACAAATCTGTAGGCACAAAAGGAACTTGATGGTGTAGTAGGTGGTAAGATTCTTTTATGATAAGTTATAATGGAATTCCCCTGGAACTATGTATTCCACCTACTTGAAGGAACAGTAATTCAGAAGATGAATAGGACACAGCAAATGCCAAGACATTAGAAAAATGGCAGGTTATTGTAATACATGGGACTGTATGACTAAGCCAGTCTGTAACTAGCTCTTAGTAGTTCTGGTGTACATTGTGGTCTACATATGTTAAGCTTCTGTGGTTCACTTCGTGTCTAATAGCTGGTCACTTAAACATTTTTATTTGTCTAGAATACCATGCCTGTATATGTATTAATTTAAAGCATGGGTCTGCACATAACAGGAAGGGCTACATTGTACCTGATAACTGGGGTGATGTTTGGATTATATTTTCAAAATTATGGTTTTTTTTCTTGTCTATTTTAAAATTCTGGAAATGTTCCAAGTGATTGGGATGTTGGGGGAGCAGGGAGAGAGTAATGGTTGGTTTGGGCTGCTTTGAAGAAACTTGCTGTAATTACTGGAATTTTAGTACAGTATTCAGTCTGCATACTGAGAATATTTGATACACTTTTTACCGATGTTTGTCCAATGTAAACTACACAGTGAAAAAACATGTAGAATGTGGTTGCAGGTTTCTAAAGCAATACTGTCTGTTGGTTTCGAGGGGCTTATTACTTATCTCTTCAGGATATTACATCTAACTGTGTGAAATAGTTTGAGATGATAGCATTTTTCTGGGCAGTGTGACACAACCTGTTAATTTGGTGAGTTGTTAGCAATGAACTTAGTATTTCAGCACATAGTTTGTCAACAGAAAGAAGTTGATGCACTCTGAAATTTCCCTTTCTGAAATATGAAGGGTTTGTTGTTATGGAGGTAGTAATGTGTTGTCTGCAATCACATAAAGTGGTGTAGAAGAAGAATCCTGTTTGCTTGTTGTGCTGAGCAAGAACGAAAGCAAAAGTGGTAGCAGTATCTATTAGGATGACCTCATTTGCTTCATTATATGTAAAAAAACCTCAAATTGTTTCAATTAGTGGCTAAAGAGAGAACTTTTTCACAACTTAAATTCTTTTGACAAATCTCTGTTTGCTTTGATGTGCGAGACTTGCTTAAGGAATTCTGAGGGAGCTTATAAAACTGGCCGGGAAATGCAGTTTTAGTGATACTTGGGAGGAGGGGAAAAAAGAAAATCTGATTCTGATTTCTTTTTCTTGAGAAAAGTGAATTACTGATGACTATGAGGAAGTCAACTGGAATGTTGTTCCATTTAGAACAGTCTGACTGATTGCTATTAACTGTCTCTGCAGATTGAAGGATGCTTCTGTGGGCATTAGGAATAGTTTTAATTTAGTCTCCTTTTTAATACTGGTAACGTTTTGTTTTTGGCAAAATACATCATGTGCATTTTAGTTACAGAATTGAAAAAACCTTAGTGAATAGTCCTGCCAGGTTGCCAGGAAATGTGCTCTGCTTCCTTCTTTATAGCTTCATTAAAAGCAACTTACAAAATACTTTACTGAAGATATTGCAGGAATATAAAAACATTTTTAAAAAAAACATTAAAAAACCCAAACCAACCAAACAAACCCAAAACACAAAACCGTAAAGGGAAAAAAAAAAAAAGATGAAAAAATAATTGTATTGACATCTACAGTATGGTATTATTGTGAAGGAAAACTGATGTAGACTGATAAATGTACTTCACAGAGAGGATTCAGAAGTTTTTAAGAACTTCTTATACCACAGCACAGAAGCATCCCAATCTTACTAGGAAGATTTCTATTGAAAATCTTATTTCCAGATAGGTGTGAATGTGTGCTGATGATGGCTATTACTGTCAGATGTGGGTGTGCAACACTGTTCAGCATTGCCCCGGTTTCCAGTTTGACTCTGCCAGCTGCTGAAAGCTTCGCTGGGATACAGATAGCGTGTAAGCTACCTGCCGTGCAGCTCTGAACGGAGCGCTGCTTTGTTTTGCTTTACAGTACTGGTTAATGCGTGTAGCTGGTGTAGTAGTAACTTATTTCTCATATTGCTGGGGTAAGCTGGTAGATAGAACTTCATAGTAGATAGTAGATAGACAACTTCTTAGTTGTCACTTGAAAAAAAATTGGAAAGATTTGGCTCATCTCTTCTTAACTCTCCAGCTACACGTGCTGTAAGGACAGTAATGAGGAACCTGGTCTAGCAGGAGGTGTCCCTGCCCCATGGCAGGGGGGTTGGAACTAGATGATCTTTAAGGTCCCTTCCAACCCTGACAATTCTATGATTCTGTGGTCCAGTTTGGTGGGTGTTTTTCTCCAAGCGTATATTAGTGTACATATAAATATCGGGATGTGTGTGGGGGGTTGGATTGTAGGCATGATGGGAGGCTGTGACATTAGTGGGAGAATAATGGTGCAGCTAAACTGTTGAGAGGAATGGCTTGTGCTGTTACCTTCTGGGACTGGCTATGGCTGAGTAATGCACCCACACCAAACCTCTAGATAAAAGAATATTTTTAACAGATTATTTAAGAGAGTGTTTTCTCTTGAGTCTAACACCAAGAGTTTTAGATTTGTGTTTCTAACCATTCTGACCTGAAGGGTTAGAAAAGTTGAAGAGACTGACTTTGGTAGGATTATTAAGACTGTTAATTAACTTGACCAAAGTAATTGATGTTCTTGTGCTGGTTTCTTATGTATTCGTATCATGTTTCTACTCTGTTTTGTAGAATTTTTGATACTTTAGAGCACATTTAAGAGAAGAATCATGCTGTTCTTCAAGGTTCTGATTAATGTTTTATTAACACTGCAGATGAGGAAATGCTGATGCACCAATATCGTGCCTGATTTGGGAGAAACTGTCTTCTGTGAGCCCAATAAAATGAAGTGTGTTTTAGAGGATAAGGTATCTGGAGACCAGGAGAGCTATTATGTGATCACTTGCTTTCTCTGCAAGATGAAAATAATACCAGTTACCTATTTTTTTTTTAAGCGCATTGCTGTCTCCAGAGGAAAACTTTCATTACTGTTATATATTAATAAAGTTCAGCTGCAGGGCAAGTAGAATGAACTGCAAAGATAAAGAAACCACACCCGGATCCGCAGTGGCTGAAATTTCTGAAGTTTGGAGCTGCTGCTGAAGTGTTCATCCCTAGAGCCCATGCTTGTGGAACTTGCTACGTGTAGTGGCTGAGAAACTTGCATTTCAGGATGGAGAATCTTTGCATATATAGCATAAAGTAATTTGACGCTTTCTGATTAAATTTTCATTAAAAGGATTTTATATATTTAGTTCTAAGGATTTAAATTTGTGGGTTTTGGGGTTTTTTTGTGAAATCTGTTAAGTATTGTATCAAGTGCAAAAATGGAGTGGGTGCTCAGCTCTCTGCCCTCTCTTGTGGCTTTGTCCACTGCTTCTTATTGTATATCATCTGTCACTTAGAACTATGGTAATTTCAAACTCTAGTCTGGACTATTTACTGTCCCAGAACAAGTTCTGATGAAATGTAGTCAGTGTTAAGTAGGGCCCTGAAATACCAGGGTTTCCAGGCTTTGAATCTAGGAGCAACAAGAGAGGAGAGGATCTGAAAAGCCACATTTAAGGAAGGGATCTTACTATTATGCCAGTACCTACGTGCCTTTTTGGACAACGTTGCAGAGCACTCAGGTAAAACGCAAAGTATGTGATCAGGCTTAGCTTTCTGGGTCATTGTTCCTCAGTGAGAAACAAAAATGTTCTTCACTGAGGAAAGCCATCATAAAGAGCAATTAGGAAGGACAACAGTGAGCTGCTGTATCAATGTCCAGTTCTGCTGGAAACTTCATTTCAAAATCTAGAGTAACTAAGTTTACTTAGTGTTTTGTTAGCTCAGACACATGTGAAGTACAGGTAAGGAACTTCTTAGGCAAAATAATTCATGTAAATAGCCCCCAGGGGATATAAAGGAATGTAGTTCTTGGTGAAGGCAAACAACTTCTTTAGACAAAAGGTCATGTGTTGGTGACCTTTTCTTGTTATTTATTTGCATTATAAATGAAACGTCTCAAATTACATGCTCTGTAGAAAATTATCTAAGACAGTTGTGCTCAGGCATGTCTTAAAATGAATTTAATCCTTTTATCCACAAGGAAGTTTGAAGCCAAATGGAAATATAGTCTAGAGTTCACATTAATAGCTGTGGAAGCTTGTTTTCTCTGTCAAGTTCTGGTTGTCCAGGGTGTCAGGTTTCATCACTTGGCTTGTAACTTTACAAATCATCAGTTGCAAAATCAGAATGATTTCTATCCTGAAGCAGAAGCTGCTTATCTTTGTCTCACAGAATGATTCAGTCTTACAGTTCTGTTGATTTCCCTGAAGGGAAAGCTGTCTCATAGCTATTGCAAACATAGCTGCAGGGGGAGGGAAAAAAGATCAAATTTGTCTTTGACAGCAGCAATGTAATAAAAGGAATTGTATCTGTGTCCCACTTAAAGGACATCACAGTAATTAGATGTCTCGAGATAAGTTGTCCTTGTGAGAGATCTATCTTGATGAATCAGGAGGTAGAATCTCATTTAAATATGAAAGTTCTTTTGCATGCATATCACTGTGCTTTCTTTCCTTCTCCTATGTTCTTTCCAAGCTTTCTGTGATTCTGTGTCTTACTGGTTTTGTTTAGTTGTTGAATAAGATTCTGGAGAACGGGATGAAATATTTTCCTTTAGTGAGTCTGCTGTAATACTTTTAAATGTCACCCTCTTCTTCTGATAGTGCACAGAAGAGGTGAAGGGAGCTCATCAGTGGACCTTATGATCAGGGCACGTTTTACGTGTCCTGGTGTTCCACACCTTCCCCTCGTGATCAGCTGCTGTTCTGCAAGATACTTTCCTGAATAGTTCCAGTAAGCCCCAAACCTCATAAATAGGGAGTGAGGTGACTGTTTAACAAGAAATGCTACTGTTTTCCTAATCCTATTATGTTCTTTACAAAGTACACTTGGTTTCCTAACCGCTCGTGTGGACTCTTTTATTTTCCTTTTGTGCTTTACTATAAGTAGAAGAAATACATTTGAAATAGCAAAGAAAAGAAAAAAAAACCAGGACGTTACATTCAAACCTGGTGAGCCTTCACAGACATTTGGAAGAACGTATTTTTATTACGTGATCCTTCCCTGTGGTATTTGCTATCACAGACACTGCCAAAGGACTGCCAGATTTCAGCTGGAACAGGCACAGCATCACAGCCGCTAATACCACTCTTCAAATTATTAGAAACCAAAGCTAAAAAACCCTGTTATCTAAAATATGAAATGCAGGGTTTTCTTTATTTTCTCAGTTATCTAAAATATGAAAAGCAGGGGTTTCTTTGTTTTCTGGCCCTTTGGAGTGTATTTAGGTCAACTTTATGCTTTTATCCTGCAGATGTTGCGGCTAGAAACTTCAATGACCACTGATATGCATATGTGATCATTTAAAATTTGACACCTAAGTTTTCAGGAGGAAAAAATCTTCACTTATTAATGTTGTTTACTGTAGTTGTGCCTGAAGGAGTCATCTTCGCCCAACCCTGTGTAAATTCAGAAAATT
The DNA here is from genome assembly GCA_013400335.1 of Eurystomus gularis. Lineage (NCBI taxonomy): Eukaryota > Metazoa > Chordata > Aves > Coraciiformes > Coraciidae > Eurystomus > Eurystomus gularis. The sequence goes on along the minus strand of VZZY01006830.1, from coordinate 168,724 downwards.
CATTTGAAAAGACCTGATAACTGTGAGGGGGGTAGGAAAGAGTGGACTGTATGGCTGGGTGGCCAAGATAACAAATGGCGTGGAGTGGGCACGTTAATATTACAGCTTCTTCGGTTTGAGATGTAAATTGATTTGGGTGTGGCTCACATAAATAAGGGAAGGATGCCCTTTGGTAAGGGAATGGGTGAGTGACTGTAATGGGTGAGGGAGGCAAGCGAGAAGTAAAGTTGATATCAATATTTTGATAAGGAGCTAGGGAGAGATTTGGGATAAATCTACAGACTAGAGCAGAGAAAATGCAGCTCAAGCTCGAACAATCTGGGACTATCTTTATGGCTCTTCTTTAACGGACTTTGCTGGCTGGAGATTTGAACTGTTTTCTTCTAGCCAAGGAAGTAATTTCTTTCAGGGGAAAAAATTGTAAAACCCAGAATATTTTTGCAATAATATCACAGGCCTGGACATTACTGATGCAAAACATTGAGTCTTCTACATGGGAAGGCTTTTAAAAGGAACTAGGCACTGCCTTTTTTCTTTACCTGTGATCTGTGCATTTGCTTACTTTAGGCTCCTTAGTACTGAAAGTGCCAGCTCTATGATTTTTCAAGAATAAATTGAGTGTAACTGGTTATTTTTCATACTTCCATTTGAAGGACAAAGGTTTGGAATAACAAAAGCTTGCTTTCTTCTAAGTAGTCCCTAGACAAAATTTAATATTACTCAAATATCTTGAGCGAGTCACTAAAAATCTCATTTATTCTCACTCATACATGTTCAAAAAACACTAAAATATTCTTTTTTTCATCTTTCACTTGCTGCAGAGTCTGCCAGAAGTGTTTGATTGGGCCAGTGATTATAAGAACTGAAGTTTTAATCTGGTTTCTATATCCTATTGAAGCAGAAGTCAATAGGGAAATTGGTTATTCTTTCCCTTGAGTGTTTAGGGTTAGTGGGAACACTTTATGAACTGCAGACAGGTTAAAATTAATACCTACATTTTCTTTATCCTATTTGTCCAAATTGCCATGAAAGCTTTATATGATATTCTTTTCCTGTGCATGGATGCACTTTTTCAAAACAGATTAATGTGTTTGATTAGGAATACTGAATTTTAATGAAACTAACTCAGTACCATTGAAAATTGCTTTTCATTATTGTCACGACCAAGTGGAGGTTTCCTAATATGTAGAACTAGAGCCCTGTAGGTTTAAGCTGTAGATTTAAGGAGCTGAAGGTGACAGAGGAGTTTCAGTGCTGTTAGTGACAATTCCATCAGGCATGCAGAGTAACTTTAAAAACCACCACGGCTATAGAGAGGCCAAGTGCTGAGCCAAGGGGATGACCTGCTGAGTTGAAGCGTGAAGAAAATCCCTGAGTTTAGAATGTTTTAGGTGGTCAGACCTGTAGAGGGTAAGTGTGAGGATCATCTAAAGCAAAGACTAATAGATTCAGTGTAATTATGGCAATTAGGATAAGAACCCTCTGATGCTTTTGTAGTAAAGCAGAGTATAAACTATAACAAGTTATGTAGTCAAAGTATATCACAGGTAACTGCAATGTTACTGTGCTGATCTTCCTTTCTTGTGCTTTCACCAGGGTGGATCATTCTGTCTCCAGTTTCAGTACTCGTGCAATACTGTTTTGACTGCTAAACAGGCCATGTGCTGTGCTCTGTGCCAGTAGTGAAAGACATCCATAATCTTACTCCGTGTGCATTGGACACCTTTTAAGGTACAAGTCAATATACCTTGAGCACTTCAAATGATATTGTCTACATTTAAGCTTTTTCCCTATGAGGAAAGCAAGATTTTCTTACTTGACAAAAAACATGGGTGCTTTAATCTGAACAAGCAAATACTGTGATAACATGCATGCTGGGCAAACTGTCTTAGCCGTGTATGTTCATAAATGCACTGTTATGTATCAAACAAGTATTTAAAATATCTCAAGTTATATGGACAAGGAAATTCTTGACCAAAATACCTGTCATGCAGAGTTCCCCAACTTCCTTGTTTGTCTGACAGTGATTCAGTCTGGTTGATGATGCTGACTCAGGTGTAATTCTCTGTTTTCTTTCTTTTTTTTTTTTTTTTTTTTAATGTTCCTGTTTCATGTGGATACTCCTGTTGATGAACTGATTCTTCTGGTAAGGGATTTCCATACTGTGACTCAGGCACAATGCAAGCCATGTGACAATTACAGGAAAACACCTGTTAGTATCAGGTAAGTTGGTATTTACATTTTGGTTATACGTTCAGCTGAGAAATCCAGAAGATTTGCCAAATGTTAAGCCTTGCAAGTCTTAAAGCTTCCTCTCACCTGAGAAATAGTCACTCTAGATTAAATGGAGCATGTACTTAGGAGTGTTCAGAGATGGAGGAGCAGAACATGTGAGCTAATACATGTGAGCTCCTACTGTCTGAGCAGCAGTTGCTGATGCACCTGAAGGCAGTTTTATACCTGCAGCATTTCTCCTCCCACTGCCTGCTCAGCTGCTTGCTTTGTCTGGAATGGTCTGGCCATGGAGATTGAGGACATGTCTTTGGACCTGAAAAAAGCTTCCAGAGCCCCAGCACCTTTGTGATCCAGACTTCTTAGGTCCCTGTGGGACTTCTGCTTTATGCTTGTGCTTCCCTTTACCACACAGTAAAACATGTCTTTTTCTGTCACTGCTGCTGGCTGATGGAACCTGTTGTTGACACCTCAAGCTATGTTACAGTGAGTCTCAATAGTGGCCGACAAAGTGGCATCAGTGTTATCTTCCAGATAGGAGAGGTTTTTTGCACACCAAGTTAGAAGTATTATTCAGTATTTCATCAAGGAATTCCTGTCCAGCTCTACTGTGTATCTTGTTTTCTATTCAAATCCACTTGATTTTCTTAAAGTCTTATATGAAATGAGTTGCACTTCTTAGAACACTGTCAGGAGTTCACAGAGTAGAAGTATAGAGTCACAGTCCTGTGCTGAAGCCTCTTCTTGCCATTTGCATCAACTTCAGTTTGTAAAATTGGCTGCATGCTCCCAAGTCATCCTGGACTTTTTTTAGTGTAAGGCAGCAGAATTTTTTGCTTCAGTCCTGTTGATTCGTATAGTCTAGTTCACAGACAATCTGAAGGTCTTTAAGGTAAAAGGAGTAAAGGAGGACAAGGTTGATTTGTAATCAAATGGCTGAAAAATCCCTTCTGTTACTGTCAGACTCCTTTAAGCAATTGGTTTCCAAATTAATCTTGATGTAGGCCAAACATTATTAACCAGTGATGTGTGTTAAATACCCAAGCAAGTCAGGCTTACCTGGTACTAACTCATCAGCTATTTCTTTATTATTGATGAGCCAAGCACCAAAGGGAGTCCCCAGCTCTGCACTAAATTAATTCCTTCTGGTTTTATTTATGTAACAAGGTAGTTTATTTTCCCTTGTACATGAAACAGATAAAGCTTCACCCCTCTAGGTTGCATCTTTCTGCTTTTCTTTCTGCTCCGAATGGCTGTTGGAGGGAAGTTGCAGACTGTGTCCTGGCAGATTCTGGTGACTGTGCCTGCGTGACATTGCTGTCCTGGAGCTGGGTCAAACACGCCATGGATACTTTGTAATTTGGATGCTAAAACTGAGATCTGCCCAAGTATTTGCAAGCAAGAGCCAAGAGGTAGAAACACAGAAAACAAAACAAAACCAGTCTTTTAAGCAGTGTCAAGAGGTTTTGTAAAATTTGCCACTGGCAAAATCTGACTACTACATTTTACAAGATGTTTGGCTTTTCTGTGAAGTCTGATATTGGAGCTCTCTGCCTTCGATTTTTGTTGGAAACAGAGGGGGAGACTTTATATATGATGGCTTCGGAAGGTTAAGAACCAAGGATTTCACTGTCCTGGATAAACCTGGCATGGAAAATATGTTTGTACAGCTGTCACCTTTGTCCCCGAAGCTATTCTCTTCTGCGGTCAGTGGGTGTTTCTCATGCATCTGTCGAATGACAGCCTGGGAAGGGACACACCTTGTGGGAAAAGATTCTTTAAGTCTGTGCCCTTTTGACACTGTTCTGAGTAGAGCAGTGTTCAGAAAACCTTTCTGCGATAGTTCTTTGCTGAATAAAAATTCTCTGTCGGACAGCATCTAAAATTCAAATGTGTAGATCAAAACGAAATAGCAGGAAGACATTTGGTTAAAAATGAAAGAATTGTTTTTTATAAAATGTGTTTAGGTATATGTATGCTGAAAAGGATTTAAAATTAGATCTTTATTTTCTAGACCTTTGTGCACAGTTGCAAATTCAGGGCAACCACCTTCCAGCAAGATTATTTATGAAACTAAATGCCTGAAAGTGGATTCTCAAGACTTGCGTATAAGTGATGTCAACCTCATCTGTCAGTAGTCAAAATAAAAATTGGCAGAGTTAAGCAGTTTGACCATTAAGGAATAAAATCAGAACTAATCCACAGAATGGAAAAGTATTTTGCCTATTTATATTCTTACTCCATTTCTCTGTCCTTTTGAGGGGACTTGTCAGAAAATTTATTTAGGATGCGTTCTATCACCCTATCCTACTTTCTTCTTGTGCAACAGAGGTTAAACACAGATCTCCATCTTGGGGATTTCTGCAAATCAGAAAGCAGTGCCTAGGAAAATAGAGATGCTTTGGGACAATTTTCAGCTAAATTATCTACTCTTTCATTGCTGTCCTAGTTTAAAATTGTTCTCCAGTGCCATTATGGGGAAGTAGTGGATTGGTAAATAGAGGTGCTTAGAAATAAGTAATTTTTCTCTAGTACTGCTGCAAATTCCATACTTCCTTCTTTAGCTCTACTTTCATATTTTTCTAGAGCATGACAAGCAAGAGAAAAATGTGGATATTCCAGGGGAACAGGTGATGAGCCTGTGTTTTCTTTTTTTTTTTTGAAGTTTTTTGGGATTTTTTCCTTCTTGCTTCTCTCCATGATGCTCTTGAACGCTCTTTATCCCTTGGCACATGAACAGAAGAAGGAGCAGCAATCATAACAGGATGCAGAGTACATATTCTCAGGATGATTTGGGGCAGTGGAAATCACAGTTAATTGCAGCAAAGCAGTGAAACTTACAATACCCCCAGGAGTTTTAGACATGGTGTGTGAATTTTTACACAAAGAAGGAAATAAATATTATGCAGGGGATTAAGTGGAATCATTTTCTTCATGTGTGTTTAACTGTTCGTTTGCAAAGGCACCAGCTGTGATTTATTGGAAATCTTATCTTGGTGTACCCCTTTGAAGAACAGTGGAAAGCCCAGATTAATGCAGTCTGTGCTGTCAACAAGTTGAGAAGTTTCCTGCGAGTTCTATGAAAAAGCTTAAAACCAGGGGTTGAGGGGTTGCACCAGGTGGGCTTTTTGGTGTGTTTTTGTTGTTGTTGTTTTGTTTTGTGGTTTGTTTTTTTAAGTCCTTTGATTCTGCTAAAACCTGGCTTCATAAATGTTTCCATGTAAACTCAGGATTCATTACCATTCAAAGTTTAATTCTGGAACATTTTACCAGGTATGTAACCTGCTGCCATTTATTTGAAGCAAGGGTCAAGTTTCACTTTCTTTTTGAAGAAAGCAAAGACATTTTTTGCTGTTCTGGCTGGATGAATATATATGCTTAGAATTAAGGGATAGAAGGATTTGTTTTGCATGGCTTGCTGTGTGTTGGAGTGGCTAAGAAAGCAGTTTTGTCATCTGCTCTTGTCTCAACAAGAGTTGACAATAGTTGTTTAGAGTCAAGGGTTATATAGATTAACCATGTAATCGTTAGCTTTGCTCAGGGCAAGTAGTTAAGGAGGACTCGGATATCATGGTAAGTAACTGCAGGGAAGCCTTGAGCTAATAATCTCTCCGCTGTTGGTGAGTAGTACCACATTACTCAGCAAATCTGGTTCAGGAGTCCTTAACAGCCTCCTATTTTTAGCCCTTGAAGGAGGGGCATGTCCATCGTCACACACTGATGACTAAAACTTTTGGAGCTTTTGGTGGGGCTATAAATACAAAGTGCGCTATTTTGGTTGCAGTACCTGTGAAATGGATCTTGGAGAGAGCAAGAGGGAAGTTCTCTGCCGGTACGAGCAGTGTTCCTGCCTGACACCTGCTCAGAGGTTGCCAACGTGTTGTGTGCGCTGTGCTACTGTACTGCATTTGTGTGCAGCTCGCTGCTGCAGAGGCAACTGAGGCTATTCTGATTTTTAAAGTGTTAATTCTAAGGCAAATGTTAGCCAGTGAGAGTTTTGGAAGGACTTTGGCACAATCTGAGGGCAGAATGCTTCCAACCATTTTTCGTTTCAAGCAGAACATACCTGCGTGGAAGGACGTTGTTGTTCTTTGCACTGTATGTTGTGTATGATCTTAATTACTGCAAAATGCTGAATACTCTTTCAGGTTGTAGAGTGCAAGTCAGTGTGGTAAACAAGTCCTGTCTTTTTTTTTTTCATTGGAGTGTCCCTACAGATGTAAAAGTGTTAGGCAAGCATTATAGATGAGAGTAAACCTAGTTCATATGCAGAGGTAGCACTCCATAGGTATTGCAGGTATTCTTTTAAATGATCCTTTAAATTATTTTTTTATAATTTAGTTGCAGTAGCTAAAAGGGAAAAAATTGAAGTAGGCAAGTCTCTTACTTGCTGTCATTTTGTAATATTGCTACCCCCTCCACCTTAAATTTGACCCGTCTGTATTCATATTCTGAACCTTCTACTAGATGGCTTCTGCAAGCAGAGTCCAGTGAAAGGCACAGATACTGGCCTACAAGGCTGTTTTGTCTTACTGCTGTCTTGGAGGTACAAGCTTGTTACAGGGTGAATGCTGCACGGCTGTTCTGTGCGTACTGACAGGATAAACACGCTTAATGTTGCTAAGCAGAACAAAAGAAAATGTTTTCTGGGTGTTGAGCCTTGTTCTGATGCTCTCAGCTTTGTGCAAGAGCTTGCAAAAGCCCTCGACATAGATCCATGCGAGCAACCTGTGTACCCATTTGCTGCTTTGAGCAGGTTGTGTATACCTTTGACAGCTTCTGGATCCTGAAATAGAAAAAGAAACAGGAAAAAGTTATTTTTTAGCTTGGTCACTGTGCTATGTTGGGTTCTTTTTGTCAGTGTGGTGTAGCAGGAGCTATACCAGCTGCACGTTGGGAGAATCGTTTGAAGTCTTAAGATGAGGGTTATGTCTCTGTGTTCTGGGGACTAACAGGAGGATTTGACAGTTATCCTTAAAGGAATCTGAACTATGGGACATTTGAGGAACGAGCCAAGGGACTGGTGGGAACAGCATTCTGGCAAGTGCAGCTGCAAAAACATGAAGCTGTTTCTCCCTGAAGATTTAGAGGAAAATATTGGTGTTTCCTTTCACAGCAAATCTTGGGACATGTAAATGGAAAAAAGAAAGAGTAGGGAGCCTTTACCCAGCCCAGCAGTATTTCTGAAAGCAGTTTGTTGAAGCTTATGAGTCGTGATGTTATCACAGAGTCTTTCTTTTGATGATTTCTCCTCTTCACTTCCATTCTGACAGCTTAAGTCTGGGTGGGAGAATTTCTCTCTCTGACTCCCACCTTTTCTCATGTTCTACAGTAGCTGAAACAAAACATTTGAAGCTTTTAGTGTTCTTAATATGAGAAAGACAGACTTTCTCTGTCATCTCTGCTGAAAGCATGTACTTTAGCATTCCAAGAACTATTTCTGTGCTGTCTTTATTTTTAAGATTCATGGTGCCCTCTTCTCTGCCCTGTATCTCTTTGTAGAGATACCTTCTGTAATAATGCAGCTGCTTCCAGGCTTGTCCTGTTCATATTTTGATAGCAAAGTACTATAACAGGTATGTACAGTAAAGAAGGGATGGAAATTGGCCCTACCTGTGGGGAGGGGGGAGAATGAGACCAAGCCCAAAATTTCAGAGAAACTATTTGCTTTACTCGAGCGCCATAAATTCTCCTTTTTGTCACTTTGGACCGAAACCTTTTTGATTAACAAAATGAAAGCAGTTTTTCTACTCTCCACAGAATCCATTCCTAGAAGAGGGAAGAAAATGAAAAACACAGTTGCATTTTTAAATGGTAGTTTTCTGTGGTAAAGTGCCGGTGTCACTAACCACATTCAGCGACATTATTGGCTGGAGCAACAAAGGTAAAAGCAAAATAGAAGGGAAGCATTATGCATTTTGCTCTTCAGACCACACTATTATTGAATTGGTTAGTTTGGGGCATTCTAAAGCTAGGAATTAAAAAATTATTGGAGTGTTGGTAACTTTCCATAATACCAAAGTCACAAGGTCTGGTTTGTCAGCAAGATGGAGCCTGTCATCTTCAGAGGTCTAGCTGGAATGTGGGGAGAAGCTGGTGGTTTTTATCCTATTCTTTGCTGAGAATACTGTCTTTCAGAAAACCAGACGTGATCTAGCAAGGTTAGTACTTCCCGATCAGGTGAGGCAGTGGACTTGGGCAGCAGAGATCATGAGGTTTGTTATAAAATGAGGTTCTTTGTGGTCTGTGCCCATACTCCTTACTCTCTTAAAGCAGCTTTCCACCATCTAATCTTGCAAACCATGTGCAGCTAAGATCAGAAGATCTCAGTTGGAAAAGTTTTGTTTGGTTTTGTTTGGGTTTTTTGTTTGGTTGGTTTTTTTTATCTGCCTCTTGGATATAGACAGTAAAAAATACCCTTAACTTTCTCTCTTTTGTGTGATCTAGGACCTCATACCTTCAGAATATGTTCCAGTTCTCAATCTTCTCTCTGAACTAAAATAGATGCCTTATCCCCCAGTTACAGTGGAGGAGCTGTAGGGTGAGACAACATTTAATGGCCATCACTTAAGACAATAATATCAGCTATTTTATGCCTTTGGTATGATGATATCAACTTTTGCTAAGATGGGTAGAGCTGTTATTTCATGAGCTACTGGCTTGGTTGGCAGACCTGCCCTGACAGCTTTCTCCTTCTCAGCTCACAGACTATTGACATGCGTTGCAGGGATTGTTTGTGTAGTGTTGCTCTGTTCTGGAGCCTTGAAACTGCCACAAAGGAGATGGGGGAAGAGGAGAATGGGGTGTGTGATTTTGTTGTTGTGGGTGTTTGTTTTTGTTGGTTGTTTTTGGTTCATTTTAACCTGGGATCCTTTCACTGAGCCCCTTTACAGCACAGCTCTATGAACTCTCTATGAACTAGTCTACAAAACAACTGTTCTGGCCTAAGTGACAGGTTCTGCCCATTGGCAGCCATGAGCACAAGAGATGACCCAGCTCTAGCTGCTTAAACTGACTTTGCTGCTAATGAAACTGTGCGAGGCCTTTACTGAGAGTCCATGGTATTGTTTCAGTTACCATTTTTCGCAGAAGATTCTTGCTGTGTCTTTGTTCAGTCACTGGAAAAGTATCTCCAGAGCTGCTGGAAAATATCTGGAAATCATGGTAATTGTGTCCATCAGAGCATCCTACTGCACTGGACTGAATTTGAAGAGTCCTTTCTGTATTTAGAAAGCAGAGCTTTAAGCAGAGCTTTGAGCTCTACTGTTTGAAGAGGGATGTTATGTCTGTCAGAGCAATAGAGATGAAAATAGGCTAGGAGGAAAACCTGCAACACCTTAGGTAAGGTGTAAATGAAGAAGTAACACCAATTATTGGGAATCTGACATTACAGAAAACAGTATATATAAAGATTTTTTCATACTGAGATAGGCAAGGTCAATGTATTAGTTAAAAGGATGCATTAATATGCAGAGCGTGCTTATGACAAACTGTAATCTTTCAGTGTGGGTTGTTTTGTGGTTTTGATTTGTTGGAGTTTTTTGGGTAGTTTTTCAAATCGTTGCTTCTTAAATGTTGGCTAAATATTTTAAGGGAATTAAGTCCTCCATCAGAGTGAATTTTGGGAAGAGCTCAACTGTTTGCAGTGAATACCATTCAGTTTCTTGCAGCTGTATTATGTGATTGGAGGGACAGTTCGTGTTGTGGATAGCAAGGTGTTTTATTATAATAGAGCGAGAGCAAATCTACAGGGGCCAGACTGACCCTTGTTGCAAATCGCTTTCCAGAAGGCCACCTTGGAAACACTAATGAAGGCTCAACTCATTCTGTATGGACTAATCTTTCTACAATCCTTCTATAGAAAAGGAAGTTTGGAGATTTCAGATTAACTCAAGTTTTGTATTTATTTCACCATGATGCTTGTCATACACAGATGTTTTCTACTCACTGTGCTTCCCAGCTCGTCTATCCCTGCTCGCATGACAATGAGGATCCATAAAACACAAATAACATTAGCAGGGGAGGTGCTAATCTGAAAATGTGGATTAAGATGCACTGTGCCAAAGGTATGAATTAAGAGTACGTGGGCTGAAGCTGTTACTGTTGCAGGATTGAGCAATGAGTGCAGAACTTGGGCTGCAGTTTCTACTTGGCATCATGCTTTGGTGTCCTCTTGAGCCTGAGTGATGTCTACTGTGATCCTGTTGTTGCTATCTCAGCATTTGTGTAGGCAGCCTTCTTTGACTAGAAGACAGGGAGGTGGAAAGCAAAATACCCCTAGGTGCACTAGCAAAATACCTTTTGTTTTCAGAGTATCCAAGAGACATAGCATCTCTCGCTTTTTTTTTTTTTTGAGTGAATTTTCTATTTCAGGAGTACTTTGAAGAGGCATAATAGATTTCTGCTTGCTCTAAGTTGTACAGTCATATAGTTCTTACCTTCTTAAAAGAAAGAAAAGTTTTCATTGAGAGCTGGGGATAACTGGCACAAAAGATGCTTGCCAGTACTTGAGGAGCAGTTGTTGCAAGGGTTTGATTAAAAGCTTAGAGGAGAAAAAAGGTATTACTGCTAAACCTTTAATATATCACAAAAATTTTACATGTTTTAGATGAAAGGTTGTCTTGCAGTTCAGTAATCTTGATTATAACATGATAGGAAGCAGATTGGGATACTGAATTTATTAGAAACTAAATACTCCAAGTATCATCAGCTTTGAATGCTTTTGGTCATGTTATAGGTGTTTTTAATATGAGTGATAGGACAAAACTTGTAACTTAATTTTCTGACTAAAGTCTACTTTAATGATCTCTGTACACACATAGAATGAAATTTATGAAACTTCTACCTTTTCACAACCTATTGTTCCATTTTTTTAATGCCTTTTAACTTCCTTAACAAATTGCATTTCTGCCCGATTAACTTCCTCAGTTAACATAGCCGGTGTGTTTTGTGAGCCTTATTGTATTTTCCTTCTAGAAATAAATAAGAATAGCATAGTTAGGTGTCTGTTTAGGGCAGTCACACAATAGAGAAAGATTAACAATACTTAATGATGAAAGAATTCTGGACAGATTTTAGCTTTGGTTTAACTGTATTAACTTACATTTACTTATCCACATCAAGCCATCAAATATATAGGACCTTTTATGCAGTCTGTACCCTCTTTTAGCTGCCAGCATCTTCAATTGATTTTTCCAAAGTTTGAAGAAATATTATAGCAAACAAAGAAGAAAATAAAAATGTATCATGGATTATGAATAAAAGGATGTATGATTGGAAGGTCATTAATTTATTTGAAACAGGAATCATCCCTAGGTACATTTAATTTGCTCTTTGATACTTATTTCTATTGCTTCATTCCTTGTCATATTTGCTTCATTACTTTACTTCTACTACTTTAAAATGCATCTTGAATTAGTTGTGAAACCTGTTCTTTTAAGTCTTTGTGTTTAGCTTTCGAGTCTCTGTAAGTCTTTTTGGCAATCACACTAATGGTTTTGCTGAATAAAACATCCTAAATGTCTTGGAACTCCACTTCCCTTGAAGTAGCTAAGCCTCTGTCATATTGAACAGTCCCAGGTACTATGTCATATAGCAGGACCTGGACAAGGCCACATTTAAATGCAAAATAATTGTGGAGAAAACATGTCTTTACTGCAGAGTTGAGAGTACATGATTAATGAGCTGGAAGAGCTTGAGCTGAGCTCTGCCAGCAACCCTTCTGATTCCTGCTGCAGGCTGACATTGTCATTCGTTCCATTTTATTGGCACACATGAAACACCTAAGCATGGTGCCATCACACCCCTCCTACTATACCAGGATTGTTTCTACCACAAATTATAGGGCCATGACTGACCAAGAAGGGCAAGGCTTGGTCTCTTGTACCTTTTTATGGCATTTCAAATAGCTATGCAATCATCCTGGAGTAACTGTGCAAGAATACAAATTACAGACTAACCCAATCTGCTGGTGTCTTAACGCTAGTGCTTGTTTATGCCAGCTTCACTCTGCTAGTTGTTTCACAAAAGGCATATGGACATAAAGGGAATGTTTAAGGGTCAAAGAGGTCTTGTGGAGGTGTAAAGTGCATTTAGTTGGTATTATTGAAGCTACTAGTGAAATAAACTACCTGAGAATAAACCATTGGTATTGCATTGGTGTACAGCAGTTCAAAGACAGTAGAAAGCTCCTCCAATTTGAACTGCAGATGAGTATGGGAAGCAGACAGCAATTAATGGGAGTGAAATTTAGTCAGAATATGATCTGTTTTCAGAAATTGCCAGCAAAGCTGCGTCTCTGCTTTCTGATCCAGTATAGATGCAAAAGCATCACTTACGTTATGGTCCTTAAGTGGCTATTGCAGAGGTAGGAAGGAGAGGATCCTAGATCCATGGGTGAAAGCTCACCTAAGTGTTGAGGTCTGCTTAGTAAGAGTAAGACATGAGAAAAAGTCTAACGCACAAAAGACTAGGTACAGTACCAATCAGGAAACTGCTTTCTCAGATGGCATTAGTAGTTGTGGTCTTCTGATGTTTGAGGTAAAACCCATTGTACATCTCCACGTAAACATTAACAGCATACATTGTATAGGAAGGTCATATTTCACTCTCTTGCCCTAAGGTTAGTTGGAATTAAATGTGCTTTTTTTTTTTGTCCTCCAAGGTGAAAAGAGAAGGCCTGGTTTTTCTTCAAGCCCTTGGGAAAATCAGCCTGTGTATGAAGGTCAGGTGGAATAACTAGCACCAGTTTGATCCCACTGTGAATGGTGGAAGACTCCAACTCAAAGATGCTGTGTTGGGATGCTGGCAGGGATGACGCTCATTTTGAAGTCTGAAGCATCACAACCCAATCACTTGAGAAGAAAAAGTGTTGGTTTGGAACAGAAGTATTTCAAATGGCTCTGCTTCGAATCTCCTGGTGAGTTCCACCTCCTGTCAGAAAACTGCAAGCTGTTACAATATGTGCTCTTTATTTTTAGGATTAATACACCACAGAGGTTTAAAGCATTAGCGCTTTCTTACATGGGTTTAAGTTCTGTGGAGAAAATTCTCTCTTCCAGGTTGTGAATAAAAATGTTGATTTCCAGAACAGATAGGCAAATAGCCAAATTTGGAGAGTGGACATCAAGTGTGGTGTTCTGTTTCCATGTAGCTGTGCCTTAGAGATGCGCAATGTCTTTTCAGTTGCATGTTTGGATCTCCCTGTACTGTGATGGACTTGAACACACGGAACAATGGGATTTTGCCCATTTCTCACGTGTGCTGAAGCCTTGGAAGTTTGAAAGCAGAGCTCTTACTGTGTAAGGTATCAGTGCATGAAACATTATCCAAAACAATTTGAAAAGGAATTGGCATTAACTAGAAGCTGCAGTTAAAAGCTACTAACCTGATCCTATATTTTAAGATCTCTAAGAATTGAAGAAGAGGAGAAAATGATAGATAATTTGGACACAATTGAGAAAAGTAAAGACCTTTGCTACCTTTGCTACCTTTGCAAAACGGTAGCGTTTTGCAAAAATGTTTAAATTTTCTGTCTTCCCCTTCTCAAAGGTATCCAAATAGATCTATTAACTTCTAAAGCTGTGCATACAATAATCATCCACATCAGAAGCTTTCCTGAAGCTTATTGTCTATTGTCTACATACTGCTTCTGGCAGGGGTTGTGGGGGAGTGTGTGTATATGGAGAAAGTTGTTTGCATTGATTAGAAGTACGCTTAATTCTGCTGTGCTCTATGCTGTTCTTTTCTGCTTAAAAAAATCTTCATTTTATTCATCCTTTTTGTAAGGAGGCAGCATCAGTTTCTCCAAACTCGAGTGGATCAGCATTCTACTTTGAGCTTCCAGCTCAGTTACAGTCGCACCTAAAACTTAGATGATTTCTCCTGTGGTATTCTGGGAGTGTTCCAGTTTCTTGAAATTACACAAAGATATTAACTTATAATTCTCATTACTCCAACAGTTAATGTTTCATTTGTTTGGCTGCGGGGGATAGGGAACAAAAATTCCCTACAGAAATGTAGCCAAGCAGAGAAGGTTGAGGGATTTATAGCCTTACTGTAACAAAATTATGTGAGGCTACATGACCTTTAATAATATCAGATATATTGCCTTGACTGTGACATCATGTTTGAGATCTCTCAGTCCCTGAGTGCTCTGTAAAATACACGGGTGTGTTGTCAGCAGTTCTTAGTCCATTCTGGTTACACTGGAAGACTTGAGTGAGATTTCACCAATCGTTACCACGGGAAATGGTTTATTTTAGCTCTTAGCTATTTCTGAGAACAATCACCCTTCTTTAAAACACAGGTTTTAAGTCTTGTTCCTATTCTCAGATACTGGTTTTCGTAGAAATCTTTGTGGAGCTATACAAATGCCAGTTCAAACTCTAAGTAACTTCTCTGTTTATTCAGAACTAAAGATTTGTGGCAAGACTAGCTTTTTTAGGAGCAAGTGTACATCTTTCCTTAAAATCAGCTGTTTGACTGTGGTGCGAGAGTTGAGCTGGCCCAAGCTGATCTGGGTGAGGTGTGGCATCTGCATGTGTCCTGTGTCTGATCACTTCAGAAGTTCTTTAAGTGTTCACAGCTACTGCAGGATTTTCATGCCTAGTTGTGTTTTTGTTGGCTGCCTGTGCCTTCATACTATTGTGTGTCCCCATACAACTTTTCAGGACTAAGTGGTCCGCTCTGACCTTAACTGCATTATGTAGAGGTGAAAATCTGAGGGGAACAGTTGATTTCATGAAGTATCTGGTCCTCTTCTGATACAGTTATGATCAGTCATTTTACCTGTTTACTTGCAACTTAGGCTAAGTGAAGGAGGCTCTCTTGTGATGTGCTCAGATTTTTGAAAGACAAATGTAACAAAGAAAGCCAATGAAGACTTTTCTCTCAAAAATATTTCTAATTTCAATAACAAAAAAGCATATTTGTGTAGAGCTTGCTATTGTAAAAGTCTACATGTACTTCATGTAAATAACGGTAAAGGAAGAAACACAATAACTTGCTGGTTTCATTACCTCCAGTTTCTCACTATATGTTAAATCACAAATATATAGCAGCTTCAGAAGCTTGAATAGTATTGGTGATATGTGATAAGGGAAGAATCCTGCAGTCCTTAACAAGTGTGTGAGCTTTTTGTGAGTGACTATTAGGCTTGAAGGTACTGCATTCCATCTGAAAGACTAAGGTGGTCCCAATACCTACAGTCATTAGCAGTGCTGAGGAACTTCTTAAAAAATGCTGTTTGGATCCAGACATCCTGAATAGCTTTTAATATGGACCATTATTTTCTTGCTTCTTTTGCATTTTCTGATTAAATTATAGCAGGTGACAAACATCATTGTCACTAAAATGATTGCATGATCACAGAGCCATGTTTAACAATCGCTCTGTTTCTTTTCACATGTAAAGTTCTTGCCCAGCTCTGTTAGCCCAGCACTTCCGATCCTGTTGGATGAAGTTTTAGTGCATATGCAGAACGATCAGCACCCAATAGCCAATTCAGTGTCTCCTGCAGCCTCATTTGGGTTCCTGAGGTAGCTGCCATGCAGAATGCAGAGCAGTCATGGGCCACATGGGGCTGGAGACTGTCAGTGAAATTTAATAGGATGAATGAGCTACTCTTAAAGCCATTTGCATGGCAGATTTTTTCAATTGGTAGCTCAGAACCTTTTGGTAAAACAAGAACCATGTACAGACTAACTGTAGCATCAATGTTTACTGAGTATGGGGAAATTTCTCTGCATAAATCTTATTGATGCTCTTTGATTCCTGAAGTTGGTACACTATCAAATGTTCCAGGGTACGTGGCAACTACCATCTGCTGTCCTAGGACTGTTCTGCATATCTCTGAAGCGTGGAGCAGCAGATAGCCAGCAGGCTTTGTCACTGTCTGTTTGAAGAAGACTTTACAATGGTGAGTTAAATGAAATTAGAAGATTGTGTTTTCTTCAATGTCTCTGGGATGTTCAGGTGTGCCATTTATCTAAAGATTTCTTGTACTTTTTGGAAAGATTAATTTTTTTATTTCTTTTCGTAAAGACTAGATTCTGCTATAGTGGGTTTGCACTGTTTCTGTAGGAATTATTTTTTTAGCCAAAACGTCCGTAAGATGTATTTCTTACACAGTAGTGCACGAAACAGCTGAGAAGATGAAGAAAACTGGTAGTGTTCTTATAGTTGAGGTCACTGATCTCTGCAGTTTCAGTTGCAGCAGGGGCAGTGAGGCAGGAGTTCCACATCTGAGATGTCTGCATTCCTGAGAGAGTTTCTGCACACTGTCAGACTTTGGATGTTTGGGTCCAAATGACTGAATAGGCTCAAGTAAGTAGTTAGATGAGTGATTGCAGTTAGATGGGTGATTGCAGTCAGAACCATGATAGTTACCAAATCAGCCCTTTGTCCTTTGAAAAAAAAGAGGAAGAAAAAAGATCATGTATTAAGTTTCATGACTGAGGATGAGCCTCAGATGTTCTGAAACCCTACAAATGGACTATGACTGGAAATGCAAATTTGAACTTTGCCAACCAGCCCGGTCCCCGGAGAGAAACAGGAAGATCCGCTAAACTCCATTCATCACCCTGCCGCTGCTGTCCCTGCCTATTGGTTTTATAAACAGGTCTGCTCAACAGATAAAGCTGGAAAAGGAGTTTAAGGCAATGATTGGCAGCACGGGGGAAACCTTTACAAAAGGTGGTCCACTTGTCCCTCTCTGAGTTCTTACTTCAAAACCAACAAGCTTTGTGCTGCTTTTAGACTGCAAAATATGTAGTATATCCTGTGCTGAGCTTACTGCGACACACAGGATGCCTTTTTATTGTTATTCTCATAACTGCCATGCTTTAAGAAACCTCAGAAAGAAATGTTTTCTTCTCTATCATAAAATCCAGCCCTTTATAATAGCTATCAAAACTCTTAATCCTTCCATGAAGCAGTTAGGCAAGAACTGTGGTTTCAATTTAAGAGAAGGAAAAAAAAGGCAGTTTTCCTGAAAGAAAACTGCTGAGAGAAGCAGCAGATTCTGTAGTAGAATACACCCACCAAGAGTGCCTACTTGCTAGACCCTACAATTTTTCTTTTAAAACAAACGTTTCTGCATCTTTTTAAGTCATTAAAATATAAAGCAATACTAAATTTACTCAGCATACTTGTTTTGTTTTTTTTTTTTTAATGTAAGTCAGATCTTTCGCCTTCCTAACTTGAAGGCTATGGGATTGTTTCCAGTCTGATGCTTTAAGGGTCAGGAGCCTTATAAAGAACAAACAAGAGACTAAATTTTGCTTTTGCTTACACTGGATTTGTGCCAGAATAACTCAACTGATGTTACTGGAGTTACCCTTGTGCAACCCAGAGTAATAGAATAAACCAAACTCTTTTATCTTGCTTCAAGGAGGATGAAAAACAAGAAATGTATTTCTGTCAGGTGACTTTTCTTTTGTTAAGCTAGGCAACAATGAAACTGCTCTTACCTGCTGGTTTTGCTCTGTCTTTAACTGTAGTTGTCCTTCTGAACTTGTGTTGGTGTTCCTTGTGAATACCAAGACCTCAGAGTTTAAGGAAACACCCTAGAAAAGGGGATTGGCATGGCTAAGATTCTTCCACATTGTGGGAAAACGTCCTTAATGAATGGATTATCCTTAATGGATAAATCCATGTGATCACATAATCTCGAATAATCACTTGCTTACTGTCTGCTCTCATCCATTTTCTCTGACAGCATGATCCTGATGGTTCATCTCATGGTGCAAGTACTTGCAGCTTGTTACTGGTTCATATGTTAACGTTCCCTATTTTACAGTGGCCCCTTGAAGCAGGGTCCCAGTTGACTGCCCACTGTAGTTGCTGTGCCACAGTGTGCAAATGTGGCTGCTCCTGCTGCCACCCCATTTCTACAGTAGAATCAGAGTGTGAACAAACAATTTAAATTGTAGAGTAGTGAAGCAAATAAACTCCTTACAGTAGGAAAGGTACTTGTCATATGAATCTGTTCTTATCCTTCACTCTCTAGGCATTTTGAGGCGCATTGTTAAGAGGATTAGAATCGGAATAATTAGATTGGTACAGAGATCAAGTCCAACCTCGAACTTGAAGCAGAGCCAACCTCAAGTAACTAGGATATGGGGGAAAATCCATTGCTTTTTCCATTCCTGCGTTGTGTGTGGGGAAAACATAGATAAATTTGGATGCTTTGTTAGAACAATGACATCTGCTTTTATCTTGTTTTCCCTCTGTTACGTTTCATCTCGTGTTCAGACTCTGTTACTTTTCCTGCCAAAAAGTATCAAGGCAGATGTTTAATTACAACTGTCCAGTTTGCTGTAACTTTTTTGTTTGAGCAGTAATAGCAACTATGAGTGAGAGGGACCATCGGACTGAAGACTTCTATGATTTTATTTCCCATGTTCTCAAACCAGTGCACCTGAGAAAACATCAGTTTTAATTATTATGTAAATAATAAAATCACCAGAATGAAAGTTCAAATTTAATTCTGTAAATAGCAGAAGTTGTAGCAAACTTCAAAAATGTCACTGTGATATCCTGTACACTTTAACAACACCTCTTGGCATTTTTCCAGTTTACAGCTGACTAAAATTCAGTCAACATGGCTTAGAAAATGCATGCTACATATTCAACAGCTGTAAGGAATCCAAGCTGCCAAGGTACATTTACATAGGTTAATAGCTCTTAAACACAATCTCACTGCAGTGGTTCTCGAATTAACTTTCTAGTAATTGTACAACTGCCTGGGCAACTGGAAAATTTGACCAGTCTATTTAGACTAGCAGTGGAATATGTCTAAGAAACAGAGCTACAGAAAAATAAACTTGTCAATTCAAAGTTTTATATTTACCATGGACAGATATATAAGTTCAGACCTGTTTGCTGTCAGATGTTACCCTAACACAAACGGTCCAGCCCTCTCAAAGGACATCAAACAGCATCAGTAAGAAGTAGCAAACCAAATAATTTTTGCTGAGTGCTGCAAGGTCTTGGAGGATTCACTAAATCTCACATGCCAGTTCTCTTCTGTGGTAGTGAACTTGTCTGCCACCACAGGCTGACCTTGTTTATTGTAACTGGATATGAGTATACATGCAAAGAGATTTTGCCATTATGCAAAGAGCATTCCTTAACTTTGACCATATTCAACCTGAAAAATAAAAGCTAGCTGTCATTAACCTTACTGGCCCTGCGCCCTGAAATGGTTTCTATCTAAAGCTGAAACACTCATATCAGTAGGCAGTGGTATCAAGGCAGGAGCAAGGCTGTGGGTGTTGAAAACAGATGCAGCCTGCAAAACTATTTTAATAATATATTTTTAATTTTGCATGGGAGCTAGCTATGTATTTGGACTGTATCTTGGGAGTGGAGTGCCCCAGGCCCCCACCCACACTTATTTATCACAAACCCCTTTGACATTCTCGCCATAACACAGAGGGAGGAAGAAAAAAAGAGTATTTTCTGTGGGGCTAAGGCATAACTCCAAGCAGCA
Organism: Eurystomus gularis; assembly: GCA_013400335.1. Lineage (NCBI taxonomy): Eukaryota > Metazoa > Chordata > Aves > Coraciiformes > Coraciidae > Eurystomus > Eurystomus gularis. The sequence continues at coordinate 148,998 of VZZY01006830.1, read as the reverse complement.
TATTGAAGCAGGTGAGGGGCCTGTTAAGCCTCAAAGGGTATTTTTTGCCAGATCTACAGTGTTGCTATATCCGTACAGATTACGAAACAATAAAGAGGGAGAGAAAGGGAAAACAGTTTTCAGAGTCTTCAAGAACTTGCTTAAACAGTAAATGTAAGATTTTAATAGATTTTTGTGAGCATCAAAACAACTCCAAATGGAACTGAAGAGGAGAAGGCAAATGAGATTCTGAAGGGATTTCTCATTGCTTAAACCTCGGGTCAGGTTCAGATGCCATCAGTATCCTTGGGGCCAGGCAAGCAGAGATGTAGTTCTGTGCCCCATTTCCTTACCTTCAAACTCATGATGGCTTATGGATATATATAAAAAAGGGTTTTTAATTCTAGTGACACTGCCAGGAATATCTAAACCCCAATAATTCTATTGAGAATAGATTCTAATCTACAGTTCTTACCACCTTTTGGTTTCCGATATGCTAATTTTATGTGCCATTGTTTTTGATGGGATGCCTTCAAATGAGGGATGTCAAAAAGACATTTAAAAATATATAATGATCAGGCAAACTGTTTCATAGCACTCAAGAGACTTTCTATCCTGCCCTGAATTCGAAAGCATAAATTTCATTTATATCTAAACAGGGTCTCCTGTCTTTGTTGCTTGGTTATTTTTTTTTTTATTTAAAAAAACTAAGCAGAAAGAAACAGTTGTTTTCTTCCAGGAGCTGTCTTGAAAAAAATTAATAACAAATGTGCTTTTAGCTGGAAGCAGAAGCTTTATGGGGTAGGATGAGTAACTCTAGAACAGTGTAATGTAATCAGCTGTGCTGAGCATTTAGAGTTTCTCCATGTGGATCAGATGCAGTCTTATGCCTCGCAGTTCAGTGGCCTGTGTCTAGCCTGCCAATCACAACTGAAAATATATGTGTTTGTTCCTAAGCAGGATTAATGTTAAGCTCATAGGCTTGATGTATCTATGTATGATACTGGGAAAACACTTTAATAGAGACCGCTTCACCAATGGTGCTGTTGCTGGCACCCTTTTGAATGAGTGTGTTACTTCGGTTATGAAAACGTACCATATTCTATGTGAGACTATTACCTGTTTTTTTTCCACTGTATGCTCTGTGAATGGGGCAATTTCAGTCTGCCATTTGAGAAATTTTAGAGTAGAGTTATGCCTAGAGTTAATGCATTCTGTTCCTTGATCACGAACTAAGTTCTTAAGTGCCATACTGATAGCCCACGCTGGCAAACCAAGTGAGCTGCCAGTGTTAGGTGCTTTTTACAACATGAGAGTGTCTACTTGGAATTATGTTTTGTCATTAGGATAAAAGAAGACACACTCTTAATTGACTTAGAGCTACAGCCTTTAAAAGTAGACCAGTCCTCAGAGTTTTAAGATACCACAAAGAACAAATGAAAAATTTGAGGAGCCTTGCTACAGTCCTTTCTGAGCCAGCAGAAGTGGGTGGGGTAGGATTGCAACTGGGAAAGAAAGAAGACAGTTATTTATTTATATTTATTTTGCCACTGTGATTATTTATTTATTAGAAAACCATTCATTCTCCTGAACTGCTTCAGTCTAGACTCTTTCCACCTTAACCGGGTACAGCAGTCAATTCCATGCCCCTTGAGTATTTGCAGTGGCTGGGATTAGCCTGTCAGGGTGTCAATTGAAGGTAATAGAAGTTTTGGATTAAAAGGGGGCTTTATGGTTCACGGTATTTGGTTAAAAGATTAGAGATGTTTAAAGGCTTCCTTCTGGGATCCCTAAGTCTGTGAAAACTATGCACTGAAATTTAAAGAGTTGATGAATAATAAATAAGAAACGTAGCTTGTTCATTAAACAGAAGTGCATGCTCACTCCTGGGTGCAGAGACTCAAGCTAATGCTACAAAATCAGTGTTATAAATGTGCAGTAAAATGATGAAGATCATTCAAATGGTACTTCTGGTGGGGAAAAAGGTGTAGCCAGACAAGGATGGGAAGGCTGAGATTTCATAATGGCGATTCGGGTTGAAAAGTTGGGAAACTATGAACAAGTTAACAAAAATAAATAGCTGCTCTGGTGTGGAGCTCAGTTCTCAGAGCTGTGATCAGCAGTGTTCTGAGGGTTCAGACACTGGCAGTGACTCAAATATTTCTTTCTTCTCCAGCACCAGTAGCCCTAACGTGCCTTTTTGGGGAAGAAGTGTTTTTTCACTTTGAACATAAGGCATTATCTTGAGCTAACTGACTGCTTTATGAACATTTACAAAAAGGACAAGTCTTATATCAAAGAAGGCCAAGAATGCAACTTCATTTCCTCTTCCAAAGTTTAATCTAAAAAATGTATTTGCTTTTTTGTACAGATTTAATTTGGAGCACATATGTACGACATATGTACATATTAAATAGTTACCTGATGCTCATCAAAACAGTGGGAACAAAATAAAACGAAACAATAACTTCAAGGTACATATGGGTAGCTGTACTGACTGGTAGGAATTTGCATCCAGAGCCGGTTGGTTTCGATTTTGTAACAGTCTCCGTTAAGAGAAAGAGCCAGAGCAGAGCCTTTAAAATGCATGCCTAGATGTTTATGAATATTCATATCACCTTTGTCTGTAATGCATAATGTAACCATTTGAAACCTTAAGTTACAGTCACTCTTGTGTTGATTTTAAACAGTGTTATAAAGGAGCATATTTTCCGGTGCCCCTGGGTAGCCATCACAGTGTCGTACGTCGTATTCCCAGTGAGCACAATGCATTTCTCTGATTGCAAACCACCGCTGTTTTCTCTTTAGGCAAAGGATTGCCACCGAGTTCTGGTGAAATGATCTTTGTGCTCTTGTGGGGATGCCATAAAAACATCACTGAAAATACAACAGCACCTTAAGTGGCTTGGCATTTTTATGCTACAAATTGCAGATGGTAATGCTGGGCAACCAGCATTATCAGAATAGGCTGGGAGAGGACATACTGGAGAGCAGCCCTGTGGAAAGGGACTTAGGAGTGCTGGTGGATGAAAAACTGGATATGAGCCACCAGTGTGCAATGGCAGCCCAGAAGGCCAATCACATCCTGGGCTGCATCAAGAGAACTGTGGCCAGCAGATCAAGAGAGGTGATTCTGCCCCTCTGCCCTGGTGAGACCTCACCTGGAGTATTGCGTCCAGTTCTGGAGCCCCCAGCACAAGAAAGATGTGGATGTATTGGAGCATGTCCAGAGGAGAGCCACCAAAATGATCAGGGGAATGGAGCATCTCTCCTACGAAGACAGGCTGAGGGAGTTGGGGCTGTTCAGCCTGGAGAAGAGAAGGCTCCGGGGGGACCTTATACTGACTGACCTTCCAGTACCTGAAGGGGCCTACAGGAAGGCAGGGGAAGGTCTATTCACAAGGGTTTGTAGCAATAGGACAAGGAGTAATGGTTTTAAGCTAGGAAAAGATAGACTTAAGTTGGATATTAGAAAAAAGTTATTTAATATGAGAGTGGTCGATCACTGGAACAGGTTGCACACAGAGGTGGTGGAGGCCCCATCCCTGGAGTCATTCAAGGTCAGGTTCACTGAGGCTCTAAGTAACCTGACCTAGGTAGATGTCCCTACTTGTGTAGTGAGGTTGGACTAGATGACCTCTAGAGGTCCCTTCCAGCCTGAAACATTCTATGTGGTGGATTTGTGAGTTCAGCGTTTAACGTAGAAAGTTGTGTGTAAGCAGCAAGTAGCCAGCATGCTCCATAATGTTAGTGAAGGGAGAGACTTAGAATTGGACAGCTCTGCAAGTAAGACTTCTATTCCTGCATATCATTTTCAGGTCATCTATTGATCTGTTTCTCTCACAAAATGAAGTGCTCAATTGTGCATGTCATGTCAACTTGAAATAGCTTGGGCCTGATTTTGCTTGAATATAAGGAGTAACTATATTGATTTCTATGGACTACAACAGTGTAAACAAAATAGTTTCTGATCATGTGGTTATTTTTTTTTCTTTAAAGAGGTTAAATGCAGTTTAAGAGCAACAGATCACATGATTCTGTGATGCTAAGGGCAAAATCGGGTTGTTGTGGACCTACTGCTCAATATCTAAGCACTCAGGTTAGACCAAGGGCTCAGAGGAAAAAAAGCTCTAGTAAATGCACTTGTATAAAGTTTTGTAACTAAATTCTTGCTCGTCACCATATCTTGGCCAACCCATTCAAAGCTTTATGTGAAAACAAACCAATTTCTCTTTGTATACTGGGCTTTGCACTAGGGCAGCTGAGGCATATGTTTGGGTTTTGCTGATCTGTTTCTGACCTCTGGCAAAGGGCTTGCGTGAATATCTTGGGGCAGTTCTTTTTTTCATTCACTATAGCAAAGATCACCTAAGAAACGTGAGGTAGGAAAGAAACTTCCTGGACTCCTTCTGTCAAAGAGAATCTACTGACTTTTCAGCTTAATTTTCATAGCAGGTGAGTCGCTGCATCCAAGACTTCTGTGAAATGCAAGAACAATATGTGATGTCTTTGACTTTCTTTTTTTTTTTTTTAAACTACATGAAGAAAGTAAAAAGATGCACTTTGCAGTGCATCTTTTTAGGAGCAGACATTAGCATCACTTTTTGGCAGTGTTCTGAGTGCTTTTCTTTTTTTTTTTTTTAAATGTAATAAGTCAAAGCAAACTTTACAGAATAATAGGCCCAGATATCTGAAATATAATCATCCATCAAAAGCCCTCAGTGGGACAATTACAGCCCCCAGATCCTCCCACAGCAAACCATGATTATAGGAGAAGAATGCCTGAGGGCTGCAGCTGAGATTTGACAATGTGAAGTACTTTTTCCTCAGCCTTCACAAGATCACTTGCTACAAGACTTAGTAATGAAATAGGTGAGATTAATTAAATGTGTGTTCTACTTCAATAGTGGGTTCATATATTTTGCAATTTATTTCAGCATCTGTCTTAATGATACCTGTTTAAATTAGATCCACATCTCTTATGTGGTTTTCATGTTCTTTACAGAGCAAACACTGTTTTCAATGCTCCTTCAATATCAAATGCAGTGCATATCCAATACACACTCCTCACCATCAAGTGCTCTCAGCATTGTTTTTCTACCTGATTCTTGTTTTCTTTCCTTCCCAATATTCTCCTTGCTTCTTGAAAGCAGAGAAGATCCCTGGTGTTATCAGTCCTTCCTAATGTTTCTCAGCAGTTCTTACTTCCTACCTCTGTTTCCACAACTCGCTCTAGGATTGGATTTTCAGGTGATACACACCTTAGCGTCACTTACGTGTGTGAAAAGCAAGGGTAAATTAGGTCTAAGATATTAATTTGGTTTAAACAAAGAGTGTTGTGGTTTGTTAATGATCTGCACAGACTGCAGAACACTAAGGCGCCGGAAAAGGTCCTCAGCAGTAAGCGATCATCAAAACCAGAGTCTTGCTGTGCTGTACACAGACCAGTAGGACTAGTGATGCTTGGGTGAGTTTCCTTTGGAGGAAATGCTTTGTGGGGAGCCTGAGCTCTGAAGCAGATTTTTCTTTGTTATTTTAGAAATGTATTTACAAAGGTGTATATATAAGAAGGTGACAGTTTTTTGTCGGGGACAATAATATCACTAATAATGATAGAATCCTTCAGGCACATCAGTGAGAAAAGGCATATTATTTATTCCTTTGTGTCTTAAAGCACATCAGATGCAAAATTAAGCTATAGATGTATCACATGGAAAACCATATGGCCCCGTCCATGCTTGGAAAGACATTTGACTTGGCGAAATTCATTTCTCAGCAAGCTTGTCCTTGCTTGACCGCAGGGTTTTGGGGATTATAACAGGAATGTAGACGAGGCTGTCATGTCCTTCAGCATTCTTAGCATGATGTAGGTTTGAGCACAGGAGGGCAATTAAACACTTTGTGCTTCATTTCCCCCTGGGTGTCAGTTATCATTTCACTCTCATGAGTGGAAATAAATATCAGTGTGCCTCATCATTCCATAGTCAAATGGAGGCATTGCAGCATCTGAAAATGTGGTTCGTGTCCTTTGTGTCAGGGGTGCTTTGGCACTCTTTTCCTAGCACAAAGGTAAAGTGTGTCTAATCCTTGCTTATTGACATTAATTTTTCCTCAGAGCTGCACTGCCACATCTCTGGTGATGTGGATAATATTTTTGGTGTTGCTGCTGTTGTTTTGGAGAAACAAAGGCATAGAGAATAACATGTTGTCCTCTTGTGGAAGTGGATGCATGAATGAACAGACATGTGTCTGCAGAGAGTAGTGAAAGGCAGCAAATGGTGCTGAGTAGTATTGCCTTTGTTCACAGAAAGAGTATGGTAAGAAAAAAATATTTAGAAGTGTAAATGAATTCTAGTACAATGGGGAGCAATCTTGACAAGAAAAAAGCAACAGGAGCAACTCTAGAAAAGATGTGAGATTACTGAGTGATCCTACAGGTTTGGTTTTTTTATGGAGAGTATGGATGCTGTTTAGGGAATTTGGTTTAAGAGAAAATGTTGTTTATAGTAGAATCACGTAGATCTTTTGTGTCCCGAGTCTAAGTTTTTATTTTTAAAGGATAGTTGTATACAGAGTGCCTAATTTAACATGTACAGCACAGGTAATTTCCATGCTGTGCTATAAAACATAAAGAATAATGAATTTTTTTTTTACTTATGATTTAGGTGCAGAGCCTTCAGACTGACCTTTGATTGTCCTTCAGCTTGGCTGCAAGGAGCTTGTTTTCTTTAATCCCCGCCTCATTTTCACAGAGGTAGCCTGAAACATGAGTGTGGAAAGCAGGAGCAAAGATGTTCTCTGAAAAGCTCATTCTCCTAGCTTGGCATTACCCAATATTACTTAGCTCTTGTCTGGCAAGGTTTGGTGGGTGGAGGAAGGGAATAGGTCTTATTTTGAGCTTTTAAAAGGAGCTGAATTTTATGTTAGCTTCACAGTTTATTTGTTTTTTATTCCTGTCCAATAAAAAGCTGCTTTTCCATGGGAGTCTGAGGAGAGCTCGCTCAAGATGGAAGGAAGTGGAATGCATCTGAGAGAGCAGCCAAATTTTGATGGCTTTTTCTTGCTGATGGTATGAGCAGTTAAATCTTCTAAAAAGGCATTGTTGCTTTCCTCTTGGCCCTATCGGCTGTAGAACTCTTTCCTACCCTTTATGAATGTGTCATACTTGATCATTTGCCAAAACCTGTTTAATTAAATTCTTTTAAGAACAAATCTTCCTTCTATGAAGTTTGAAGGCTCATGTGCAGCTTGGGTTTCCCCTGGTACTTTCAGGTTGGTTTTGATCATCCCCTTAGCATACTGGATGTGCTGCTTAGTGACACAAGGGGGATGTGGCAGCCTTGTATGGCTAGTGTAATATTCAGGCTTCGTCACATATAGAAGCATTTATTGCTGTTGAATAACCTAATGGACCCATGGTGTTGTTTTTCCCCTTAAAATAGTTCTTGGCTGCACATGCTTGAGGTGCATAGTGTCTCATGTTTTAGTGATTTAAAATAGGAAACATGGAGAGGACCATGCACGAGTCAGTTTGAGGCATGAGCAAAATCCAGCTAATGCTGATGGGAATTACAAAACTGATAGCGTTGGGCTTCCGAAGTACATTTCTAATGAATGCTAATGTGGGGCGTGCTGCCTGCTCAGATCAGTAATATTTCTTAGCCGTGAAAGCATGCTGGTCCGTGCTGAGCTGTAGACTGCCACAGCTGACCGGTTCTGGTGCCTGACCTCGACAGCTTGCATGAGAAAGCTGCTCTTGGTGAAACACTGGAACTTGTAGTCTCCCAAATCCCTTCATTCGTAGACAGCTCAGGCTGTGGCAAAGGAACATATAGATTAATATAGCTTTATCATTACCCTTTAGAGTAACTCAGTCTGCCATTCAGACCTTGTAAAGTGTGAGCAGAATGATGATTTTCATCTTTGTGGTGGTTTAATTTGAGGCACTTTTTGAGTGAGGGCTGTGGGGGAAGAGTATGCACTTTGTGTGGAAATAGAATTTGTTCAGTAATTTTGATAATTTGATTAATTTAGCCATGCGTTTATCTGCATTTATTGTTCCAGTATTTCAGCACCGAAACCTTACAGCAGCAGGGGAAGTATTCGTACTGTTTCATATCTTCCTTAAATTCATAGACCTGCACACTTCTCATAGTTGAGCTTCTCTCCATGTTTTACAGTTGTCCATTGTGTCTTTTCTTGAGTGAGAAAACAATGTAGTTGCAAAGATGTTTATTATTACTTATCAGTAAATGGGCTGATAACCCGAATCATCCAGACAGTGGTTACTCTCAATCTTTGTTAGCCAAGGACTCCTTGGTGATGTGAAGCGTTGTTTCCGATACCTGTAGCTCCAGGAGCCTGAAGTTGTCACTGGGAAGTTACTTCCTAAAGGATTGTGACAGACTGTCCTGGATAGGGTACCAAGAGAGTACACTTAAACATCTGTGTTATTGATTAGATTTGTTGGCTAGAGTTGCTTGGGCATTGCTCATGGTCAAATAATTGAAGCTTCTTGGAGTTATTGACAGGTACCCACACAGAAGGGTCTGCACTGACTTAGGTTATCTGGAGATCGACTGTTGCAGCCAGCTGCCATGTCCGCAGCAATCTACTGTGGTTCCCAGCCAGCTGAAGCTGAGGAAAGCTACTGTGAATGAATAACCCCCCTGCCTTGGCTCATGGTTTTGAGCATTTGCCCTTCCATGTGAACATACAATCTGTATTATCAGTAGAATGACTTGACAAATGACTTTGTACTGTAGGTGGTCAACAGAATTGATGGCATCAAGTATATGGCATCAGTTAGCAGAGGGCTCAATGAGAAGGGTGGGAACAGCAAAACAAACAGCTCTTCTTCTACTCCTTGCCTTTCCTTCTCATCTGTGTTTTAACTTTTTCTTTCTTCTTGTTTTGTTTTCCAGAAATGTATTTTCTTTTGCACTTTGCAGATATAATTTCTTGGTAGTAGTTCTTCCTGCTTTATCTCCATTGACAGTAATTTCAGTACAGTGAAACAACTGAATGCATCTTCTGTTGAAACTTTTAACTTTGTTTATGGAGGTGATGATAATTTCTGGTAGTTAACGCACAACATAGGGTAGGAATTTGCCTCAGTACAAACCTTACTCTGTTTTGCTTCATATCTCCGCCACCTACAATTTCAAAGCATAGTTCATGATATACACTGTACAGAACATTCTTCTCAGAGGAGCAAGAACTAAACAGTTTCAACAGTGTGGGAAAACAAGTTTGAATTTTAAAATAGACAGTGTATTAAATTTGCTTTGGTTTGTTTTCTAATCTTCTCAGCATCAAAAGATGTTTATCAGTTTTTTCAGGAACCTCCTTGCTATTCATTGTTAACATTTCTAATTCTTCAGAGGTTGCGGGCTTAGGGGACAAGACCATTCTTTCCCTTTTTTTGTGGTAATTTGTTCCAATTATTTTTCTTTTCTAATAATCCTTTTTTTAAAATTATTTTTTATTTTTATATGATCAAATCTCTATCACATCCAAGTGCTAACATTCATATTGGCTAATCTTAGAACTGCCCAGAGAGTCCACTAGTTGTTTATCAGCAGCTATTTTTGTAAAGTGATCCCAATTGCCCTTTTAATTGGAAGGTGTGGAAAGCTGTTTACACCTCGTCTAGTTCGCTAATTTTTCATCCTTGGCACTTTGTACCAAGGGAGCTACTTTCCAGTTGTAACACTGTCTGTCTTTTAGCTATATATATAAATTCTTTCAGACTATGCTGTAACTTCACATGCATACAACTGTCATCTATTGCCTACAAAACATTGCAAGTATGTAATGATTGATAATATTTTGCTTCATATTATTTGTGAGGAATAATCTCCTATCTTGTTCATATTTTAACCATTCTCCAGCCTGCTTTTAACACAAATGGATTTTAATAGTTCCCTCTGTTTCATATTATCAATGGGAATACTTAAATAATTGTCTCCTCAAAATCTAACCCTCCACATAATTATACTTTATACTTCTCTTTACTTCTGTGGTGGATTCAACAAGTGTATGAGTACTGATTCAAATTTTCATGACTTTGCTCTTATGTACTAATTGTACCTAAAGTAACAAATTGCCTCCACCAGCAGTAGTCATCGTGAAGAAACTGCAAAGTTAAAAACCGAATGAATTTCTGTACATGCAATTACATGTGCAAGAGTATTCATGCACAACTGGAAGAGTTTATATACAGCAGAGTCTGTTAGTAATTTTTCAGCTTTATGGTGGATTTATTTTGGTGATTTCGCCATCTTTGCCAAAGGGAAAGTGCACTTCATTTGTGTTGGAGAAAGGATTTATTCTCTTCAGTGCTGTAGCCGTGATCAATAGTGGTCATTTAACTCTAAATGGCAAAGGAATCTTAATTGTATCCCATGTAATAAGGTCAAGTTAACTGTCAGAGTGCTGTGTGACTGAAGGAATTATTCTCTCCAATACTTCAGTTTGTCTTTCATTACAGCTGCCTAATTCCAAGTGGCAGAGATGAGAAGTCATGCAGAAAATCTGTGACAGAATTTTTAGACTGCTTCTAAAGCCTTGCACATGGAAGATCTATAAATGTTATTAAATTAACTAAAGGGAATTTCATGGGGTATTAATGATAACAAAATGACACTATCATTCTTTTATGTCTTCATGCAAGGCAGTTGCAAAGAGTGAATACAAATACGTGATGGGAAGACTTAATTGATTAAAACCTCTGTGCAGTAAGTGGAACTTCAGTTTGCACTGCATGCCATTAAATACTGTGCTCTTGATTGCTGTTTAACAAAATCAATAGAGAACAAAAGTCTGTAGTGAATCTTGTGCCTGCAGCAGTAATACAGATTGACAATAAAAATCAATGCCTAGTCCCAAAGTCTAGCATTTAATAGTATCTGTGGTTTATATCTGTTATTGATTATGTTCCTTAAGGCCATCTGTTAATTTTCGACCTCTGTCTGGACATGGGAAGTCAGTGACTTAGAGAAATATGTTATTTTCTGCTTGTTCTGTATTGTGCATGAGTTACTGCAACTAAGGTCTGTAATTTGCTTGTGAAAATGCTGCTTGAAGCACTAACTCATACACATCTCAAGTCAAAATACCATTACCCAGGTAGCGAGCAGGCAGGAGTATTCTTTTCACAGAACCAAGAAGTGTTTTCCATGGTTTATTGGTTTTTTAGTCACTCTCGAACACTAACAAACACAAGTTGTTTGGGTTTTTTGTTGTTGTTGTTGTTGGCTTTTTTAAAGTCTGTAATAGACTGAAATACAGTATCTAACTTAATACAGTCAATTTTTCTATACCTTGTAGAAATATCAGAACTGGAGGCTGGTTACAAATAGATCCTATATGATCTTAAACTATTTAACAGGAATATATGAAATATGTGAGAATTTCACAAGGTTATAATGTAGTAATTGGGCATCTTCTAATTTGCCCAAAAAGCGATTGCATCTTATCTTCAGCCATCAGTGAAGATTTAAGAGTTATGTGCCCTGAACAATTCTTTCCTTTCCCAAAACAATCCCATGCGTATGTATGAATGTTTTATAGAATAGAAGCATAACTCAATTGTTACTAGTTTGCAATGAGACTTTTTTTTACTATTAACCAGTTTATTTTTGTCTATGCGTACAGTTCATTTTCTCATGTGATATGAGTGAAGTATTTTGTATATAATGGAAAATGAGGTGCCTAAGATGTAGACGAGTGCTTGAATTTGCAGGTCTTGAACACGACTGGGAATCAAGCCTGGTGTCTTGACTTGCAGTCCTCCCTCTATCCAGTAAGTGATATTTCGTCTTGAGTTACTCAACCCAAGCAGAAATAACTAGTCATTTGCAAACCTAGAACACAGCCTCTTTTCAAGTTGCATCAGAAATCTCACACTGATTTGGTAAGTTGCAGAGCGTGCTCCAAAAAAAAAGGGCAAGGGGGAGAAGTTTCTGTGTCCATACATGGTAAAGAATTTCTGAGGATTGTTTTGGAATTACTGCTGAATCACCCTTAAAATAGTTGGGAGAGACGTTTGAAAAATGCACAGTGATGTGAAGCAAATTAGTGGCAAATATCTGTCCTGCCACCAAAAGCGTGTCTTTTTTAAAGACCGTAATTAATGCCTGTAATCTTCCCACTGTAAATTTTACAGAGCAATTGCAATTTTTACTGTGAGATAGAAATTCAGGGCTGGAGAAGTAGTCTAGATGTATACCTATGGTTTATTTAGTTGTAAAAACCGCAAATGCGATGTCTGGTAGTGTGCATGGGTGTGCAAAATCACCTCCTTTTGCTGCGATGTACTCTTTAGCATTGATGGTATAACTATGGCTGCTGAAAGTCTACCACACACAAACAAATGCAGCTTATTTTGTGTAGTTACAGTAGCAAAAGAAATATTCTTGATGTTGTGGATTGTTTGGGTTGTTCCGGTGATGACAGAAATGGGACAAAATTTTGAAAATGGGACTTGTATTTATTAGGCCAGCTTGTTTCCCTTTGTTAATCAACAAGAATATAATACCTCTCCCTTAAATTCCTGCCTTGCTTATTCACAGATAAACAGCAAAGGAACACACTTGCTTATATCATGTCTCTCCAGAATCTCTTTGCATAGTCTGTTAAGGCAAACCCTGTGACCCATACACAAGCCTACAATGATGTAGCTGTGGCAAGTGGTACCTAATTCTGTCTTCATCTCTTAATCTAATCAACTGGTACGCAGTAATTCCAAAACGTAACTGGATTATTAGCAGAGTCAAGCTTCTATGCAATCGCAGTTTAAAATGAACCAGGTTATGAGGCCACAGTAAAGGCACTTTGTGGTTATAGTAGAGGCACTTAAAACACTCTTCATCATGCAGTTTGATTAATCAGAACATCTTTGAAAACACACTGAGTTTTGACAGCTGTAGACTGAGATTCTGGTTTAATCATGTGCAAATATCATCCACTTCTTCCAGTCTCAAAGTAGGCCTGTTTGCTTCACAGAGGAGATTTTATTCCTCGCAATGTTTGTGAGCAAGAGCTGTTTCTCACTGAGGCGTGGGTATGAATCCTCTCTTCCACCAGTTTTGGTTTTGTTGTTGGTTTTTTTTATTAGTTTGTATTTTTTTGTTTTTGTAGTGGGGTTTTTTGTTGGGGTTTTTTTGTTTGGTTTTTTTATATATATATTGAAGGGTTATACAGAGAAATCTTACAGAGGCAGGGCACTACTGCATAGTCTGTAGCCTGGATAAACCTCCCAAGTTCATAGTCTCCATGTTCTAACAAACTTTCACTTGGATTTATTTTGTTTAACTTCTGTCAATAGAATGTCAGTCACGCTGGAGGACTCTTAGTGTTGCCATCCACCAGCTTCCGTTTAGAAAATCATTACAAATTTTATAATTATCAGCAGCTCCATGGTAGTGGCATTATAATGAAAATGCAGTTTTTGAAGAAAAGAAGAATTGTTAGATCCTAGGGCTACACTTTCATCTGGGATTCTTCTAGCTGGGCATGAGAGATCATCCAAGAGGAAAGCAAGGTTAACTGGTACCTACTAACATTTTCAGGCTGCTGACTTGGCTACCATCTAATATGTCATGTTCACACAAGAGTTACCTCATCGTTAAGTAATTGCCCCAGAACAGTACTTTTATATACTACTGTGCAGTGCTGACCTTCAGTAGAGGTCAGTGCCGTCTCCAGATGGGTTTGGCAGCAATAGTGCAGATACTCAGAGCACAATGGATGTGTTCATGTACAAGCAAAATATAACCTAGTAACTTCATAACAGTCAGAATCAGTAGTTCAGCTTTACCAAAAATATTTTCCAGACGTTTGAAGCCCTTGCACGTACTTAATCAGCTTAATAACTGCGTAACTGAAAAGTTATGATCCCTACTGATTTAAATCTGTTAATGATAGAGCTTCCTGAAGCTTTTCCAGGAATTGCATCCAAGTACTGAGTGCCTTCAGCTCTTAAGATATGCTATAACCACAACACTTAATGTTTACAGAGTAATGGGTATTTTTTGCTTTGTCAGTGTCAACGGTGAAATTAAAACAAACTTGAGAGTTTTTGGTGAGAACTTCAAGTAGCAGGAGCCTAACTGTGCTCTCAAAGTTAGCCTAGTATGCCACTACATTAGAATCAGTTCAACGCTTTTAAAATTGAAGTCCAGAAATACATTAGGGTGAATGTGATTGGGTGACTGGGCAGATTTTGTGACAGTCTATGGGGCTGCAGTTTTAACTTTTTAAATAACTTTGTATCTTTATTAATGACATAAATGACTAGAGCATGCTCCAGTCTATATATACTACAACTTCCGAGTGCTCTAGCTTAAAAGCCCTATGGACATACTAATTTTAAACTCCCATTTAAAAAGTGTAGTTTTAATTGTGAATGGAGCTCTTTCCTAAATAGCAAGTCTTCATTAACTTGGATTCACTAATTCCAGATCCTGGGCAAGCTGCGAGTGATGATGAGATGCAGATCCTTGCAGAGTGCCTGATGGTTGATTAAACATTTGTGGAAGACTTGTTTTTTCCAGACATGGGTAAGTTTGTGTCTGTGGCAGCAACATCACCAATATCAGTATCTGCTCAGAAGCCTACATGAAGTCATTGGCTCTTTCCAGCACGAAAATAACTTTTATTCTATTGTGAGCAGTGACAGCAGACTCTTCTGCAGCTCTCAGGGCTGAGAAAACCTCAGGGAAGGATCCGCTGGTTCTGACAACTAAGTGTAAAAATGAAAACCTTGTGAATTATAGCTCTGAAATGTGTGGTGGCTCATAAAACAGCCATATGTACAAGGAATGGATCTGGGCGTACTGATGACTAGCTCTTGGGTCTGCCCAGCTGGACGTGGGCAGGTTTTGTGTAGAACAGCCAGCCTGTGTGGTTAGCCGTAAGAGGGAACAGCAGTTCCTCCAGTTCTGAACAGCAGTGTGCACCTCAAGGTGACTCAGCTTGTGGCAGTAGCTACTGATGCCCCATCACTAACAAAAACATAGCGCTACTAACAGAGGTGTGATTGAAGTGCAGGAAGGAGGGCAAGAAAGCTGCTGTCTGCGTGCAGAAAAATGCTTTTTAATCTACTGTCGTCACTCCTAAAGAATTCAATGCAAATGGAGAAAACCAGTAAGATAAAAATCAGTACTTTCTGTGCGCTGTTACAGTCATCTGTCTTTTACCATGTTATTATCAAGTGCTTAATAATCTGGGATAACTTCTGAGAAATTATTTTATGGCATTAGCAGCTGGAAGAATGTGCTGCCTGTTAATTCTTTACATTGTCTCCCAGAATAACAGCGGGCCAGCAACAGAGTCTAGAACAAAATGCAGTGCCCAGATAAATGCCATGTTTGTGTAGGTATTGGAGCATACTACATGGTCTCTTGCAGTGCCTTCAGAAGTGATTAAATAATTCGTGGTGTAAGGACTGAAGCCCATCCTGTATTGGGATGTCTTAAGTAAATGGGAGGTAATTCTCTCTGTACAGGGGTACACAAGGTCTCTAATGCTTGCAGTTTTAGAGTGTGACGGAAAAGAGCTAAAGGGTCACTGCATGGGTAGTTAGTCTCTAAGTCAGTCAGTTAAGACAGCGGTCATCTTTGAAAAGTGACTGTCCTGGCTGGTTTTGAGAAGGAGAATATAAAGACATTAGTTGTGAAATCTCCGTTGGTGTTCTGACGTGCAGATTTATTCCCCGTTTCTTCAACGGTGTGTGAACACAGATCACTAAGCAACAACACCCTCATTCTGGGTAGTGGGAGTGTGCGTTAATACCAGAACTGCTTTTAGTTCTGGGCAGCTTGTGATTGCTGTTTTGCTGAGAAGGCAAAGCAGTAAATGAAAACCACGTATTTTGTCCTTTTGGAGTCTAAGCCTCCTCAGTGCCGAGTTTCAGTCTGTTTCCCAATTTCCCCTTGACTCCTTCAGTACGTCTCTTCCCATGGGAGTACTGTGAGGAGTTCTACATGTGCTCACTCTTCACTAGGGGATGCAGCATTAGTGGGTCCTGTGAGGTCTTGATCCATAATGAGTCATTTGACCCCTCTCGTATTTTGGCTTAGAGAACGGAAGGATCACACAAACATCCTTTTAAGGAGCCAGCATACTCCTTCAGTTACAAAAAGGAAGACAACTGACAAGCTGTGGCTCTTAAAACCTCTATGCTATTTTTTTTTTTTTAAGAGGAAGACGTTCACTCTTAGGCTCTCTGCGTTATTTCAGTCTTGAAATGCAACTTGCCATTTCACTTAGTTAAATATGCTTTATTTCCTCTTCTGCCATACCAAGTTGTAATGCTTGAACAGTAGAAATACTGTGTTTTCCCCAGAGGCAAATACAGTCTTGCGAAGGACAAAGAATCTGGGAAACATTGGGATGAAAAGGAAGTTTAGGAATTGCATGGTATAGTTTCCAAATAAAAATCCCAAGATGTTTTTTAATCTTACAAATGAATGTTGTGCTCTATTCCCTCCACCCCCCATGATTCATTTATTTTGCAACTTGTAGTTAGCTATGTAGACATGTACTGTGTTGTATGTCTATTGGAAACACGCAACTTAAATTGCACTAATCTGATTGAACGCAGGGCTGTTTGTAGCAGCTGGCTGTCTTATTTCTATTTCCTTGTCGCATACGAGCATTCTGACAATTAATCAATATTGATACGATGCTCTGGATGTGCAAAGGATTGGACAGAGCAAGTGCCAACATGACCATATGCCTTTTGGCAGAACTGGATGGGCTCAAAAAAAGAATGATGGGCTTTTAAAGTTGTACACATTTTCGTTAGGTGTAATCTTCTCTCGAAAAGTAAGGAACTAATAACGAAGTAATACTTTGAGGGCTATGAGCAAGACTCTTTTTGCTATTCTTGGTACATATATTCAGAAGAAAGTGGTAATAATGCATGTGCAGGCCATTCATTTGTATCTGTGTTGGCAATATAGTCACAAATTTTCTACTGTTCACAGCAAAATTCTGGCAAACACGCACTGCTTATTCACTGTAAAAATCCTCTCATGCTATTCCAAGACAAGATGTGGATGTCTTGCTGTTCCACCCACTATCTATCCATCTCACAAATTGCATTGGAATAACTAGATTGAAATTTCCAGTTTATTCACACCCCAGCAGAGGTAACACTGGAAACTCTCCCAAGCTTGCCCAGCTAGCTTGGGTGCTGTCAGGGTAATTCAGTCTCCGTAGCAGTCCCGCGCTGCCAGTTCTGGCATATTGCTAGTCAAAGGTGCTTCAGCAATGGTTGCAGAGGAGAGTTATGTGAAACTCCTTTCTCTGCCCCTGCTGGTGTTTTGGGGTGGGTTTAAAAAAAAAATAGCAGTTCATAGCCCCATCCAGTTTTCCCTTTAATGTTTCCCACATATGGTTGTGAAATCCAATGTCTGACTTGTTTTCTAAATATAGAGTCATCATTCTTTCAAAAATGATTGATGCAGTTAAGTCTCACTTGCTTCCAAAACCTTTCTTTTTCCTTTTGCAATGCAATGAGTGTCACTTTTGAGGGTTTTGTTTGTTTGTTTTACTGTATATTGGGAAGTATCTCCCTTTTCAGTGTCGAAACAGAAAGCATAATAGCAAAGGGCACTTTCCTTTACCAGTGGAAGAGCAGCCGTGTGTGAGGAGTCTGTGCCCTACTATTGCCACTGACCTTGTTTTTCACAGAGCTGTCCTTGTTACTTTGTTAGCATCTGTAGAGCAAAAGCAGTGATGATGAGCAAGCACACTGTTTTAGATAGTTTTTGAGCTTTTTTTCTCCTCTGTTGCACTACCCAGCTGAAACCTCCTTACGTGCTTCTACGTTATTAAGGTGATCAAATGGAGTTACCTTTAAATGAATGATTTAGCGTGTTCTCTCTTTAATGATGCTGCGAGATTTTGTCTTGGAGGCGAAAAGTGACTGAATGTAAGTTTGGATTGTGAAAAAGCAAGTAAAGCACGTGAGTTTGATGTGTTGTGTGCCCCGCTCCCCCTTGCCCAATGAATCTTCATGTGTTTGCCTACACAAAAAGCAGGAAACAGCCTGTGATTTTTAGTAATATGCTTAGAATAAACTCTGAGGTTTCAAAGAGCTTTCACTGCTTTGGCAGTGTTTTCCATTGTCAAATTTACGACGACTTCTTAGATAACTCTTCAGAAGCAGTTCCACCAGTGCGGGTTTCAGTTTTAGCAGCCTGTAACACTCCCAAACCGCTCCACTTCTTTTGGTACAGGAAAGAATATATAGTGTCACATTAGGGAAGCAAACCAGTAGATGGCACTTTAAAGCAAACAGTTTTATTCATAAAGAGAAGCAATTACAGAAGTCTACAACTAGCAGTCACAACTGAAGATGGCCTTTACAAAGCAGACAGTTCTTGGGCGGTGGGGTGAGATACAAAAATATAAAGTTATTTCTAAGTTGCCCATTTTTATTTTTAAGTCAGACACAACAGGTTTCATCCTGCTAATGTAAATGTTTGTTTGAATAACTGAAAGCACATTTGAAAAGCCAATATGCAAGGACAAAGAGCAATTTTGAATAGATTTTTGAAAAATCCAGAATTACATAATGAAAAGCATTGTTTACTTTCTCTCATTGCGGATTACCAAGGCATCTCAGATTTTGGTCCTATAGTGTTGATAATTATGTATTCTATATCTGTATAATGGAATTAATTACATTGTTTAGTATATGGATAGAAAGGCTCTCTTTTCTTGACTGATAATCACATGCAATTAGTGGCATAAAGATCTGGGAAACTGCCAGAACTGCAGTAACAAAATAAGGCTCATTTTTCTTACATAATTCCCTAACAAACACTTTCCCAGGCCACAGTAGACCTGTGCGTAGCATTGGAAAACATTATCAACAACACTACAGAACGAAGCCTATTTAGTATCTACGAGGGGATGAAGTGATTGTAGTCAAGATCTGAAGATACAGTGTTAGTGGAACAGTCAGGAGGAACATGTATTCCTAAATGCTTATAGAGAAACCTTGCAAGGCTCTCTGTGTGCCTGTGGTGGATTTCAAGTCAGTTTGCCTCTAACATGTTGCCACTAACAATTTGTTGCTTTTTCTATTGGACTCTCAGAAATTCTGATTACATAAAACAGTGAGTTTTGCGTGCAGATGGAGAGGAACTTGCTTCATAATAGACATGAAGTTTTAGGAGTACGGTGTGGGTTGAAGAAGATAGGCACTGCTGGTTTAGTCTCAGACATGTGGTCAGATCCTTTTGTTTGAACCTCCCCACATTCTTCAGGATGTGTGTGGGAGTATTCTACCATACATGAAAACCTTAAGTGACTCCTGTGACATCTCTTACAATGAGCCTCTGAATATTATTTGTTTCTAAGAAAAGAATTTTAAGTTTATGTTTAGGGGGGATGGACACGGAGATTTAAAAATGCTCGGGAATTACACAGTGATTTTGAAATCTGCTAAAAAAAAAATATCTGTGGTGTGAACCCTGACCTGCAAACTTCAGAACAGTGAGTAAAGGTAATAGTGACAGATTATGGCTCCAGACTAATGGTGGGTTGTACGCTGTGCCTTTAGCTGTCTAACATAATGCTTCTGAAATCAGGAAGATGAAATATATCTTCTGTTTAGTGGTATTTCTCTTCTGATGCAAGTAACAGTCACAGAGGCAAGAGCAGAATACCAGAGCCAGGGTATGGCTTCCCTTACCTGGCAGAGCATTGCTGGATGTGGACACCAGTATGTGTGAGAGGGATATCCAGCTCCTTTGATCTGGCGTGAGCAGTTCTGTCCCCTGCTTATTCAGAGCTTCTCCCCTTTGGTAAGGACAATAAATTTTCTCAAGAATTTTGAACTTGAATAAACCTGGGAAGGCCTACATTCGTTTTCTTCTTGTGTTGCTTTTGCTCTCTTATGGGCTATAGAGTTGACTGTGTTAGTTTTCAACCTTTCATCCACTAGGCAAGAAGTCTAACCATGACTCTTGGTAAAGATGCAGATTCTCTGGTAAAATGGAGTATCTGGTGGGATATATAGCTCTTTTCATAGCATAAGTTTGTAAGAATGTAGAAAGTATAGAGAATATAAAGATACCAGCATCGAGGCACCCATGAGGCCCTCAGACAACTATCAGAGGAAGGAAACAGAGCCCATTAAATGTGTCTAGAGTGCCTTCCTTGCCATGTTAAAGCTACACCTCCTGTATTTATGAGTAAGCTGCCTAATAATTTATGCACCAGTGTCTTGACTGTACTACAACCGATCTTTTCACCGGCGTGTAGGCATGCTCAGGAATGCAGTCATGGATGACAGCATCTGCTGTGGTGACAGGCAAATTTTCACCCTCTGCAACTAAACCGTGAGCCTGCAGAGGGAGAAAGGAAGCAAAAATGAACAGCTCAGTTGAGGCAACAGTTGATTACTGCTGTTATCTTTAGGAGGTCTATTCCAATTATGAATTTAGCCACATATACCTACTGCTTAAAAAAAACCAAACCCAAACAATCACCTCCCCAGCCAGATCTTAATAGTGAGAGTGGATATGTTAATGTTTTTGGTTTTTTTTTTTCCAAGTTGCAGATGAACTGTCGACACATCGTGGTTCAACTGTAATACAGTTATAACTTGGCTGAACAAAGGGAAGTATTTTTTTCTGTGTGACTGCTTAGCACACAAACTCAGAGCAATTGGCAAACCTGAAAGAAGTATGTGTTCAAGAGGAAATGAGCAAGAGGGGAGTTTTACTTTACAATCTCTTTAAGGTTGGAGAAATCCCCTAACACAGTTAGCCTGACACAAGATCATGTGTTTGGAGACTTGCAGAAAGGTGTCTTGTGATGACAAATCTCACTTGTCTTTTGTCCATCACCAGAACTGTGATGCTTGAGGACAGCTGGTGTCTTTAGACCTAAGCTATCCTATGTTTTTATTTCATATAAGCCTACAGACTGAGCCAGCTGGATGGCAGTGAAGCTAAAGCTGCAGAGTAGAGTCTTGTTCCTAGCAAGCAGAAAGCAGGACTTGTCAAGGTGAGTTGTCTTATGACCTTGGGCCTTCTTGGGCTAGGAGAGAATAACTGTACTTTTGTCTGAAGAGAAAGCTGTGCAGTGAAGTAATGTTTTCAATTCAAATGGAAGCAATGAAGCTTGATAACTTGCTTATGTGGACATCTGGATTAGATGCAGAGATTATTTTAACTCTCAATATTGTTCCCCTATATTGAAAAGTTTTTAGGTGACATCTCACTAAAAGGTAAAGAGGCCTTTTGGGACCTCTCTTTTTCCCTTGTTTGTAGTTGAGAGAGGTCTGCTGGGCACAGTGTTAAATTCTGCTTCCTGTATTGTTAGTGAGGGTTTTTTTCCTCATTGGATTTCAGGTTTTTTGTACTGAAAGTGAAGTTTAACTGTTGAAGAATAATGTGGGAGTTTCTAAAACTGAATAGATAAACGTGCTGGGACTGTTTTATTTAAGAGATTCCTTGTTTGCCACTAAGGAATAAGAGGAATCCAAAAATGTATTTTACTTCGCCGTAACTGTTATGAAAGCTAGAGGGGGTCCCATAAAGGGGATGGAGTTATTTTATTCTCTCAATTTGTCGAATCAATCACTGTCTTGCTCACAGGGGTTATTTCAAGGAAGAATGGAACTCAGCTCTCAAGGGAGATTTCAATGGATGACATGAAGAGACACCTGACTCATAATTCTACAGGTGATCATGCACAATATTATATAATATCATAAAAATGTAATTTGAAGGAAGCGTATGGTGACTCACAAATTCTGTATTCTCAACCTTTACAAAGCATTCCATTAACTGATTCTTCTCCTCCTAGATGCTGAATTCCTTGAAGTTGTAAAGCCACTTACCCCCTTTTTAATTGTCAAATATCCTCTTCATTGTTAACTGTAGTTCCCCCCAGCTATGTGCTTTGCCCCACAGCTCCCAGACCCCATCGCTGCCCTTGGTAGATCCATGCTGCGTCCCAGACCCCTGGCGTGGGCTCCCCCCGGCACGACCTCCCTGCTGCGGGGGCAACAGTGATGGCAGGCTGGCGGCAGGTCTGCTGAGCCTCACCCATGTGCACCCTGCCCTGGCAGCATCCCTCAGACCCCCACAGAGTCGCCCTGTCCAGCCCTAGCCCCGGGGATCCCAGCCCCCCTGCTTGCCATGGGCAAAGATTTTCTTGTTTGTTTGTTGAGTGTTACAAATTTTTAAATTGCAAAGGGAGGAAAAATTATAAAGCTTGTTGGAAGCAGACAGCTTTGTGCAGAACACTCATTTTTGCTTTTCTAATCAATATATGCTATTTCTTAAAATCTACCTAATCTAATGTATGCAGTGTAATAATTAAGCACTGGTTTTGAAAACTTAGCACTATCCCATCCTTAATATTTTACTATTTGACTTGCGTAATTGCTGTATTTTGTTGCCTTTCCTTTGAATTGAACATTGATTTACGTTACGTTTTACATATAAGAAAGTGTCAGTCTTCCATATACTTGATACATAAATCTTTTGATAAATAAACGATGAATTCAAAAGTAGAATTGATAAGGCAGCAAAACCAGTTGACCGAGTTACATATAAAAGGCACATTAAAGGCCAGTGTGCTGTGTGAAAATGTGTGAGGCAAAATCTACACTAATACTACAAAGTCAAAGGCTGCTCTGGAAATCTGAAAGAGTGCACTTTTCAAATGTTGCGTATCAAACAAACCCCATTCCTCTGCATTCTTCAGAAAGCCCCTTTATTCTTCCATCCCAAAGAAAGGATATAAGTTAAGTCCTTGCTGAACTAATAATGCAGCCAGGAAAGAGAAAAAAAAAATTGCAAATTTTTGTTTAACCACTTAACATGCACAGAGAGATTAACTCGATCCACAAGGCTTGGGGAAACTAATCTTAAAAGCCCGCTGGGGACACTTTGGTTGGAGAGAAGAGAAACTGGCACAGCGGTAAGTCCTGGTGTGTCCTTTGCTGGTGAGGGGCCTGTGACTCTCTTCTTTTGCTTCCTGCAGTTCTGCACCGAACTGGAAATTTTATATCCCCAGGCCCAGGTTTGTTCCTGATCTGAGAGGGATGCTTAGAGGAGGGAAGAAAGCATAATGAGATTTAGTGCCTGGTCTAGTAGGTCTCCATGTGACTCCTTGCTTTGACCCCAGCCTCCTAGTTATTCCGGTAAAGGAACAAGCTTTATATGATCAGGAACAAAGAGCCAGATCTCTTCTATGCGTTATTTTTTAAAAAGAAACAAAGAATATTAAAAGCAGACTTAACGTCGTTTGTCCTATGCTGGCACAAGGCTTTTGAGCAGTATAGGGAAAATGATCTTTTGCCACTCCAGGAATGAAGTATTTTGTCCTTGTTATTGAAATGGCAAAGTGTGGATTTGTGTGGGAGGCAGAAGCATCACGCTCCCTATAAAGTGTGGGGTATTGCGGCAAGTGAGCTCTGCAGAGCCAGTACTGTACAGCTCCAGTCTCCTTTACTAGAATCCACTTGTCCAGCCATGGGGCAGAATGATGCTGCAGGCCAGAGGGATGGGAAGAGGAGTGTGTATGCATCTTCTAATGCAGTGCAGTTACTGGGGGGGCCTGCTGCCCTCAGAGCCTCTTCTTCCAGCTGCAGAGGCACAGAGCAGGGCTGGGCATGTGAGCAGCAGCATTTGGCTGCTCCGGCGGGTGTTGGGGATCTTGTTTGATCTTTGTGCACTGAATCAGCCGGACAGGATGTCGTTGAGGGGGAAAGGTTGCTTGGTTTTTGAGTATTTGTTTTGCTTGTTTCTAAAATCGGTCCTGACTGCAAAGCTAAAAGCTTTTTCAGGAGCTGCAGAAATCTACAGTCTTTAGTTCACAGCCTGGTCTGTCATTTTATGTTACATCATGCGCTATTCCAGGAGGTACCAGGAAGCAGCAGAGAACTTTGCTTATGATTTCATAGCACAGTTGGTTTTCTAACTTGATTTCTCCAAGGACCTTTAAGGGAAAGGAAAGCCACACGTAAAATGAAGATATTAAAAGATGTTACTAACTATAAAGTGCAGTATTTATTTGGGTTAATAAAATGCGAATTTGCTATTGATCCTTTATACCAGATTTGATTTTGGTTCTGCAATGAGACTGTTGTTTTAGAACAGGTAAGTCACAACTGATCAGGCTTGTTTCAGGGTCTCACTGCTGACTTAAGATTCCTGCTTTCCAGTCTCCCTTTGTCATTAATTTGAGAATTTTTATCCTGAAGGAAATAATCTGTAATATTTTAGCTGAAGAGTATTTCTCCTCTGAGGGAGGTGGTACAACAAGAGGTCTCTAATTACTCTTAACAGGTTTTAAATTTACTGGACTACTATCAATTTATGTAAAGTTTATGATTTTTAAGCCAAAGTCCCGTCTTTTATCTTGAAATACCTTATTAATGGGGTAACAAAATACAGTTATCTTAAGTGGAATGCAGCTGCTGAGCTACTGAAACAAAGATTTTTCATTTTGAAAGTCTGAAGGAACAGTCCTGATTCATTCTAAGGTCTGCGTATGCAACTGTTAGGTCTTTCTGGACTAGTTAACTTTGGAGTAGATCAAAGAGATCCTCGCTGCCATAGAGGTTCTGCATGCCTCTAATAATGACAGAGGTTTATCCCATTGTCCTGAGCTGAGGAGTGTGTATTCTGTGCTGGAGGAACATCAGCCTAGTTTAGTTCCAGATGCAGCCTAACTCTAGAAGTAAAGACATTTGTAGTAGTTAATTTATCTTGGCTCCTTTGCTGTTAGGGCCAGTGAACTCTTTTAGAGTGTGCTGCCACAGACAGTTGCCTCGGGACAATCAAAAGAGGTATACGTTGGGATGAGAGGATGTGGGAATGCTCTAAGTGGGCATCGCCTGCTGTGGGAAATGGAGAGCAATTGTTTTGAGTGCAGATTCTCATGAAGCTTTCTTGACGCTGTATGCCAGTTCAGTAACTTAGTCCTTCTTTATGTTATACCTATTCACAAACTATGTTACTAAAAATAAACCTTTTCTGTCAAGTCAGGTGTTACGCCTGCTCACACACAGTTGTGAATAAAATTAAGTTAGCTGGTAGGTGAGTTTGTAAGTTTGAAATATTGCTGTTACTCTCATTTTTTACTTGTGTTGTGCTGTATGACTGTTATGAGTTGCCGTATTCTAATTACTGTTCTGGCATAACTTGCAGCAGAATCTGAATGATGCTACTGGGGTTAAAATGCTCATTTTCAGTCTGGCCTCCAGTGTGTGCTGGGAGGACTGACTGGTGTGGCTGCTGCTGGCTGCCTCAAGGGCCATTTGCCATCTAGTGGCTTAGAGGCATTGATGCCAAGAGGGTGTAAGTGA
This sequence comes from Eurystomus gularis, assembly GCA_013400335.1. NCBI lineage: Eukaryota > Metazoa > Chordata > Aves > Coraciiformes > Coraciidae > Eurystomus > Eurystomus gularis. The sequence goes on along the minus strand of VZZY01006830.1, from coordinate 123,668 downwards.
CAAAGCTGGTTCCTATTAAAAACAGTTAAAGTTACAGTAGTTTCTTATTTTTCCACCTCCCCATGCTTTGCGGCTGTTTCTGTTTCAGCTTTGAGGTGACAAGCCAAACTGTCTGACAAAACATCGCTGGTGGTCGCTTACTGTTGCCCACAGCAGCTGCCTGAAAAGGTCGGGCTATTGCCTCTAGTTAGCACATTGATTTCTCCTGGTGTATTCCTTGAAGTTCCCTGCTTTTGTCATGAAAATGTGTATATATAAAGAGAATAACATGAATCCTTACTGGCGTGTTGGTAAATGCTACGTGCTTTATGCTCCTCAACTTCATTTTTGTCTCTGCACAGCATCTCTGGTAATTGTGATGGGTTTGAATCCCTACGATTCTACCACCCCTGTTGGCATCAGCACAAGCCGTAGCATTGTAGAAATCTTTTGATTTCCACTGTCACCATCACTACCAATAATAAAAGCCCAGAGCCTGTGTTAGGACAACATTTTAAATTGTCTGTTCCATTTCAGAAGTGGAAAACTGCTTAAAGGAGAGGGGAAGGCAGCAACGCTTCCTCCCTTCCAGCTAGAATACCCTTCTATAACCCAAGGTCTCTGAGATCTCTTCCTATCTCTGTAACCACATGACACAGATTAGCTTCTTATCTCTGTCCCTATCTCCCCATCTTTACAATGGGATAATAATCTCTTTGTGCTAGGTTTTTACAAGATAGTTGTTCCCAGTATTAGTATCACACTTAAAAAATTTCCTCGGATATCCTCCTCTGCCATGTATGTCCACATCTATACATCACATTATCAGGAAAAATGACCAAAGGGAAAAACCTGAAAAACTCTGAACACGGAAGGTGGTGGGTGTCATGCCTCAGAGGAGGAGGGCGTTTCATGCAGAAGACAGAATTGGTGGTGAGGTGGTTTCTTTGCAGGAGCTTGAAGAATTTTGGCTGGTTACCTAGCTCCTCTTAAGATCACAATGTAGCTGTTGCTGTTCGTATTCTGTCATTAAGAAGCTGAAATCAAGTAGGGCTCAGATACTTCCCCCCCCCCCCAGTTCTTTTTAACAGCTGCTGCTAGAGGTGAAAAGTTTTAGTTCAGCTGTAGCTTTACTAAGAAAAATGTGAGTTCTGAGCTTGAAGTTGCCATCCTTTTGAAGGGGATGTTCTGTAACACAGCAAGATGGAATATGTTTATTTATTACTGCTTAAATAATAAGCTTAAATACCTGGAACCGCTGCCTCTTCGGAAGACTTCAAGTGAGTGTATTATTAAATTCAAGCCTGTTACAACTAAATTGTGTCTTTGCTGTTTGAAGTTGGGTGGGTTTGGGGGAGCTGGTTTGGGGTTTTTTCTTTTTTTCTTCCCCTTTTAGGTAGTTTTGGTTTTGTATTGGTTTTTTTTTGTTTGTTTTGGTTTAGTTTGTTGTTTGGAATTGGGGGGAGGAGGTTGTTTGTTTGTTTGTTTTTAACACAGAATGAAGTAAGTTTGGTGGTTTTTTTCCCGCACCAAGGATGTTTTACCCTAGTCCTGGTTCTCCTTCTCCTTAAGTCAGGGAAGACGGGCGGGTTTGCCCTGCGCTCAGAGAGGAACTGGAGGAACGAGCGCGGCGCCCGGGTGCCGGGGGAGCTGCGGGCGGAGCGGCGGCTGCCGCGGACGGGCTCGTCCCGTCCCGTCCCGTC
>VZZY01006830.1:0-121691 GCA_013400335.1 Eurystomus gularis | reverse complement strand
CGGCCCGCATCCCGGCCGCGCTGCCGCCTGAAGCCCGAGAGCCGTGGGGCCTCCCCGGGACCGGCTCCCGCCGCCACGGGGCCTTGTGGAAGTGCCGGTGCCTGGAGCGGGGCCTCTGGGCGTGTGGGCGGGTGGCCGCGTCGCTCGTAACGCTTTGCTCAGCGCTGTTGAACTCGCTGTGAAGCGGTGTACGATGTTTGGCCGTTGAACGTCGCCGAGTTTGCTTCTTGGCCCGAAGCAGCCGTGGTGCTGGTCTGTTTTCACGCTAAACCATCAGCTTGCTGAGGAGAAACTAGACGCGGTTGTGTATTACGTGCTGTGCAATAAACTCTGCAACTGTGTTTTTGTTTTATAAGCGTGCTTGACGTATTTTTGCCGTTTGGATAATCACATGCAATTGCTTTATCTCCCTTTTTAGGAGATGGTGATTATTTACCTTGTATCACCATGTTTTCTTTGCATACCTGTCAGATTTATCTATCAGGCAGTCCTGCGTAAAAACGGGCCATGATGCTACTTGCACGAAGGGTTTCAGAAGTAGTACGTATAGAAATAACTTTAAATATTCTCTCCTTTTTTTTTTTCCTCATCTCCTTTAGGCTAACTCTGCTATATTCAACAGTTGTCTTCCTAGCCAGGGAGGCATTTCGCAGAGCGTGTTTGAGTGGAAGCACAAAGCGAAACTGGACCAAAACAATTAATCTCTTGTGGCTGACGTAAGATACCTTTTTAAACTTACTGCTTTAGCATTTATTTCTAATTCTTAGCTGAGAACTCACAAAATCAGGCAAAGTATTTCTTCACCGAGGTAATTATTTCAGCACTGAGCTTTTAGTAGCCGCAGTCATGTTTCAGGGCTGATGTAGGAAGCTGATCGAGTGTTGCTTTAACATTTCTAGACTCAATCTCTTTTTGGACCACGTGAGAAAGCACATTGGTGAGGGTGTTATTAGGAGCCGTTTGTTCTATTACTTAGCCTGGAGTTTCATTTATGTTGTAGCTGTTAAAGGACAACCTTGTTGCACAAACTTAATCTTTCTTTTTCCTCCTCTGATTGCTCAGTCTTGCTCTTTTTTTACTTGATGTGCATTTGTGAAGCTCCTTAAAATTACTTTCTTTTCCCCTCAAGACTTTTTTTCGTCTTTTTTCAAAGACTTTTTTTCAAAGTCTTGGGCCCTGATAAGGCATGACAACATGTGCTGGTTAGGAAAGATGTGAAAGGCGGAAAGAAAGAGTTAGAATTAAGTGACAGGGAATAAAAGGACTACTTCTCTCAGCTGCAGTGCTGTTCAGAGCAGAAAGTGAATAGCTTAAAATCTCCAGGAAGCTGCAGCTAGAGAGTATAATTGCCTGTTGCAGCTAAGTGGATTTTATGACTTGTTTCTCCTTTCTGGTTCCTGGACACACCTCTCTGCTGCTTCCCCTCTGTCAGATTTAGCAGCTGTGCAGCCACAACTAGGTGGGTTGGGAAGTAAGTTTATCTACTTAGTATGGTGGAAAGCTACCTCTGCACACCAAACAGTAGTCTGCTAGTGGGGCATCCTGCTGACATGCCTGGAACTGCACAGCTACTAGTTAGATCTGGCCACAGAATAGGGGTTTATGCACAGTCATCTGCATCCGGGTGTAAAGAAGAAGGGTTGTCCCTTTCAGGGGTGAGTGTAATGCTAATATTTTCTATGTATTAGATCTGTTCTCTTCGCTGTATTGCAATCAGTTTTCTGCCTTCCAAGTGGGCATTAAATGATAGAGCTAACAATGACTTTGTGAACCTTTTTCTTTTTAAATTTTTCTTTGTAGAGAAGCGTAACTTAAAATGAAGATTAACTTTCTTGAAGGATCTGAAATGCATCATAGGAGCTTGACGTCAAAATACTTTAGGGACCTGATAATGGGAGGGTCAAATAGATCCTGCTGCAATGATATAAAACTCATTGCACTCTGCCACAACCTTCGTGTTCCTGAAGTAGTGCCAACAGAAGGTAATACACGTCTGTCCTCCTCTGCCTGGCTTGGCTTTTTAGCTACAGCTGCTAATCGAAGCGGCTCTGAGCTGCAGTAGAGCGTTGTGAACTGGTGTTCCTGAGGTGCAGGCATGCATTTTCTTCTGTTCACTCTGCTGACGCTCTCTGGAGAGCCAGTGATTTTTGGAAGAGCGAGACTAGCAGCTGGAGTGATGGCATCTTTATCTGTTACAGTGAGATCCAGTAAAGCTTGTCTGCCAAACCCCTGGTAACCACAGACTATAAAAATTGCAGCAGTGACAGGAGCGCAGCGTTCTGCAGGCTGATACGGGATCAGAGTTGTTCAGTCCTAGGGAACAAGAAATGCAGATAGTTGACCTTATGTTGGATTCTTGAGTAGAAAATAGGCAAGTCACAAAAATGTTTTCTGTGTCCTGCAAAAGAATGCCTTAAATGTGTTCATTGCAAAAAAGTATTATTGGTATTGTAACAATATAAATTAATTCCTTAATTGCTCGAGGTTTTGTAAATTACTATGGTAGTATATGAAAAGTTGTGGTTTTTTTTTTCCTGCTTAAGTGATATTTCTATTGATTTTTTTTCTGTTACCTTTTTAGAGTCCCTCTTGGTGTGTTTTGGTCTGTTTTCTTGAGCTTAGTTTGGCTACACTTGCTTGAAGTACCTGATCCTTCTGTGGTTCCTCACTATCAAGCTGGTGTAGTGGCGTTTGGTCTCTCTGCAATTATCGAGCTTCTGGGAGAACCGTTCTGGGTTTTAGCACAAGCTCATTTGTTTGTGAGACTTAAGGTTAGTAAAGTACAGGGGGTATATGTGTGGGAGGAGATTATATTTCTCTGTTGAAAAGAACAGATTCCTGAACTAGATCTCTCTATAGTCAAGCATGTAAAACCCACACAGCTGTGTGCTGCTGAGTGCTGTATGACGTGATTGTAGCATAGATACGGATTTGTACCTGTTAAAGCAAATAAGTTGGTTTATTTAGAAATGATCACCTTAGTGATCAAGAAATACTTAATCATGAGTTTTAACTGGAGGGAGCTTCCACAATTTTGGATTTCAGTTGATTGTTGGTAGGAACTTCTGAAGTACAAGTGAGAACATGATTCTCTCGGGCAAAATTTTCTCCCTTATGTCCCATACAAAGGCCTGGGAAAGTGCAATGGAGGGATTGTGAAATGCAGGAGTAGAAAATCTACAAAGAAATGACTGTCTTAAGATGGCCAGCTCGGCAGAAAAACCGTGATAGTCACACAGGCTTATAGTTTTATATTCCTACCTAAATTCTGTGTGTGAAACTAAGGTGGTTTAAGTTTGTGTATGTGGTTAAGTTGGCAGAAAATAAACTCTGTTTTCTCTTTTTTAAAGGTAATTGCTGAAAGCCTTTCAGTAGTGTCAAAATGCATTTTGACAGTTATTTTGGTAGCCCTTTATCCTCAATGGGGCCTCTACATTTTTTCCTTGGCTCAGGTAAGTTTCCTGTGTTCTTTTTTCTATAAATTCTTGTTTCATCAGGAAGAGATTGCTCCATCGCTGGGCGTGTTCAAGATAGGTTGGATGGGGCTTTGAGCAACCTAGTGGGAGGTGTCCCTGCCCCTGGCAGAGAAATTGGAACTAGATGATCTTTAAGGTCCCTTCCAGCCCAAACCATTCTATGATTCTATGTAGATGGTAGCTACTCTGTCAACTTGTTTTTTGGATGAGTGAATAATTGCTTTATACTTGGACTTCAAATAGTAATTCTAAAACTGCTGAATAGAACATAAAAGTTGGCAAGGGTCTATGATAACCCTCAAAAGTATTCTTGAAGAGGTTAAAGTCTTAATTTAAAATTTGACAGGAATAAGGACTACTTACTACATTTTGTTCTCAATTAATTTGAAACTCTGGCATGTAATTCTGCATTTGTAAGCTTATTTTATATCACCGTTTGTTTTTCTTCTCTCTTTTCCTCTCTTTCTAGCTTTTATATGTCAGCGTTCTGGTAACGTGCTACGTAATTTATTTTGTGATGTTTCTGGGGTCTCCTGAAGCAACAAAGAAGTCATTTCCGGTTGCTAGAATGAAAGCTCTCTTACCTAACTTAGTGGAAGATGAGGTAGGTTGCACAGTTCATTTATTGATTTAAAATTTTTCTTGCGAGAGCTTTAAAAATTAGTTTGAGAGTGGAGTGTTTTTGAGGATATTTCTGCATTGCAGAAGATACAACTGATTAAAAAATGACACAAAAATTCTGTTTGTATCAAAAACATCTGTGTCAGAAAAACATTATGAAGCTTGACTTCTCTGTAGTTATGGGCTTGTTGCTGACTTACCTTTTAGTATCTTTGCCCAAACCGTTAACTGGAGATAGAACAAGCGCAGTGTGCAGGGGATGACCAGGTATCACCGGGTCTGAGGCAGGAAAGGAAACAGAACTATTTTACCATAGGTTCTTGTACTTAGAGTTTTCCACAAAATAACCATGGTGGTACACAGCATCCTACGGATACTCAGATACCTCTGTGTCCTCTTAAAAGAAAATAAGGCAAGAAAGAAAGGGAAAGACACAGTGTGGAAGAAGACGTTTTGAAAAAGATTGGAAGATTGGAAAGATAAAAGTGGCTCTTGACTGCAAGACTTACGGGGACAGTTTGAAGAGCAGCAAACAATTTATGCCTGCGGTGAAGGTGAAAGTTGTATTGGCATTCTTAGCAGCATGGGTTTTTTTTTTTCCAATCTTTAATTAGTATTTTCTGTAGTAAACTTCGTTGGGTACTTTATCTACAACAATAGTAATTTTCAGCAAGGAAAAAAATCTTTGCCAGATCAAAGTGATATTGATGCTTGAATGTAGCAATGCTTTATACTCATTGTTAGTAGCTTTGACATTGTGGGGTTTCCTCATCACTCCAGAGCTAGCCTAGTGCTGGCTTTGCATTGTCTGTTTCTACTCTGTGGTTTCAATCACGTTTATTATATTTTGTTATTCCTTTTTTCGCAGACCTTCGTTAACTGGAAGGAAGCCCGGTTGACTTGGAGTTTCTTCAAACAGTCCTTCTTGAAACAGATTTTGACAGAAGGTGAGGCTTGACGTATAGTTGTGATGGAGCGGGGCTGGCAAATACTGTTGGCAAAGTTTGAGAAAGCTGGGGTGAGAGTGGGCGTGTGACTTTCAGAGATCGTTGCCAGCAGATACTACCACCCTGAATGAAGCTTTTGAGGGTATTCTGAACTAGATGCTGTCTTGTTTGACTTTGTCTTGAATACTTAATGTTGGAAGTGCCTCAACAAGTATTGGAAAAGATTTAGGAACTTGCTCTTAAGTTATTTATTTTGAACTTACAGGTGAACGATACGTGATGACTTTTTTGAACGTGTTAAACTTTGGAGATCAGGGTAAGTGTGATGGTATTGTGGAACGGGACAGTTTTCCTAGCTACTGCTCTTCAGAGGTTTCTGGAAATGACTTAGAGTATTTGAGGATAACTTGAAAACCTGAGAAGATTTCAAAGCCTTGGTGACTTTGAGATACTTTTCAGAGAAGGATTGATACAGATGTAGAAGAAAATTTAAGGTCCTGGGTTTTGATTTTTATTTTTATTTTGAATCAAAACTGTGTAGTTGATGCTTCTCTCCAAGCTCTGCCATCTATGAGCAAACCTTTTGAGCTGTGGTTGCTGAAACTGTTGGAAATTTTAGGGAGCGCTGCTTTAATGTTCCACTAAATTCCACTTGTTTTCTCTTTGTTAGGTGGAAATCTGAAATTTAGAATTTGTGTTACTGTTAAAGACTTGAAATTAAAATGTCTGAAAAAAAAATACAGGTTGCTGCTATGTTTTTTATTTTTTTATTTTTTTTTTTTAAAGGTGTGTATGATATTGTGAATAATCTTGGTTCACTGGTGGCCAGGTTTATCTTTTTGCCTATTGAGGAGAGTTTTTATGTCTTTTTTGCCAAAGTGTTGGAAAGAGGGAAGAACGTAAAGGATCAGAAGCAGGTATGTTTATTTTGGATTAATTACATGTCAAACGCTTGAATTTTTTTTTGTTACAGATAACTTGCATGATTGAAGCGGGACTGGCAGAAGTGTGTGTTTAAATTTGAGTATAAAGGCTGTTAAAATTGAAAAGTTGAACAAAATGTCAACTGAGACTGGACTGAAAAGAAAATAGGTAAAATGCTAATGAAGTAGAAGTTAAGACAGTGACCAGCATAATACTGCCTTGTGTTATAACTGAAGTTAACGTCATCTGCTCCACTGTGATGTAAACCATAGCGTAATGTGTATTTCCAGATAAAATTAGGTGATTTAAATAATGAAAGCATACTATTTTTATCAAATGCTGTCTGGAAATATTTGACTTACTGAAAAATATAAGTATCTGTTAAGAATTAAACAGTAATGTTTCCAAGTAGTGCAGGTTTGGGGGGAGAAAAAGTAATTGTATTTTTCTTGAGCTTTTGAATTCTATGCAGAGTATCAGTGCTCCAATAAACAAGAGCTTTGTTCCACAAAGTAATATTCATGCATGCTCTAGGTAAGAAATTCCTGATTGGTCATGATCTGGGCTTTTGTCTGATACCAGGATAACGTTTTGCAGGGATCCTGCTTGCGCCGTAGCACACGGTTGAACACATCCCGTACTTCAGGCTGAGAAAGGTGCACGTACCTGCTGTATGTGATGTACCTGGCATGTGTAACTGGCAAAACCCTCATGAGTTTCACTGTCTGGAGTGAAATTACACTTCAAGAATTGCAGGAGTGCTTCTTGTAACGAGGCAGTAGAACTGCCCCGTTGCTTGTTCTGGTGTGACAAATCCTGCCGTCCGGTGCAGCAGTGAGAATCTGACCCTCCCGCTGACCCGGACTGTGGCCGTGGGCAGACCCCGTGTTCTTCCGTGCTGTTTTCTCGCTGTTAAACTGGTGCGAATGCTGTTCACCCACTTAACCTGAACAGAGATGTTCATGGCTAATGCTCGTGTGGAATTTGTAATGCCTGAAACGTAGAATGGAATGATAAATATACAGAAATTGTTGGAAGTTAAGACCACGTGTATGGATAATTCAGTAACAAGGGACACGTTTCACAGCTCTTTACACTGTGCAAACTGGTGGGGGTTTTTTCTGTCAAGTAGCTTTTCTGTGTGAAAATAACTACCTGATAATAAAGAAACAACTGAAAATAAATAACTGATTAATGTAATTGACCACATTTTTTTCAGGATGATGTTGCCATGGCTGCAAACGTGTTAGAATTGCTGTTGAAACTTGTGCTTCTGATTGGTCTTACCATCACAGTTTTTGGCTATGCCTATTCTCAGCTGGCTCTGGATATTTACGGAGGCTCAATGCTCAGTTCTGGAACAGGTAAAGATTTACCGAGCTAGCAATGAAGCCATTCTTTAAAAAGAATTCTTGCACAAATAAGCAGATTTTTTTTTTTTTCCTCTAGAACTCCTACTGAAATCAGTGACTTAGCTTGGATGAATCCAGAGGTTATTGTTTTTGTAATAGCATGTATGTAGGCATCTTGAACTAGAATATACTGAGGGGCTCTAAATATGTATGATCAGGTTTGGGGCTCTACCTTCCTGCAATGTCACATCATTGGAAAAGAACATTTTAAAGTATCGTTTGACTACTCGATGATGTGAAATCGCTAACTCCAGCTGTTTAAAACAACAGCAGCAAACCCCATTCAACAAATTGGAGTCCAAGAATCCGTAGTTTTAGCACAGAAGCAGTAATACTCCTGTTTTTTCTATTGCTAAGCCATATAACGGTAACAATCTTGCTATATTGTATTGAGGGTTAAGTTTTACCAATCTGACCACAGAAGCAGTCAAGGAGTTTGTAGGTCACCTTGGACTTTCAGGAGAGAAAGTAATGGTTCATTTAATTGCTTCTTGAAACATAAACACACAAATTGTAGCCTGGAGTTTTCTTGAGTTCTTTCAGTGGTTTGTCAGTTGACCTACAGTAGCTCCTGCTAGAAAAAACTATCTGCCTTCTGTAGCTGAGCCCTGGGTAATGACTCATTTCCCAGCTAATCTGTCTTGGGTGAAGATCTAGCAGCTCCTCCGGGGAGCTCTTCTGGTGCATTTCTATCGGGAAATTTTACCTGTGTGCCATCATGGGAGAGTTCTAGCTTGCATTTTCCATTTCACGTCTATTCTAATGAAGAGAAAGTTACAGGGAAGGTGAAAGCATGTGACAGTATTTACACCTGTCAGGTCTGCACCTGAACCATAACCTTGGAATGTTGTTTATTGGGTGTTAAAATAGATTGTAATTACCTTATTCAGCGTTAAGATAATATATTCTAACCTCACGGACAATTTCCTGTTTGTAAATGTTAAGCGTTTAGATATTTTGCTTTAGATCCTTGCATGTTATTTGGAAGCTGGTGCTTGACTTGTACAGTGATTTTTAAGAAAACCCTGCGTCTGCGTAACCAAGAAAAAAATGTTAAAAGCTTTTGCATATTGTTTTGAGTTGTCTCGCTGCTGGTTCTATCAGATTTGTATCTAAGTTTGAAAGCAAATGTTGGGAAGAATTATCACTCTGGACTCTGGCAGCCAACTCTTTATGAAGAAAATGTTTTCTGTCCCTCTTTCTCCAAGAATGGGTGTCAAGGCATAATCTTTCAGACAGGCTGATTTGACTGAGAAGGACTATGTCTAGAAATATAGATGCAAGTCAAGTGACTCAGAAGTAATTTTATTTTTTACCTAATGGTAATGTGTGAAAATGAAAAGTTGAGCATGCGTACTGGCTTACTTGACCAGAGATTGATGGGGATAGTAATTTGAATTTTTTGCTGCTTTATTTTTTTTCCTCAAGCGCTCCCTAGTCTGATGTCTTTATATATACTTGAAAACAAAGCCTTCAACTCTACCCTACACCTGCAGTATTATTTACTGCTCACTGGGCATTTGTTCTTTAGAACTGAAAGAGGAGGCTCAGTAGTATGTAGCACAAACTACATTGCTGCCATCAAGAAAGTGCAAATCCCTGAACAGTCTGGTTAAAAAGCATAGGATTTTTTTTTCCCCAATTTCTAAACAACAAGAAAAAGATGAAGGTCTGAATGAAGAATTTTGAACTCATGTACAAATTATCTCTGACCCATAAAAATCAGAATATAATTTTTATCTAGCTAAATGTATTGAGCAGCTTTTCTGTTTTTCTTGTTGCGTTCAAAATATATATTTTATTGCTTTTAGTACTTCATAGTAACTATTGGATTAATTCCCACAAATTTCTGTACAGTAGAAGATTTGGTTTCTGATAAATACTAATATTTAATTAGGAAATACCTGTTAATAAAATACTGTTTCATATGGATATTTTTTCTGTTACTATAACAACTGCTCTTCTTGGGTGCCGAGTTCTATTTTCATTTTTATTTTGCCTTGTTTGTTTGCATTCTTGTCAAGATACCTAGTCAGGAAACTTGTTCAAGTGAACTTCAGTTTCTATTATTGGTGATAACACTACCACTGCTATCTCTTAGTATCAGTGAGTGTAAAAACAGTTTTATAAGAGAAATAATAATGTACTTATTGTTCTAATGTGTTTTTTAGGTCCAGATCTCCTCCGGTGTTACTCTTTATATGTCCTATTTCTTGCTGTCAATGGAGTAACAGAATGTTTTACGTTTGCTTTGATGTGCAAAGAAGAGGTAGACAGGTAGGAAGTAGTGTCCCCAGAATACTCCTGTAATTGATCTGTTTATGGTTTGCTTGAGGTCAGTATGTGAACAGAAAAATTGTTCTGCGTGGATATGTGCTTGGAAATGCTTTTTTACCAAAAAGCAAATCTTTCTGCAGTCACTTTAAGAACTGTGTTCCTTGTCTCCAGAACCAGATGCAACAGATGGGCAAGCAAACAGGCGCTGCTTTGGTTTTTTACAAGCTTGTCTTTGTTGATAAACATTTGATCTTTTTAAAAATGTATTTGTAATGACCTTACAAAGATACTGGTGCATTTGAAATCAGCATTAAAATGTCCTGCTGCACTGAAAGTCAACTCCTTATTTAGCTATCTGTATGTAGATTTAGATGTAGAAGCTTTAGCAAAGTTTGAATGTTTGGGTAAAGAGGTCAGAAATTAAGAAATAAAAAGATTGCTAAAGTAGCTTTTGGTACATCACTAAGTGGAAACCAGTTTAAATGTGAGGTCTTATTTTCTGTTCATATGCGCTGGAAATTGTAGTTTTTAAGACAGACTGAAACTCATTAAAATTTTGCAACGGTTAAAATTTTTCATGTACAGTTACTGTATTTCAGGTAAGTCAGGTAAGTCAGGTAAGACTCAGGCGAGTCTGACTTCAGTGGTTTATCTGCTTTCAGTAGGAGGTTGGACTAGATGGCTTCCTGAGATCCCTTCCTGTCTGGATTATTTCTTGATTCCCTGTGTTCATCCCGGGTTATTGACCTGGAAGCCTGATTGCCTTCCCAGTGCTGCCATCAAGCTTTTTTTCCTTATGTAGCAGCTGTCCCTTACAAGGCTTTTCCAAACCAATTTCGGTGAGGTCTGCTTTCCACAGTTGCAGCAGTATGTTTTAGACTTAGCAAGGGCTGCTTTCATGAGCCCTTTAAAGTGTGAGCTTGTTTTCAAAGTCACTGTTTGGAGCAGAAACTAAATAAAGCGGCATCTTGTTGTTGAGCATTTTTTTTAATACATACCTAAAATAAAATAGCAAAAAATCCACAAATTTTTTTACGTTACTGATCACCAGTACTAAATTTGACTTTCTGAAATGAATATACAGCTGATTAGTAAAATAGAATTTCCTTCAGAAAATGTAGCTCTTGGCTTAATTTGTTTGATATATTTTCCATTCTTTCAATGAATTTTTTTATTAACATCTCAGTTCTCAAACTTACCTTCTTTCATTAGGAGACGGTCAGAGAATTTTTGTTTCTCATTTTAGAAAACCAGTTGTGGTATTTCTTCGAAGCTAAAGTTAATAAATACCGTAACTGTATACACTGATAAGTTGTTTCTGTTTCTTTGTAGGTACAATTTCGTTATGCTGGCCTTGTCCTTCACATTCCTGTGCATCTCTTACTTCTTGACACGCTGGTATAGCAGTATAGGCTTCGTCCTTGCCAACTGCTTTAACATGGGTATTCGGATAGCTCACAGCATCCACTACATCTATGATTACTTCAAAGAAAGCACTTACAGGCCTTTGAGAGGTTTGCTTCCTTCGCCATTCTTGGTACTCGTTTACATCATAAGTGGAGTAATCACTGGTTTCTCAGAGGTAAGCATCTTTCTCAGATTTTACTTGCATGGTGAAAGCCTGTGTCAAATGACTTTTGTGTCCATGGCCGAGAAGTAGCATTAGCAAAAAAAGGTTTACAAGGATAGGCTGGAAGACTTGCATTACAGGCAAGGCAAGATAGAATATTAAGAGATTTTATCTTTGATACAAAGTTATCTCTGCCACCTGTAGAAGGTGTATCTGACAAGTAAAATAAAGTTTTAACACATTTCTGCTGTCTGTAGATAAATCCATGTCCTTAGTTCTTAATAATAATTGGAATTTTGCTGTAGTGCAAAGAAATGTACTAAAAATTCTGTAAAAAAAGTGATAGAAGAAAACCAACCGAAACAAGAACCTAAACAAAATTGCCAAGAGTATATTAATCACATATATTCAGACTACAGGATGGTAATTGCACAACCTAATCACTATGGAGATGGTAACGTGTCAATGTACAAAAAATTGACAGACTGGAAATAACTTATGTCTTAGAAAGGAGAGCTTTGTATTTTAGAAAGGGAGTTTTTTTTTTGTGTTTTGTTAGACAAAACACCACTTTGTGCTGCAAATGTGCTGCAAAATAGCAGACTTGCATGCCAGAACCAGCAGAGTTTTCCTAATATCTGAATGAACATATTTCTGCATGCCAGATAATAACTTCCACATTTACCAGGTATCTAGTGAATGCTCATTGTTTGCTGCCAGAATTTTCTCAAGAAAGCAAGTGTTGTGACTGCTGAAGATGAGTTACTGTAGGACTGGTGCGTGTGGTGAAATTGCACTCAGCTTGACAGTGGTGGTGGCACGGTCAAGAGAGGTGTCGGACCTTCTTTTTTATTGAGACAGTAAATCGACTTTGTGCTGACTCGTTTTCCTGCAATTGCTTGTTTCCTCTCTTGTAGGTGTTCTTCTGCTGCGGTAAGGGTTGGATAGCAAGGCTTATTCACATCACCGTGGGGGCTCTGTGCTTTGCAGCAACCATCGTGACGATGCTCTGCACAGAGACCAAGCTGATCCACTTTGTCAGAAGCCAGTTCCTCTCCCGGTACATGAAGAAAGGGACGTGAAACGCTGCTGTGCAGAGCAGTTCTTGTACGTGCTTGCAGTAAAGCGCTGTGTGTTTTGCATAAGATCTGGATGGAAAAAGGTTTCCACATCTGTTTACTGGAAGCTTTGATACGGGAGTGGCAATGTAACGATTGCCAACTGAAGATTATTTTTGTATTCTAAACTGGTTGATACAGTGAAAGAGAGCTGAGTAATTTTCTCTTTATGCATTATTCTTTACGAAGCTTTTCTTCAAACAGCCTCTTTAGTAACGAATGAAGATCAAAGATACACTCTTTGGACATAACCTAGTTAGGCTTTATGGAGAATGCTCCCATTCTTACCATTGGGGAGTACCTTTATGAAGGCATCATGGGGCTTACATCTGAAGATTAATTAAGAACACTCTTACCTGGCATGGTGGGCTGCTTAACTGGTCAGAAAATAAACGGTCTGACAAAAAAAACAAATCCAAAAACCAAAACCCCCAAAACAAAAGCTGAAGAAACCACTAGAGGAAGGACCAGTAGCAGTACGACTCGCTGAGGTGGAACGTAACACGGTGCAGAGAGATGGACTTGTCAGTGTTGTGAAGTCTAAGATGGTGAACAGAAAGTTCTGACGTTTCCAAGTAAATTAATGGCATACACAGCACGCGTCCATGCTAGCTGTGAGAGACTATTTCACTCAGCATATCGTTCATCTATGAGGGCATCGATTAACTTATCAAAACACACCGAAGCCTTAGCTAAAAGAAAAAAAAGGGTTTTGAACGATGTTTTACAGAGGGTGTTAAGGACAATCACACTGACGGCTGAAGTTCCAGAAGGTTCATCATAAAACTTCTTACTTGCACTCCACTGTTCTGTGGTTCTATCTGCGATTTTAAATGCCAGCATGAACAAAATGACTCAATAGGAGTGATTTTTGTTTTGTCTGTGAAATCAAATGTTAAATATACCTGAGATTTCTTTCAAGGATTTATGCATATTGGAACTTGTGTTATTGGATAGAAAAATGCATCTTTCTGTTGTGGTTTTTCTCATGTCTTGTTCCTTTACTTGTTCAATCTTAACCTTTGTATTGATTTTTTTTTTTTTAAAGTTGTTGTAATTTGGACATTAAATTGTAAAAAGAGATGTTAGGGTGCTGTTTTAGGTTTGCTAATGGTGTATTTTATTGTTGGTCTAAGATCTGAATTTGGCAGTTTTCAGAATGTACAAGTGGCAGATTTATAGTGATCAATGTTCCCTTGGGGTGTTTGGATGGACCAAAAAATGTCAAGTGGTGAAAAATGTGTACTCAGACGTGTGCAGTCAAAAGCTTTTAGTTTAATTATGTAGCAATTCCTCAGATCCTCGGAGTGCTTAAATTACTTCACTGCAGTGGCATTGTGGAGTTGGTCCTCGTAACCATAGCTCCCTGGTGAAATGCTGCCTGCTATCAGGGTCTTGGTACTGTTAGAAACATTCTCTAAACTTTGGGAATTTTCAGTTGGAGAATGTCACCAGAAATACTTTCAATGAGAATGTGGTGATTGAAAAATTATTGCAGAGAAGGCAAAATGTGACTGTGGAAGGAAAAGAGAAAGGTGGACTTCCTCAGCTAACGGTGGTGTCTCCATTGCCTGACTGGAAGGTAGCAGAGACTTGCTGATTCTTCTGAAGTTGTTATGAAATCTACCTAAATAAAAAAACACTCTACAATATTCTGCCCTGCTAAGTGAATTTGGTAGTTCTTTGCCTTTTAAATTTTTATCTTCTGAATTGTCTTGCAGCTTTTTTTCTTGTTTCTATCAGGTATGGAGTTTATTATGAAGTCCAGCTCCATCCATTGCAGAGGATTGAAATTTCCTTATAATAAAGTTTCAGTGCAGCTCCTTGTTCATAACTTAAAAAAAAACAACCCCAAAACAAACAAACAAAACAGCTGAACCTACAGACTCTTTTTAGGGTCTTTTTCTGCATGACTTTGGGACCTTACTAGGGGAATATCTCAAGCTGTACAGTGAATTTTAACTAATTCTTGGAATGAGCAGTTTTGCATAAAGTGCCTTGGAGATTGAAGACCCTTTCATACAAAATGAGCTTGAAGTCACGCTCTCTTGTCTAATCTTATGATCCCAGCTGTACAGTGATATTATTTCTGCTGCTAGTATTGTTAGAGATGGAGTGATGTGAGATCTTGCTGTTCAAGCGGTGGGCTGTCTAGTCTCATAAATCTTTGTTAACATAAACGCCATGTATGTGGTTAAAGAGAAGTTGCATTTTTAAATGAATTAGTTCGATTTCATATTGGAACGGCTTATAAATCTCTTGCATCTCAGCAAGTGAAAATACAATTTCGTATGAATCAGGAAGATATTTGAAGTGGCTTAATCATTGTGTGTTTGCAAATTAAGGATGTGTTCCTCTCAAACTTGATCTGTAAGACGTGGCTTTTGTGGTTTTGGTTCTGGTTTTTGTTTTTAATATATTTTATGTGGCAGGAAACAGCAAGTAGGGACAGGAAGTATAGACATAGGAAGCTGTTTCCTGCTTTCTTATTAATCTGTGTGATTCTTAATGTGAAAGCTGTTAATTGTTTTCTTTATAAAGATGCAAACTCAGGGACAAAGCTGGGATTGAATTTGACCAAATTTCCTTGTTTCCATTTCTGTCAGTCTGTCAAAGGCACAGTGGGATGCTTGTCTAAATTTCATGAAGCTGTTTTGCAGTGTTTTTCTGAAATCCTTTAGTTTGAGTCAAAGGAGAGTTAAACTGCTGTGATTTCATACATTATGTTATGTGGGGTTTTTAAAAATAATTGGATGAATTACATTCAAACAACTGTAGGAAACAATTGTTGTATAATAGGATAATACCAAATAAAAATTATTTCCCTTACATTTTGTTTTTGTCTTCTAGCTGAGGCTTATTGGAGTGTTATTTGTATCTTTGGTACAGCTGATGCTTAAGTTTTCTTGGATTTTGTAGGATCTTTTATGTATAAATTAATATATCAACCTAGAAACTTTGACACCATTTCCTAACAAACACATTGAGAAAATTTACTGTAGCATTTTTGTAAGAAGTGGCATTATTGTAGTAACATTTTTTCCCTCTTTGCTTTTGTTGAAATGTATGTTGGTATGGATTGGAATGACCGGGTTTCTTTGCTTACTTTTAAACAATGCCTTGTTGTGATACAAACTGTTTAACTGGCCAGGAGTAAGCTTGATATTTAATGAAGGTTGTTAGCTGAAGTATGCTGTAACTGGCTGTATTAGTGTTGGGTACTAACCAATTGTTGAATGACCAATGTTTGGTCATTTCTAGTATTCTAAATGTTTTACCTGCACGTAAAGAAGTGGAGGGGGGGCTGCATGCATACTTGCTTGTGAAAAGAAATTAGGAGTTAAAATCTTTACTTTAATCAGCCTTAGCAAACATGAAAACTAATAGATGTAAGGTTGGATGTTGACCACAGTTTAGCACCTGTACGAGATGTTGAGTTGGTCATATGAAGAATTGCCCGAGTGTGAGTACCTCGAGGTCAGCTAGTCCTAATCTGCTGGCTTCTGGATAGTGCTTAAATCTCAACCGTGAAATTATTTTTGTGGATTTCACATTTCTTACTATTTGAACATCATACTTTTTCGTGGTTTGATTACCTTTATTTTAAAAATAATACCAAAGGGAGACGATCTGAGGCTTTTTGAACCATATAATTGCATCAGTAAATCTGCTGAGCTGTAATGATTGTTTGGCACAAAGGACAGAACCTGTTTGCATCCTGACAGCGCTCTGTAAATGCCGTTCATTTTCACTGGAAGCTTCTCCTCGTCTGATGTACAGCTGGGCTATGGAAACTAAGTGCAAGGTGTGTTCAAAAGCATTAGCAGCTGGGGGATCTAGACAGTTCTAGGAAGTGGTTCTCTGTTGCATTCTGGATTGCTTCCACAAAAAGATGCTTGTACTCTTCGGTTTATGGATCTGGGCTGTGGTTCATACACTGCCTTGCTGTGATTTGAAAGGAAGGATGAACCCTTCTCACTTGGGATGTCTGTAACTGCACACTGTTACAGGAGCTTCATTCACAGACTCAGTGTGCAGCTAGGGTAGGATAGCTGGTTTTCTGGTTGTAATTGTAGGGGAAAGGTAAAGCAACTCTGGTTTTTGTCAGGCTTCCTGTTTAGTTGTGGTAAGTGAGCATCTAATGGAGCTCTGTGTGTTGATTTGATAGCTAGGTTTTGTGATTCACGTACATCTGTCTTAAGCATGACTTAATTCCAAAGTTTCTCTGGTTTTCTGCCATCTCACTGAACTGAGAAAGCAGCAGGACACTGTTAAACAGTGCATTGAAGCTGTTCCAAAGAGACTTGCTTGTGTCTCAGAGAGCAACGGAGGCCTAGGTGTGCACTGCCTGTGAGATAAAGCCTTGTGATCACTTGTGAACATCTTCAATTTCTTAAATCTTCGGAGGTTTTGTTTGTTTGTTTGTTGAATTCTGACACAGTTTCACTCCTATGTTGGTAAACCATTCATAGCCAACTTCTATATCATAGAATGGTTTGGGTTGGAAGGGACCTCAAAGATCATCTAGTTCCAACCCTGCTGCCAGGGACACCTCCCCCTAGACCAGGTTGCTCAAAACCCCATCCAACCTGGCCTTGAACAGTTCCTGTTATTTGCTGAAAAAATCATCTTAGGAAGTCTTGGTGTAGGAGTGTGGTGGGTCACCAGAGTCCTGCGCTGGGGTGCAGCGAGGAATGTGTTGGTCAGCTAGCTGAAGGTTATGTTATGGCCTGCTTGCAAGTCCTGACAGCGTGAGGTGAGGAGGGAGCAAATTAAGGTTGCACAAAAAAATTTAACTGAGCCTTCTCTTAAGTTCTGGACGCTTGACTTGGCAGTTCTAACGTTTTCCTAATGGAAGGTTTTGGGGGTAATAATCTTATAAAATGAGTGCTGTAAAGGGCACTCCTGTGCCTTCTCTTATTTGTGTAATGATTTTTAGCAGTCTCTTGAGGTTGGGGAGATGTTACCGTATGAGGAAAGGAAGAAGGGAAATGTGGTGGACTACAGCACATGTGCAAGGAACATAGTGTCCCTCTGAGGAAAGGTCTTCAGGCTGTGAGTCGCTGCCATCTCGGAATGCATTTCTGTCACTGCAGATAAAACTCTTGAGTGTGTATCTGCACAAGTGCTTCTCGTGGCAACTAGTAGAACGTGCTTGTCATTCTGCTTTGCTGGACAAGTAGGCTTTTGTTTATGCATTGAAAATACAGACCTGAGAGTGCAGGTGAACTAGGTCTTTTGGAGTGAGCGCCAGTGACTGAGAGCAGAAAAGCAGAATATCGGAAATGGAAAAGAAATGCACCGTATAGAGGTTTGGCAACTGGGCATTCAGGGTACTTAGTATTGCACTGGGGCTGACTGCTCACCTGGTGGGGAGAAGAGGGAAGGATTTTCTGCCCATCCAGAGGAAAAATTTAGGGATGTAGGTCATCTGAGAGACACTCTGGTATGGGAGCAGAAAGTTTTCATGGCTGAAGATGCATGGAGGAAGGCTGGAAAAGCATTTGCAATCTTTCAGGGGAGCATTGAATCGAAGGCTGTGTTAAGGCTGCTGCAGTATGGGCCTTGTGGAGACCTGCAACCAATTTGACTGGTCTATTACAAAGGAAAATTAGTCTCTGTAGGGTAAGAAAAGGTGGATTTGAAATCAACCCATTTGGAACTGGCTTGACGAGCTATTGTTAAGTGGTGACCAGTATAGGGAAAGAAGGGGATGTACTCAGGGAATGGTAAAACACTGGCACCCTCTGGGGACATGTGGCTCAGTGCCCAAGGCTCATACAGGAGTAACTGTGTGTGAAAAGGCACAGCTTGGTTGTAATTGTGGAAAAAGATGGTTGTGAAGTGTGTCAGGAAGAAACAGTGAAATGGAGAATAGACCAAAATAGAAAGATAGACCAATCTTGGAAGAAGTGATTTAATCAATTTCAGTTAAAGCTTTGAAAGTGAATCAAAACCATAGTAACTGAGTATCCATTTTAAGTTCTTATGACCTATTTCCCAGGAGGATGCTGCCAGTATCACTGGCTTGAAGAGAAGCAGCTCAGTGTAGTGATGATGTTGACTTCATTAATGTCCCTTCAAGCAAGTGTGTAACTATAGAGGGACTCCAGGAGAGGTGAATAAAAGGAGGGAAAAGGTATGAAATGGAGGAACACTAAATACTGACACTGCTTCAGTAAGGAGTTCAGAGAATTGTGGGATTTAACATGTATATTAAGGAAGAATTACTAATGAAATAGTGCAATCAAACTGGGAGAGAGGTGACGTTGAAGAAAGATTGTACAGGTAAGTATTAGAGGAGGTGTGTATGTGTCTGGTAACCAAAGCTCACTCCCTCCCTCCCCTTAGGTGTGTGTCTGGGTAATAGTTTCAATATTAACCACAATTTCAGTTGATAAACGTAATTGCTATTGATAAAACTGACCATAAAACTAATACCTCTTGTTAGAATAAAGGAACGAATGGAAGAGATGCCTGTAGTCTAGTAACAGTATCAGACATCTTGACTATCTGAGAAAAAGCTTTCTGTGCAAGCTCTGAGCTCACAGCAAAGACTTCTGCCATGAGGCTGTGTCCAGAAAACATGATGATTCTTGGTAGTTACTGTTCTTTGCCTGCTGTAACAATTATTTGTACTAAATACAAAGCTTATCTGCTTGTTGGAGGGAAAAGTGGAACCGGTAGGTATCAAGCAAACAGAGAACAGATGTAAGCAGATCCCAATATTATTCTATATCAATACTAGCTAGAAGATTGGCAAAAAAGTTAGAGTAAGAAATTTGCTGTCTGGATGCAATTAATGCCTTACAAACCTGGGAGGCTGGCTCAGTGGATGGCTTCATCAAATTAAAAAATCATGCCAATAGTAATACTCTAATTTTTCTTCAGTGGTAACATAGTATTTCTCAGTAGAAACTACTAGCAACAGCAATAGGATATGAACTTCTAGTTAAAGAATGTCACTGCCGTGGAATATTAGGTGAAGACATCCCTTGGCTACAAACAAGCTTGATGAAGGAAAAAAGTTAAATGAGCTTTACAGCCCTAAAAAGAAAACAAGCACAAATACAAGTGATAGCTGCTCATGCTTAACTAGAGCAAGTTATTATGTGCAATTACCCTTAATCTTTGGCACTGCCATTAGGAAATGTTTTGATGCTGTATCTCAATTATCAGTAAATCATCTGGCCACTAACAAGAAGAATTGTTTCCAAATGTTATGACCTTGATCCATTTCTGTGCAACTTGTTGCTGTCAAAAAACTACTGGTGTGACAACAAGCAGTGACTGTCAAATACATTTCACCCAGATGAATGTGTGTGTGCCAAACAAACGTGTGTGTGTTAGAACATCACAGAGGGAAGGAAACATTTCTGTTACGCAGCGAGCATTAAACATCAGTTTGTGCTGATCTATTCATAAATATGTATTAAAATGGCAGTTCTGCTAACTTTGGGAGAACATTTCTTATAGAAGGCCAGGGGTAGCTTGCAAATTTGCCTCTGAAATAATTTGTGTACTTGCATGGTTTATTTTTTTTGTTTCCTTGTTTGTTCTCTGTGGCACAGTGCACAGGATCTTTGTGACTGTGATGATTACAAGGTCAGGATGAGACAAAGCGGGGGCTGAGATCACCTCTGGCCAAAGGAATAGTGTCCTGCTGCTCCTGGTGGGCCATGACACGCTGGTCATGTGTAGAAATGTGCTGTTCTTTTGATATATGCATGGAGTGACTTAAATTTTTTCTTCTTTTTAGAAGCTCACCTGAGAAATTGTGTAAGGCTCTATAGAGAGTGCCTTTGCTAGACAGTTTTGGCAAGTCAAGACAGATTTCTAAAGAATGCTTCAGGTTTCTTAATTTCTGTATGAGTGAAATTGCATATCTTTTTTTTCCCCCCCGCAGACTGTCTCCAGAGTGGTATGCACTGATTCTTTGTTACACTGAGTGCCAACCATTGCCAACAGCTTTTTTTCCCCCCCAAAAAAAAATTAAAATATTAAAATTAAAATATTAAACCCCCTGTGTATTATACATTATTATTATTATTCTCACTCTTTGCTCTCTCTTGATGCCATCTGCATTTTCCTTCAAGTCCTTTTGCTGTGTGGGACATGGGACCCCAAGGAGATCTTTGTGCTCTGAACTGTGAAAGGTTTACATGCATGTTCCAGTTTATCCTTCAGCTGAGTAGTGTGTTATTTGAGCAAAGTCGCATGTATAGCAATTCAGAACAAGGTTTAAACACCATCAGTTGCACTTCACTACCTAATTCTGGACTTAAATGTTTATGTTCAAGGTAGGAAGGTGTTCCTCTGGTCACAGCAAAGAAAAAGCAAAGACTTAATTATTTTAAAAACACCTCCGTATTTTGGACATGAATTTCAGTTTGTGAGTTCTACAAATCATCTGGTGCTGAAGTATAGTCTGGAAAAGACAGGATCAAAGCCAGGACATGTTAAGCAAATACGCTTTTCCAGTAACAAATGGATTCTGTCACCTGAATTGAAGTATATTACCTAAAACTAGTTCCCTGGTAACTTTGAATAATGTATGAAGGGTTCAAACTCGTTGTTTGGATTCTCCCCGCTCCCCCCCCGCAGCTGTGAATTAGGTGGAAAAATACTGCAGCTGAACATAACATTGTTTTGTCACTAGAAAATTCACTGCTGGCATTGAATTCAGCCTGGAAAAGTAAAGAGGTCATGACACAACATCTGTTTTGTGGAGAGCATAGTTATTACCACCAGTAATAGTGCGAACACTGGAGTGGAAAAAATAACTCCAGAGCAGAGACGCTGTAATGATGCCTTTTTGACCATTGTTCTATGGATTGCACTAGCTGGATTTCCCCTAGAAGTATGTTTGGAAGGTAAGTTTGAACAAAATACTCATGCTGCTCAAACATAAGGTGGAGCTGTTTCTTTGTGATAGAAATTCCACCTCATGATCTCCCCTACTCTCTCTCTTTTTTTTTTTTCCTTACCATGTTTTCAGTGTTGCCAGTGATTTTACAGGCAGTGCTCTGGAAGCGGGTGACTAAGGTTTCTTAAACTCTTGTAATGATTTATGTTTGCTGTTAGATTTCATTTTTAGCTAATAGAATCTATATGAGACATTAAGGGATCTCATCCTGTACTTAGCTTTAGTTAGTGCCCCTCACCCTATTGCTAATGTGAACTGACTTTGATTCTTGTACCGAGCTTCCCTGGGCTAGTTGTAACTGTGATAACTTCCTACCTCTTCCTTGGGGTGATTGCCTTTGTGTGCCAGAGACAAGGGAGTCTCTGGAGATTTTCAATTTTTTTACTATACCCCAATATAAGTATGTTCTTTTGCACTGATGTGTTTTAGAGGCAAATCCTGCAAATAATTGGGAAAAGCCTGCATGTAACTTGTACATTTAAAGCATTGACACCGCTGGATACCTGCTTTACCTGTTTGGATCTTGACCAATTTTTCATATCTTCTAAAGCCAGCCAAAGATAATTCCTGCCTGAGATAAAGCTGTGATCCTGCAAAACAAGAAGTGTTGGTGACTACTTGGAGCTGTCAGGGATTTTCTTATTCCTGTCAATCTTCATATGCCTGTCAGAGTTCAAGGAGGATCTGGATGACATTCTTAGTCATATGATTCAGTTTTAGGTAGTCCTGCGAGGAGCAGGGATTTGGACTCGCTGATTCCTTGTGGGTCCCTTCCAACTTGAGAGTCTGATTCTGTGAACTATGCCACAATGACAGCATGGGCAATTCTTCCTGCACTGATGCCTGGGAGGGGGTGGCCGCTTTTACAAAGGAATTAACTTGGCCAAAAAAACAGTGATTTGCCCTGGGCTACCAGATAGGTCACTGGCAGGTCAGCACTGGTATCCAGCCAGCTGATTGTGTTTTCATTCTCCCTGATGACACTACGTTCTGCAGCTGGGCCAGCTACCCAAAACACCACCACTTGCTAGGTTTTTCTAGAAAAATATTAGTGCCCCAGTAACAGTAAAGCAATTGAACAAATATTTTTCCTAGAATGACAACTATTCTGTGCCCACCCTGCTCTTCAGTGTCGTTTCCAGGTGGTCCAGGCTCCCTGAAGAAGCCTACTCTTCACATTGTAATTTTTACCTTGGCTTATTTGGAGCTATGATTCTTTGGGTAAACAGGGCAAAATTTGTTTTGCTGCTGGAATTTGGAGTCTGTTGTGCCTGCTGAAGAGTCAAGAGTCAAATTCACTTCTTAATAATATCACCAAAAATTTACATCTTAAGGAAAAAGATACTTATCTGGAGCCTTGGTACATTGGAGAACTTGTGAAAACATATTAAGGATGTTTTCTTGTGGATAGTTTGCTGCTATTTTTTTCATTTGTCAAGCAGATGGCCAAGAAGGCCAACAGCATCTTGGCTTGGGTCAGCACTAGCATGGCCAGCAGGACTAGGTGTGGCAGGTACAGCCTCCCCAACTCACAAAACAGGGTGTGCTAGAGTGGTTTGATACTTCTCAGCTGTTAAGCGGCACCTCCCAGTGATTAACTGGTGCCTCTTCATCTGGACCCTCAGCCTGTTTTGTCTGGGCTTGACCCCCAGCCAATTAGAATGACCACGATGCAGCCTTGGCTGGGGTATAAATGGAGCCCCACCAAAGAACCACTCGAGTTGGTTCTTCACAGAGGAGGGGACCTCACAGTCGGAGCCTCCCCTTGGGCAGGCCATACAAGGACAATTCTGTGGATTGAGTGAGCGCTTTGGTGAGTGATCCTATGGGCACTCTCATGTGGGAAGTTTCCCTTTTATGAGTGAGTGTATGCCTGTTTGGGTTAATCTTTTCTTAAGGTTTAGGAATTAGTTGTGTGGTAATATTCCCTACAGATATCCAAACCCATGTTTTGTCAGGAATGCTGGGCAGCTTTGGTTGCAATAAATCCCTATTTTGATAACTGCTACTGTTTGCTTTGTGGGTGCCTCTGTGATACTAGGGAAGTGGTTGTCCCCCTATACTAGGCACTGGTGAGTCTGCACTTCAAATACTGGGTTCAGTTTTGGGCCCCTCACTACNGTTCAGTTTTGGGCCCCTTACTACAAGAAGGACATTGCAGTGCTGGAGCATGCCCAGAGAAAGGCAATGAAGCTGGTGAAGGGTCTAGAGAACAAGTCTTACAAGGAGCAGCTGAGGGACCTGGGATTGTTGAGCCTGGAGAAAAGGAGGCTCAGGGGACACCTCGCTCTCTACAGCTACTTGAAAAGAAGTTGGAACGAGGTGGTGGTCGGTCTCTTCTCCCAAGGAACAAGTGATAGGACAAGAGTAAACAGCCTCAAGTTGTGCCAGGGGAGGTTTATGTTGAATATTGGAAAAAAATTATTCACAGGAAGGGTTTTTAAGTGCTGGAACAGGCTGCACAGGGCAGTGGTGAAGTCACCATCCCTGGAGAGATTTAAAAGCTCTGTAGGTGTGGTGCTGAGGGAGAGACATGGTTTAGTGGTGACCTGGCAGTGTTGGGTTAATGGTTGGACTCAATGATCTTAAAGGTCTCTTGCAACCGAAGCGATTCTATTATTCTATGATTTCAAAATATTATAAATAGTAGTAAGTCACACATGAAATGTAACAAGTTTGTTAATCAGCTCTAAGCTCTATTGATTTCACACAAACCACAGCTTCTGACAGTCTGCAGGAGTGGTGGTTCCCTGTAAATGCTCTACATTGTAATGAAAATCTTCAGAATGTCTACCCAAAATTAATCCACATTAAAAATGTTTTTGAGAAGAAACATGTAAAAGATACATTCCTTTAAAAAAATCTGTGCGTGATACAGCAAACAAATAAGTTCTAGTCCTAGAAACACAGTGGAGAGTGAATGGGGTCCAGGCTACTCATTTGTTTATGCCTAGTAGTGTTTGCTGGGATTCACAGAGATATTGCCATGTTTGATTGTAACAGAGATGATCTGTGTATAGCTACGTAGGGAGAAAATCGAAAGGATGCTCTGCATTTTCCTGTTTTTTGCTAAAACAGTCTCAGAAGTGAGACTTGCTCTCCTGTTGTTGCATACTCCCTGGTCTGTCCCTTTCCCTTCTATAGGATGCTGCTTTGCTTGTGCCTTCTCTTCCTCCTGCTTTTTAAAATAGAAGTCTAGTGATGCCTGCCAAAATACTGACTACTGCTGTCTAGCTGGGAGCTTGTGGCTGAAAGAGTAGCTGAAATAAATTCCTTAAGCTATCTAATGCTGCTGCAAGTTGTCAGGTCTTGGAGCAGTTGCTAAGACAGTTTGCTGTACCTGGCTGGTTTTTGGTATGGGTAGGAACAGAGGTCAGCATTCTGTAGATTCTGTTTTTTCCCATTGTTCTTTGTGTGTGCAAGTTTAAGCCAGGTGAGACATCAGCAGATCCAATCCCTCTTAGCATTGAAAAGGGATTTGATAGTAAATTATAAGATTGTTATCAGGGAATTTAATCTATAAAAAGGAAATAATCTACGATAATAAAAGTAAGATGCATAAATACTAAGTATTTCTTTTTCATGATGTCTTTTTCTGTATTTTTAATAACAATTTAAAATTGTAGTTTCTAGTGAACAATTACTGAGGGCAGGAAGTGTTCTGTCATCCTTGGAGGCAAGGCTCAGAGTTAAGAGAAATGTTTTACTAGGACTGTATTGAGACCTGTGGCACTGTGGGCTACTGACCCTGTGGAACATATCACAGTGTCACGTTTCCATACTTCAAGAGTGATGACTGGAAATACGGATGCAGCGCTCCCAGGAACAGTCAGAGCCTGCAGTTGCAGTCAGCCTCCAGAAATGAGCACCTTTCTCCTGTGCTAGTAAAAACTCCTCTCGTGCCTGGTTTGCTTTAACTTAGTTGCTTTCCTCAGGTCCTGTCTTGCAGAACTTCAAACTCCTACCATTCTTGCTGAAAGCCAATTCAGCCGTCTTTCTATTACCTGGCTCACTGGAAAGTCTCAATTGTTAATGTCAAAACTGTCCTGTAAATGGGATGTGGTGTGTGACTTAATTGGGCACTAGCCAGCAGCTCAAAATGGTAAAATTCACCTTCTTTGTGTAGCAGGTAGTGCTAAATGATACTTAACTCTGAGAAAAACTCACCGCACACAAAATATAATGCTGGCAACTCCTTGTGATAATGAAGGTTTCTTTATCTTCAGGTTTTACAAACACTTAAGTGTTTGCAAAGTATTGAGTAGTCATCTTCTGTCAGTTCTTTTAAACGTTGCCCCCCTTAAGGTCACCTGCATCCAGTGAAACAAAATCCTTTCCATGAGGTTGTTCATCCAGCATTCAATTCTGCAAAGGTGAGGTGAACTCACCAACCCAAACCATGGAGAGGCAGATAAGAAATCTACAGTGTGATTTCGCTTTTTCAGCCCTGTTGTGCCACACATTAGTCAGAGTTCATTTATTTCATTGGTTTACTTTGTAAAGCAATTACATGACTGTTACCACAATAGGGCTGGAATGGTGTATTACATTTACTAAAATAACTTGGCAATTAATTTCAAATGATCTCTGTGCAATAATCTCGTACGTATAATAGAATTATTCAAATGTCTATGAACATTTTACATGCAGTCCTGGAGTGAGTTAGATCAATCAGAAATTAATTGCTTCCAAGGCATCAGTATAGCCTTCTGGGATCCGCTGAATACCAGTATGTCACAATAAAGTCATAATAATTGATGTAGCATTGAATCATGCCTTTGCTTCTCACTTATAATGGCAATTCTATTAGCTGAGCAGGCTAGGTGGAAAAATGGAAAGAAAAGAGAAATGAATGAAAGTAAGTTAAATACTAGCTTGTGGCCATTAACTTTGATTTAATTCCGTGCTTGCCTGGTTTATCATCCTGACACTTGCTGTACCTTTAGCATGGCTTGTCCTTGTTTTGCACAATTGCACTTTCACTGTACTTCGTATTTGTGTATGTAGAGAGGGAAGGAATATGTGGCTCAGTATTCAGTTCAAGTTGTCAATCCAAAATATTTCTTCTGAACTTTGGTTTGATGGCTTTGGCATTCATCATGAAAAGTATCTCTTCTGGTAAGTACTCGGTTTCTCTTAGGAATTTTTTATTTTTGAAGGTGTGACTCCTGGGTGATTTGTGTTGTAGAAGTAGGGTGCAGATACCAAAATATTTAATAATTCTTTCTTTTCTTTGCAGCTTTCTTTTAATTTGGTGGGGTTTTTTACATCATAAAGTAGGACTATTGCTGTATTGCAGCTACTGAAGAGAAGTTGAACTGACTTCATACTTTTACTTTATTGTAGATGTGTATTAGGGGAGAAAGAGGAATTACTTCACTTCGTATTCAACAGTAAACTTGTCATTATTTTTATAATTTTCATAGAATCCATGAAGTAGACAAGAGTCTGTTTTCCTTAGGATATTTACTTGAAGAGCCGAATTGACAGTTGTCAGGTATAAAAAGATAGTTATAAAAGAAGGGTTTTGCACTTGGGAGAAATTTTTAAAATGCATTTGATACTCGTAACTTGATACTCTGTAACATACCACTGCTTCTGTCTTGGAGAAGTTTGCTTTGTTTCCTGGTCATCTTTCTTCTAAAAATCCGTGTGCTTTACCGCCTTGTTTGGCTACACATCCACTCCTTCGTGTTGATTCCCCGAGTGCAGGTCTGGCTTTTTAAAGGCATAGTTCTGGACTTTGTGTGTAGTGTGTGTAAAAGTGCATTTCTCCCTCCTACCTGTTAGGTACCTAACACATTTCTGGCTGACGTAAAATGGTTTGGCCCTTGGATGAAGAGATGTGTCTGCTATCCTACACCACATCTGTGATCCCTAATGACAGCCACTGTTTTCCCAAAATGAAACATGGGGAGAAGGGGCTGAAGCTCGTACCAGGAGGCTGGCATGACATTGTGCTGTTTTAATAGTGTCAAAAAAGCAAGTCTTCTCTTCCCAAAACGGACAAGAAGGGAATAAGACAGGAAGAAGACCATTAGGAAGCCACCAAATAAATGTTTTATCAGCCAGCATTTGCTCAGCAGGTTTTGTGCTCTTGGCTTCCCCCTGCTCCTTCCAGCATTGTGTGCTCGTGCTTATGCTCGTGCTTGAAACCTTGCTGCCTGTACGTGCTGCAGTTTGGAGAGTTGTGTGTGCTTGTCTAGCCAGTGATCCTGCACTGTATAGATAATAAAGTTCCTGTTTCTTCTGAAATACAGAAATGCAGACCTTTGGCAGCCATCTTCTAAAGGGGAATGAGAAAGCAAGCAGGGCAAACTGCAAAAACTAACAAGAAAAAGCACACGGTTGCCTTGTGCGAGGGGCAAGGGGGTGGCAGAGGCATCTGAAAACAGATGTCGAGAATAGTTAAATACGCTCAACTTGTAGAGATATCCAGGTGGGAAAAATGTTCAAATACAAGGTGGAAATCCAGATCTAGAAAAAAATTCTGAACTGTCAGGGTTCATGAGTAGTGGAAGAAAGTGATATAAGAGGCTAGAAGACATATTGGTGTCTGAGAGGTGACAAATGGAGTATTGGAGATTAATGTAGAACTAGAGAAAGTCTCTTAGGCCCATGTAATGCGACTTCTTCCCTGTGAGTTTGCCTGTGTTGCAAAATGCTGTTTTATCTTGCTCCCTTTTGTATTCAGTCTATCCAGTCTTCTTTCGTTGCTTCATCTCACTGCTAAATTCTTAAAAGCAGGAGCACTCATATCTGCAAAGCTGTCATGCTTGTGGACAGGCATGAAAACTGAGTTTTCACTCTGAGCCTTAAATGAGTTGATTCAGCTTCTTAATGGTGCAAGGTTCAAGACAAGTGTGAAAATCTTTGGACTTTGTTCACAAGAGCTGCTCAGATCCTGATTTAAAACCACAAGCGCCTGAATTTTAGCAGTGAAACTGTTATGAACTCCTGAAGATCGCATTCCTGGAGGGCAAAGCCAAGGCAGTGAGGGGATAGGTGATTTAACTGTAAGAACTGTCTCCTACTGCAGCATATGGGTGACTTTGCAACTAGAACAACTAGAACTTGACATCTGATCAGGGCATTTCATCCCTACTCATGGGGCACCTGGCGCTCAACCAAGGTTAACCCACCACAGCAGCTGACAAAATTATAAGTATCAGAAAAGTGGATACAGCATGGAAAGAGGCTAGGGAGAAAAAAAAAGCTTTGAAAGTGTGAAAAAAAAAACAACCCAAAGCCTGCACATGTCTCAGGGCTCGAATTTTTCAGACTGCATCTAAACAGCAAGACCTGAGTTTGATTTGTGAACACAGAGCCAGTTTAAATGCAGCGTAGCTAACCTGGTACTGGTAACTGCTCAGTGGTCAGCATGCTGGAGTTTGCAAGCACCTGACCTGGTGAGCCCTATGCAGCTGCAACTATCTTTGTTTCTTGGCTTATTTTTGCATACTGGCTCTGGAATATCTCTCTTACTTGTATGTGGCACAGCAGCAGATGATTGCATAGACCTTTGCCAAAAGTGTGCAAGAGTGGGAAAGGATTGTGACAGTTTACAAGAACCTGAAAGGCAGGAAAAAGGAGGAAGAGGTGAGGTAGGTTAGCAGTGTACAGTTGGCACGTGGTAAAAACGCAACAGTTGGCAGGAATTTTTGCTAGATTATAACTTTCTAATTTGTTCCTCATTTAAATTTATCTGGAATAGACATCTCTATGGAAGTGACAGCAAAGCCTTCATGTTTGAGAGGCAGTAAAATTAGCCTACATAAAGATGCAGAACATACTGTAGATGATATAGCTGGAACTCTATGATGGAAAAATCTCCCTTTCCATTTACTGATTAAAGATTTTAAGATACTATAGGTATCATCCAAAATTCTTCTGATGCTTAAACCCCAATTAAAAGGGACAGGTGTAATTCACTGGCTGTATTGTCTCGGCAGGTGCTGCCAGTCAGGCATGCTGATTAAACCTGCCCTCTGGAGCTCCAGACTTGAAATGAAAGGCAAAGTTGAGGCATGACAGAAATATTTCTCCCAGTCAACAGATTAGCTTTCTGATTCTAAGTACAGTGGAATGGAGAAGCTTTCACTGAGTTTCCTTTGAATCAAAGTAACCAGTAAAAAGGCATTGTGGTGCCAGATACTGAAGAACTAGCTCAGATCAGTGATTCTTAATGGTAAAAACTGAACGCTTGTGTATGTATGTGTGCCTGGCTTTGCCTTAGACATTGGTGTAATTTGACATTGTGTTGATCTTTCCCTGACTGGAAGCATTTCACTTCATGAATTGTGAATTTGAGAATTATCTCTTGGTATGTTTGTAATCCTGTACCATCTGTGTGCTGTTTGTCACAACTCCTGTGTTTCAGGAAAGTTGTGGGGGTGTTTTAATGGCTTTAACCTGATACACTTTTGTTCCCCTCCACACAGTGTATTGTTTTCTGTTATTCCTTGCCTCTTCCCTTACCTCCATCTCTTCTGTACCTCTCTGCTCCTCTCTGCCTACACATGCTGCCCTTTCAATAGTTGCATTTGCATAGCACTGAACCTGCTTGCCAGCCCTTTGATTCCCTTCTTCTCTGGATGCTTCTCTCCTGGGCTCTGAGTTGTCTTTTACTCCTGTTGTATGAGATTTTACTGGCTATATCTTCCAGCATAAAAATGTGAAGTTCATGCTGTTAATTAATATTTGACTCCTTATAGTAATGAAAGGGTTTTAAACTTGCTTTTAGTTAATCTCATTTACTTCTCAGTGTGAAGAAACAATTTTTTTTTTCTCAAATTTTGAGCATAGTTGAATGATTTAACTAAGCTATTTTTTGTGACCTTCACTTGTGAAAAATATGCTTTGCTACTTACTGGCAATACCTGTGAGGCTGTGCAATTTTTTTCCATTTGTGTGGTCTGATCTATAGCTGTTTCTTCTCCCTCAAGCTGCTTTTGTGTAAACAGTTTTCAGTCAATTAAGAATTTCTCTGCGGAGGTTTTTGTTTCTAAAAATACAGGTAAACTCTAGTCAGATTTTGGGCTCCCCAGATTCTTCCTCCCAGTCAGGAGTGTGAGGTGCAGTTGGAGGATCAAGCTGGCTTTGCAGTTCGGTTGAGCAGTGTGGCTTCTGCTCCGGTCTTGGATGGTTCTGTTCCAGGTTTCTGTGTTGCAGAATTAGGGCTCCTTCAATTGAGAGAATCAAGAGTTCTAAGAACACATTTAACAAAAATTTAGCTTGTTACAGGAGCATGCAATTTTTATATTTTCATGAATGAATTTGTGAATTACACTTCCTTAATGTTTTTGTCTTTTGGTAACTGAAAAAAAAGGGCGTTATTCAAGTGAAGAATACTGGGAAACAGCTCAATGTAAGCCCATTTATCTGCTTTTTGTAATCATGCGTTATACTGCAACACATAATGTTAATCTGGCCTAAAGCAATACAGTATAATGACGTCCTCTTAACAGTTATATGGAAGCATTTCCCATATTAAAGAGCAATGCCACTTACCTTAAATGATTTCTTTTCTTCCATGGTGGTCCATGGCGTAACATTTTGGATGTTTATGGAGCTGGGTATTGTCTTTGTGGTTTAAAGCTGTTCACAAGCATGTGTTCAAAATACTGTGTTAACTGTTTACTTGTTCTCTCAGCCTTTGAGTTATTTTTCTACAGCTTAAAAAGGAACAGCACCACAACATCTTTAATAATTCTGCATTTTTGTTTATTGTTTTGGTTTTGCATGGCTGCTACTGAAGGACCTGGTAGCAAAAGATACATTTTCCTCACCCCCCCAAGAAATATTATCAGTGAATAGTGAATGAGGCTGCTTCCTTCATCTGTAATAATATCTTAATGTTTGTCAAAGTATTGCTTGATTTACATTTCTTTTCAAGATGCCTTTGAGGATGTTCTGACTGTCTTATTTTTTGTATGGATCTTGTTATTCAAATGAATTAAGTTGGCAATAACTTTTGGCAACTTCAGTGAGGACATAGACCTCTGGGGACCTATCGGGCAGGAGCCTGGAAACTTGCAGTTGCTTCCAGTTCACGATTGCAATGAAGTTCTTGACTGAGGCATGGTGCTCTTGAGCAGCATCATTGTATGCAGGGCATCACTATTGGAGATTTAATTTGATTTTCTAAATGTGAGATGTTCAGCTATAAGATTTCAGCTTGTGTGACAAGCAATGATGTAAGGGCTTTTTAAATCTGTAGTAGTCTGGGTTTCCAACAGTTGGTAGAGTGGAGGAGGAGGAGGAGGGAACCCAATAGCATTGCAGTCCTTTCTTCTGCCGAAAGATGGAGTGAAAGATCTACTGAACAAGCTGTGCTGCTAATTGATTTTCTAGGCAACTAGGAACTTTTCTGCAAGGAGGGATGGCTTTCTGTTGCCTTGCAGTGTTAAAGCTTCACACTTCTCATAATTTGTGCTAAACGTAATGAGGTAATTCGTTTTAATGAATTGACCAAATTGGTTGGTAACAGATGGTTTGGTGACAAATGGGTTAATTAGTAGTCTTATATAATCAGTTTTTATTTCAATTATTTTGTCTACTTATGTGTGAAAGGGTTATTTTAAAACAATCCTTTCACCTCCTGCAGAAAAAAGAAATATCTGCGCTACTGGTCCAAGCAGTCCCTTATACAAATATAGGGATCCTCATCAAATCAAACTAAAAATAGTATTGGCGTGCCGTAATTACAAAAGAAAAAGCTAGCATTTTCAGTAGTGCAAGGAAATTTAGACAGTTGCTATGGAACACTAATTTCTTTGGCAATGAAACTGCATACTCGTAAGTGTAGCTGGATATATATTGTCTTTTTCTGCAGCTTTTCATTTCCATTGTCCCTGCTAGAATTACCTGTTAGATTCTAGCGAGTGAGCTTCTGCCATCAATTATGCTAGCATGAAAGCAGTAGACTCTGGATTTTTTCCTCTGTCTTTGTCACTGTGTTTGCTTCACTTATTGTCTGCCTTTGTGCCAAGGGACTCTGGCTAATTATCTCTCTCAGGTATGCACTAGGTGACTTGACACTATTACTAACCTCTTGAGTTAGGTGCTGCCAATCTGAACCATTAAATAAGAAGTGCTGCGAAGACTAATCAGGATTAGTTGAAGGGGGCTGAAATCACAGGGGAGAGGCTGTGTAATTTAGATTCATCAGGTAAATTAACTACAGATATGTATTATGGGTAAAAAAGGTCCCAGAGTGGCCTTTTTTGCTTGGTAACACTCTGGTGGCTTTCCAAAGGTACAGCTTGATAAGCTGGTATTGTTACAGCAGTCTTCAGGATATGTTTTGCATCTACTGTCTAGTGGCTTCTGTTGCCTAGATTTCTTTTTTTGTTTTTTCTCCAGATTTCCCATTTATTTGTAGAAATATCACCTGTAGAGGCAGTCTCATTTGACTGCTTCCAGAATATCCCTTTTTCAGTCCAAACTCGGTAGCTCTTTAGAGAATTAAAAGATGGAGGAGTACTTTTACCTGTGAACATTCCCAGTAATGCAGATTTTTCTCTCTAAATGTCAGTAACTTGCAGCATTAGAACAGCAGTAAAATGTCTGGGAGGTAGCGTAGATGGGTCAGAGAGGTTAAATGACTTCCCTAGATGCGCGTACAAAGTGTGTGTCAGATTGTGGTCCAGAGCTGAGCAGAGTTTGGATTTTGGTGTGTTCTTCAGGCTACAGATGTTTCTAGGGTCAGCCTCTCCACATGAAATTTTAAACATAACCCCTTGATTCTCTTGTCATAAAAAAAAAAAAAAAAAAGGCAAACCAATGTAAGCACTTTAAAGATTATAATGTAAAATGCAGTGTGGGAACATGAAGGAATGGCTATAGCAAATTGGAAGGTCGTTTTGATGATTCAATAAATTATATACATTTTGGGCACTTGTGAACACTGGCAGCTCTTATTGTGGGTTACAAGATTTTATTCAGCTTTCAAGTGAATTTATATAACTATTTTTACCCATTGTTGTAAAAAATTCAAGATATTTTAGCTAGGTCACAGGTTCACACGAATAATGCTCATACTGAGAGGATGAAGAGGAAAAAAGCTTTCATTTAGCAAAAGGTGACTTTTTTACTTAAATGAAGTCCTTTTGCAGTACCATATTTGCATGTTACTTACACTGTTCTCAAAATAAAAAAGGACTTTTAGGCTTGCAACAGTTCATATTTGAAATACTCTCACTTCATTGCTTATTCTATATAAGGCATAACTATCTGGAAGAACTAACTTAAATGTTAATGAATTCAACTGCTTTATCCATTTGATGTATATTCATTTTAGGAGAATTAGGAGGGGTGAAGGGAAGGAAGAGAGGTGGTAAAGAAAGAAAAAGGATGCTTTGTGTAAAATGGAGTTGCTTCTAGAAGCAGATATTTATCTTCAGGTCTAAGTGCTATTTCAGAGGCAGCCAATACATACAATTCAGAGGTTTACTTCTCTGTTGCTTAAAGACAGAAGGTGTTTTGAAAATAATCTAAAATCTGATACCACTGAGGTGGAGAAGGTGAAGTATGTTTAAATTTTCAGGAATCAAAGCCAAACTCTTATTCATGAACTCGAGCACACTTGAAAGAGTGGTTACAAACCTCGTGATGCTCCGAGGCTGGCCTGGTGTTAGCTTTAATTGCCTTTTCTTATGTATGTTGGTTGTTTGCTGCATGGGAAAGGTCTTCCAGAATGAAGATGACTAATGTAGTACTTGCAGCTTAAATGTCCCAATTACTGTAAGTGTTGAAAATGTGCCTTTTTCCTGACACATACCAAATGACCTTTGGTTTCTGTGGGCCACAGGGTTGCTGTCCATTTAAACAGTAAGAAGCAGATTTGATATGTTGAGGTAGACCAGAGTATGAGAAACGCTCGGTAAAAACCCACCATTTTATTTCTGCTCTGTGCTTGTTTTAGCTATGCCAGGAGCTCTGTACAAGCTCTATATGTTATTTCATCTATGGTGGTGTGCAGGCACGCTGCTGTAATACTTGGTGTGGAAGTGGGCACTGTGTTAGGGGCAAGTAGCATGTGGTGGCTACTTAGGTGGACATGAGGACTTGAAAAGTTGGCTGTGGCTGTCTTGCTGGTATAGACAAAATAGGAGTGGTCTCATTTCATTAGTTGTTTATACCCATATAATAAGCATTTCTTCACACGTGCCGACACAAGGCACTGTGCAGTAATACGACTGAGAACTCTGTGTGTGTGTTGGTATAAATACTTTTCTTTTAAAGCATTTGATGCCGTTAAGTAAAATGATCTGAGATGAAGGATTAATCTGCAGCTAGAGTGCAACAATAGTTGGATACTCAAATCAAAAGCACTGCCTGATCTATTCAGAGAGGAAATTGCAAACTGACCATTTCGGCCCTTGGTTTTAGTTTGATTTCTGTACATCCTTTTCTTAGAGCTGCTGAGAACAGGTGGAGTTGTGTTGGAGCTTTGGTTCTAGGATATCTTAATGGGGATTGTTTTGTCTGTCATTGTCACATGAAGCTACAGCTGTAAAGAAGCACTTAGTGATGTCCCCACACACAAAACTTGATTGTATGCTAGTTTTATCAGCTGATCTTGCTTTTACTGAAATAATGAAACTTTGAATTAAAGTGGATCTGAATTTTTAAAAATTCTATCCAAAATACAATGTGCATACAAAAATTTATCTTAGAGATCCAAAAATTATACAGTTGGTGTTTTGTTTTTTAAAAGGGATATTGCAGTGTTGACAGTGCAGCTTTAATTGTGGTATTCATTTGTAGTAAGGTTGAGTGAGCTCCTCTGTCTGTCTTTTAAACCTAAAATATTGACAGTAATGTAATCAAAGTCCTTTTTATAGAAGGTTTCCTGAGGCTGTCCCTCAGAAACCTATTAAATCTGAAAAAGAAATGAAAATGTGGTCTCGTAGGACTGATTTAAAGGACGCAGGAAAATCCAGATCTGCACCAAATCTCTCATTCATGATATAAAACTAGCACAGACTTTGTGAGCATTTCCTAGTTTCTATCCATGTGCTTATTTTCCAGCATTTGTACAGGGGAATGTACTGGGAGACACTAGAGCTGTTAATGGCCTTATATCTTTTCTCTTTTTCTTTCTCAGTATTTAAAACTACCCACAGGGGCTCTTCCTGCCAAGGCCTCTTCTGTTTAAATCTTTAGTATTCCTAATGTAAAGACTCTCTTCCCCTAATGAATTGACTTGTCAAACAAATGGATTTGTTTGACAAAAATTTTAAAGGAAAGATTGGGTTTGTTTTTTTTTTTTAATTAAATTACCGTATTTCATAGCTACAATGTGTACTTACTGGTGGGAGAAGTGGCATAAGGCCTTTGCAATGTTTCTTCCAGTTAGCTGACTTCATGACGGTTCATGTACTACTTTTACTCTAGCCTGGAATACATTCTGACCTCCAAAGTGTCAGATATGCTCATCACAGAAAATTGTTCCATTGATTTACGTTTCTGTCAACTTTTTTAGGGAAAACACTCAATTTGCATGAATGTGTAGCAATAAATCATAAATATTTGTAAATAATCTTCTGTTTTCTTAGTTCTAACATTACTTTAAAAGGTGTTTCAACTGAAAGATATTTTAGAGATTGTTGCTCAAATTAACTGTAGAAAGTGCTTTTAAAAAAAAAAAAGGAAAAAAGCTCCCAGTGGCATGGCTTCTACTTCATATGGTTTGCTTGCTACTCCTGACCTCTTCAAACACACTAAAAGGAGTGTTGCTTGTTACAGATTAATACACAACAGTTCTTAAAGGTATCTTGTGTTAATGCCTGCTTAGGTTTGTGAAGATCCGGCTGGAGACTGATCTTTCCTAAACACTTCAGTTTCATCCTTTGTATTAAAATAAAGTTAGATGACCCATGAATATGCCAGCTCCATACCCCCTTCTTCCCACCTCTCCTGCCAGTGCCCTGAGCTTGGGGAAGGGGTGTGCTGGCTTTAGCTGCTTTTATGCAATGCTCTGCTCTCCCTTGAGAGCATCACCTATTCCCCTGCAGAAGAGGGAGGCTGAATGCCTAGTGAATTACTGTTTTTCTTTCAGACATGGAGCTGTTTAGCCCAGGTGTTTCAGGAGGGGAAGAAAATTCAAGGAGTGTTCTGTGACCTTCACACTCACCCTACCGTGTGTTTAGTGTTGGCAGAACAGTTTGTGCTTCCAGTGGGACCTGCCCAAGTTTCCTTTA
This sequence comes from Eurystomus gularis, assembly GCA_013400335.1. Taxonomy (NCBI): domain Eukaryota; kingdom Metazoa; phylum Chordata; class Aves; order Coraciiformes; family Coraciidae; genus Eurystomus; species Eurystomus gularis. Next base: position 85,214 of record VZZY01006830.1, on the reverse strand, counting down.
GTATTTTTTGGACAGTCTTTCTCTTGCAGGTGGAATCCTTCTGTGTCAGGAATATTCCACCTATGTATATAAAGAGGATTTTTTGTTTGGTTTTTTTACCTTTAATCCCTGGCCTGTTACCTTATTTTCCTCCCTCTACATACATGAAGGCATCCTCATCATGTCCTATTTGTACTGGATGTAGGACAAAGGGCTTTCACCCTAACGGAGACCCAGCTGTGCTAAGCAATGGTGCTGCAGAGTGTAAAACACAATCATTGACCCAGAAGAGCCAGCCTGCTCAGGGCACTATTTAAAGACAGAGAATGGGACATGAAGCTGTGCCTAGCTAGGTGAGGTGGTGTGAGTGCTCAAGGCAATGCAACAGGGCAGTGGTAGAACGAGAAATCAATCATAGGTTGTCCGAGTTACAGATTATATTGTTCCGTGCCTTTGACTTCTGCAGAGATAATCAGAACTGGACCAACTTAAAGGATCAAGTCCAAAAGAAAAAGGGCTATAATGTGTGCTGCTGCAGGATACAGTTATGGAGGCTTTTCCCTTGATCAGGAAGTTATGTGGCTGCTGTGCAGAGTAAGGTTTGCTGTTAAATACAGCAATGAAGTTATATTACTCTTGTTTTGAGTTAGTAAACAAATATTTATTCCATTGCCTTAGTTTTCCTAGCTATCCAGTAATCACACGAGAACTGCCTGACTCTGGAGACTTTTGATGTGGGCAGATTGTTACCTTGAATTGATTTGATTTCACTGAAATATAAATAACATGAACAAGCTGTTACAAGTCTATAACAATATCTCCTATGCATAGCTGTGCTGTCAAAGCAGATGGTGCTATCTCTGGCTCCAGAAGTAAGGCTGAGAACATGGGTGTTGCTTCAGTGTTAATCCTGGAAACAAAGTAGTAATCTAAGAATTCAACAGCAGCATTTTCCTATCATTTAAAGAAAAAAATAGCAGTAAACCAAGGAATGTTCTTAGTACTTGGTAAGAGGAAAAATCTGGTATGGAAAATCATAAAAACTGGAGTTGTTACTGTATTGTCTCCTGGTTTAGGTATCCAGTGTTTCCAGACTGGGACAAAATTGTTTGATTTTACCTTTATTGTTCTGGTTTCATCATGGTTAATTTCTTAATCTGCTTTCCTTAAACTGCAGAGAAAACCATTACAGCCTCTACTTACACTCTGGCTTTTCTGGCAGTTTGTGGCTGTGTTAAGTATAGTTGGGCAGGGTCTGTTGAGTCATTTTCTTCTTACTATCTTTGTGGTGCGAAGGATGAAAACAACATTCTGTTAGGAAGAATGAAAATGTTTCCAACATCATGTTGAAATCAGTGCAATCTAAGCTTGTTTTTCTGATTGATTGAAAACTGCTCAGAATACTCTGTAATGCTTATTCTGAGTTAAATCCCTGACAGAAGGCATTTTCCTTGTGTTGTGAAGTGGGTTGTAATATACTTGTTTGCCAGGTTAACCTAATCCAAACTGTTCTCCAAACCTAGATCCTGGTTGTAGCAGTGCACAAGCAGATGCCCAAGAAAACATTAAAGAGCAGGAACAGCACATAATAATGCTTCTGTCGCTCTTCCAGGGAACCTTTGTAAACTTTTACATCCCAAGGCAATGAGTTCTACAGTGTAATTACATGTTGCAGTTTCATTTGACATCCCATAGCTTTTGTATTATGAGAGCTATTGAACACTTGTTTCCCAACTTTTCGCTGACTTCTAGTATCTTCAAGGTCTTCATTGTACTCTTAGCTGTCTCTTTTCTAGACATAGTACTGATGTATTTGGTTGTTCATCTGAATGGAAGACATTTCCTTTCTTTGATTGGCTTTGCTGTCTTCTGTATTTTTTTTTCTAGTAAATGACAGCTTTGTTATGATGGAGAGAAAAGGGAGCGTATTTATTCCTTTGTTAATAATTCCTAGCATTTGCCTTTTTTTTATTTTTATTTTTAACTGCTAATGAAGATTGGGTTGATGTGTTTACAGAATTGGCGATTGTAACTTCAAAATCTCATTCCTAAGTGGTAATAGGAGTTTCAAAGTCAATCGCTGTGTGTAAAAAGTCAGGATCATCTTTCTCTGTGTGTGTTACTTCACGTTTATCAGTCTGGAGTTTTACCTGCTCCTCTGTCAGAGCCACTCAGCACTGTGAGAACCTTCTGCAATTCTCTGTAGTCAGGTTACATTTTTATTATTATAGATGCTTTATTAGCATAAGCAGACTTTGTCATCTTGATATTCTCCCCTTTTGCAGATGATTTATGAATATGTTGAACAGTTTAGCCTTTGGCGGAAATCTATGCTATCTATGATCTGTACATGATTGCTACTTGAGCAGTGGGACCACACCGGAGGCTCCCTGGATTAGATGATGGATTTATTTTTTGTATTGTTCATTTCTGAACATTTGACCAATTCAACTCGTATATTTCTGTCCACTGGCAGATTATTTTATAAGAACTTTCACTGATATATGTGATTAGAAGCCTTGTGGAAATTCAGCAAGACTATATCAGGCATACATTTCTTGTCCATATGCTCTGTGACTCTTTCCAAGAACTCTAGTAGCTTGTGAGTCATTAATTTCTTCTAAAAACATGGTATTAATTCTTCTTCCATATGTTCTGTTTATGCATGTGTCCTTAGATTCTTCCTTATCACTTCTGGCAGTTCTCCTGCAGTGGAAATCCAAGGTTCTGGTCTGTATTTCTTTAAATTATCTCCTGAGAGCTTTTAAAAATTGATGCTGCGGTTTGCTACCTTCAGTTTCTCTGGCATCAAGAGGAGCTATGTCTGAGCTATTTTATTTCCCGTAGTAGTCAGGTGTTCAGTTTCTGACACTACACTTCTTTTTGCCTGCTTCTACAACTATGAAAGAAATAAAATCTAACTCGGGATTTATATTTTTTTTCACGTGAATTGGATCAAGACCACAAGCCAAGTGGTTCTGGGTTGTTGTGGGAGCACTTGGGATAGTTTTCTGACCAATAAAGCTCCACAAGAAATAATTAATGGGTGCTGCTGGTTGAGAGGAAAAGGGAGAATCACCTTGTTACTGGCAAATTACCTTTCCCTCCAGAGGACATCTTAAAATTGAGTTATTTGTGTTGCCTCTGTGGTTCAGCAAAGGGTTTTAATGGGCTGAGTGAATTCAGCATCTTGCCATAGGCAGTGGGCCTTCTCCTGGGGTTATTTGGTAGGTCCAAGCTCTGTTGTTTAGATGTCATTAAGAGGGAGAAACAATGCATTATTTTAAACGGATTGTTGTATAGGATTAGGTGGAGGGAGAGAGGCTACCTTCACAGCTATTTTTAGGACATTGATTCATTATGCAGAGTTGCAGAGAACTTAATCCAGTTGGTTAAAATGTGGCTTCACCCTTCTGCTGCATTTGTGTTGTCAAGGCACTTAGCAGCACAGAAGTATATTAGCTGTGCAGAATAGCTGGGGACCATGTTGAGTTCTTCAGGGTCGTTTTTATGGTTGCAGCAGGTTATCCCTGCTGAAATTTCTTAGCTGCCTGTGTCAGTACTACTATAACAGAGAAAAATTTTTCTTGACCAGCAGTTTTGCAGAGGAGAGTTAACTCCTGTCTCTGCTGCTACCTGTGACAGTAAAGAACACAACTGAAATATTAAGTTAACGTATGTATAGGCTCTTGACCCAAAAAGGCCAGCATTGTCAGTGAATGAATTGCACACATTTAGAAAACAGAGTACAGGAAAAAAAACCCCACTCCGTACCATTAACTAATTCTTTCTCCGCTTTAATATTTTAGCCTGTTAGTCCGATTCTTGCATTTTGACAAAGAATGGTTTAGGGTCCTCTTGCCCTGTCTGTAGGCAAGTGTTTCTGTTTCCTTTCATCTGTCTTACAGTATTTGTATTTTATGCAGTTAATATGAAACTTTGTAGCTTGCTCATGGCAAAAGTGTGCAGTCAAGTTTTGAATGTATTTGAGGATGGAGACTACGTGTGTGTGTGGGGGGGGTTGTATGTGTGCACACATTTATATAGGCTCCACAATACATGCTTTTATAGCAGCATTGCTTGGCTGCAATGAAGATGTGCACTGATATGATTACAGTATGAGCTAATTAGCATAATGTCACTGCACCTCTTCAGCTTTAAAGCTGTAGTTTCAAAGGTTGCTGGATCTCTCTTCTGGTTTGAGTGTATCTGCTTCTCATGGAATACAGTTTAGCGTATCAGTATCACCACCACCTACACCAGCTTTACAATACATTTGTTTCTAGGAAATGGGATCGTGTTGGTGCATGTTACTTATTGTATGATGCTGTTATTGCGGCCCCAGCAGTAAGTCTTTTATTGGCCTAATACTGTAGCTGACTTTTTTCCTCCAATCCACTGTAACATTTTGGCTCTCCGATAATACAGAGGCGTTTATGTTCTGATCTAAGTAAATTTCATGATGCACGTGTAGTGCATAAAAAGCTTAAATTTTTATGATCAGTCTAGTAGGAAAAACAACCTAAATATGTACAGTTGTTACTTTCTTCTCAGCATAGACCTCTTCCCACATCACACGTGCTTAAACTTGATATTACATGTGAGTGTATGCAGACATTCCTTCTTATTAGGGATTACATTGTAGAAGAATATTCATAGTCAATATACAAAATCCAGTCTTAGCTAATTGCATTACAAATGCGCTTTTGCTGTTACATTCATTTTTAAAAAGCTAGTGGTTATGTTTTCTGTTACATAACCGATACACGTGTTAAGAAGTGTTCTATTTAGTTTGCAGTTGGTTACCTGACAACGCAGCATCAATCTTGTCCTTGTACACGGGAGATATGGTAATGTTTTTGCCAATGCGTAAGAATATTTACACATTTAGACTGAGAAAAAGGATCTATCAACAGTATTTTACATGTTCCCACCTGCGTTATTTTCAGGCACCTTGATAAGTTATACCAATTACATTACTGGTAGGAAGGAGATTTCAAAGGGGAGCCTTCAAATGTTGCAAAATGGCAGGTTTACAGTTGTGTGGGGCTTGTTGTGTACAGAATGAGGAGGGAGCCCTGTAGAAAATAAATATGCACTTATGCAAGTGAAGGCTATAAAGCTTGGGAGCATACAAAGGGACAGAACTGAGCCTGTAGGTTCTGGCCCGGTGTTCCTTATCTTGAGAGCTTGATTTAGCCTGATTTTGATATTAATTCAGCTTCTCAGCAACCTACTGCTCTCCACTCTGACCAAAAAGAAAAGATGATGTGAAGAATGATCTCTTCTGTAAACTATTGATAAACCACTGCTGCATCATACACATTTACATCCTGAGCTTTCCTCATGCAGTGGAGGTAGTTGCCAGACTAATTTAATCTGCGAGTGCCGTGTGCCGAGAGCTTACGAGAGGTTGGAGGCATCTTACCCAGCACCAGCTTCCACCTCTCTCTGATGCGGTGGATGCAGCTGTTGGTGCTTTGGCAGAGTTACAGCTTTAGTGTTTATAACTTGATTCTTATTTCAGCATGCTGACAAAGTTTGTGGGACAAACAGTTCCCCTGCTTGAAGGTCTTGTCTTTTCTGCCTTGTAAAGGCTTCCTGTAAATAACAGCTTTCCATTTAAGCAGTCAACATTGTTCAATAAGTGGTAGTACTGCTCAGTTTTTTCTTGCAAAAAACCAAAAGTTTTTATTAAGCTTGTGGGGACCCACAGCTTCTGATAGATGGGTGAAGTGATGGAAAAGACAGTTTTCTACATTCAATACATGAAAGAAGTAAAAACAATTAATGAAAAAGTGGAAATTGTTTTTTTAAAACCACCTCTCCACTTTTATTTTTCTTCATTTAAAATTTCTATCACCCTTTTAGAGTGCACGAGGAAAGGAAAGATTTTAATCCCCTTCTGGAGAAAACAGAGCTAGAACTGAACTTTCAATTAACTTCATTTAATGTTTTTCTGCCGTTGAAAAGTATGACAAATATTTTTCCTGCCTTTTTTAATAAATCCAGTTCCTCAGTGGGAACATCTGTGTTGAAAAATTTACCAGCTTTATTAAGAATCCTGATTATACTGAGATGTTAACTTCACACTCTAATATATGTAATATGAGGGTATCTTCCCTTGCAGCACACACAAATCTGCTGCTTAGTCATTTCCAGAGGCTGTGCTGGCTTTGACACTTCCAGGACACACATCCACTGAGGTTGTCCTGTTTCTCGGTAACGCAAAGTCTGAAAATTGAGAATGAGATACTGGTTTATTCCAGCACATCTAGAGCTTTAGAACAACTATTCCTGAAAAGTGTCTCATCTTGATAATTGTTGTTTTTAATCATAACACTGACAGCACCTCTAGTTTTTGGTAAAGACTCTTTGGCATGTGACTTAGATTTATTAGAGCAGTTGAAGGATAAGTACACTGGGAGGGTCTTCAATGAGTAGCTGGGGCCTGAGCTGGAGTTGACCTGTGAATGACTCACAACCTAGCAGAATGTTTTGGTTTTCTTATTGGCTTCATGTTCCAGAGGCAGAACCTGGTCCACCTGTGTGTCTGTGGCTCTGCCCTCTCCCAGGTGGTCATGGTTGGGGTAGTGGGTGAGGCCAGGATTATATTAACCAAGAGCTGATCAGCTGGAGGAGCTTCCTGTTGGGTGTGGCTTCTGTTGGGGCTGGTTGTATCTTGCTGAGCTCTCTTGGTGGTGTCCTTCCATGTGAAGGGCCTCTGAGGAGCCATCTCTGTCTGTTGTGTCCCGCAGGCAATGGAGGAGCTGGGCCCACAGGAACCTGTGGCAGGACTGTCTGAAAGAAGACTTGTGAGGGGATGTTGCTGAGTTCAGTGTTGTCCTGTGTGATCAGGTAACTGATGGCAGCATAGAATGATGATGATGGCTGAACCAGCACAACAGTAGCTCATTCTGGAAATTAATACTTTCCTTGGGATTTGAACTCTCTGTCGGTCAAAGTTTGGATGTAGACCTTCAGAATGTGTTCCAAAGTTATTACCATTTCAATGTGCTGTGAAATCAGTTTACAGTCACAAACCTGGAGTAGCATCAACTGTCACCATTCAAAACTTCATCAGAGATTATAGATCTCATAGTGACTCAGGAGGATTTCCTCAAACACGAAGATCACCTGTGTGTGGCTGGCAGACACACTAATAAAATTGGCCTGTCGTGTACACGCAGGATTTTTTCCTCTTTAATAGTTAAATTCTTTTTGCCAGTACTAAATGTGATTGAAACTAATGGGAAGATGTTTAGTTATGAGTAGTAGCAATAGAACTAAGCTGTAGATCTGATTTTAATAGCCAATCTTTTTAAGTATGCCAGAGGAAATTTTTTGTGTGTGGGGATTTCTCAGGTGATTAATCTTGACAGAAATGTTAGGTAAGTCTTTGTCTAATGGAAATAATGTTTCTCTTGAAAATATTATTGTTCACATGCTGCTTGAAAACTTAGTTTGTGGTAGATTTAGATGGCAATGGGTTCTGAATCATTAAAACAAAGAATGGAATCAAGACCAGTCTGCTCTCTGCAATTTCAGGATTTAGCTTCATGATGTGCGATGTTAAATATTGAACTAATTTTATTAAATGAAAGGCATGTTCATCTTACTTACTCAGTTACCATGCAATCCCTGGTTAAGAAGATACCTGATACCTGTGTGAATCTCAGTAAATGCAGAAATACACTGTAGATAAATATCTAACCTTTCGGGAAATACTTTGGACCTGTAAGACTGACTAGAAACAGGCAAAATGATCTTTTTTGGGAGACTTCATTCTTCTCTTTCTGGTGCTTATTGAGTACACTGAAGGAATAGATGGCCTTTACTGTGGGAAATGGTAGACCCTGAAAGGGGAAGATGGCCACTCTAATTGCATTTTTCATTATGATTGAAGCTGGATGAAAGGCAGAAAACAGAACTTGGCCTAAGTTTGGGGGTGTGGTAGAGGCTTTTTTTGTATAAGGTTTTGTATTTATATATACATAAATATGAAATATATATGTCACAGTTGCAAGGAGTTGTATCTATGAAAACATACATGTTACTTTATAGGTGTGAGTTGTGGATTTTTTGCAGAGGGTTCAGTTGAGAATCTGAATGTCATTCGAGGACCTGAGGCTCTAGGCTTAATAGCATCATGCTAACGTAGCCTGATTAAAATTATTCTTTCCAAGTGACAACTGTTTAGTTTGTCTGTTAAAAATTGGAGGGACTTTTCTTCTCTGCTGTGTAAAGGTCCTCTGGAAAATAAGTTTGAAATCTAAAAAGCAAGTAATCTTTCAGTAATAAAGCACAGTCTGTAAAACAGATTCATTTATTGCTGGCCGTAGTACTAAAACCTATTATTATACATTGGGCTATTTTTAGGAAGAAAAGGATTGATAATAAAATTCTATTGTCAGTAGCTTTTATGAAATGAAAGAGAAGACAATGTTTATTCTGTTACTGTCAGCAGCAGTTCCTGTAGAAATTGCAGCTAAGTGTCTCATACTGCAAGCATTCAAAGCTCACGGGTAGTTTTCCCCCAGCTCCTATTATGAGAAAAGTCCTGTAGGATTTAATGGAGAAGAAATAGTAATTTTGAAAGACCGTGAAATATTTAGATGTTCTACATCCCCTTTTGAACCTTCAGTGATTTGATACATCTTAGGAAAGGATTTGATCCCAATGTAGAATTATAGAATTATTAGAAAAAAGTAGTAGGAAGAAAATTGTTCTCCGCACAATATTGAGCATTTGCAGAACAGCTGCATGTTTATGAGTGCAAGAAACAGATGTATGTAGGATCATGTGTAAGGTTGTTTTTTTCCTTTTCTTGCTGCCCAGCCTTAACCTGAAAATCAGGAGCCTTGAGAGAGCTGACCTCTGTGAGAAATCATCTTGTCTCAATCATAAGTTGGGAAGAGCTTGAAATTGCAGTCAGTGCTGCTGAGAACACATTCATGCTCAAAGACCAGTGACAAGCAGAGTTCCTCAGGGGTCTGTTCGGTGCTGTTTAACATCTTTGTCAGCAACACGGTGGCATTGAGGGCACCCTCAACAAGTTTGTTGATGACACTAAGCTATGTGGTGTGGTGGACTCACTTGAGGGAAGGGAGGCCATCCAGAGGGACCTTAACAGGCTTGAGAAATGGGCCAATGCAAACTGCATGAGGTTCAACAAGTCAAAGTTGGGTCCTGCATCTGGGTTGGGCCAAACCCAGACACAATTACACACTGGGTACAGAGTTGGTTGAGAGTAGCCCTGAAGAGGAGGACTTGGGGTTGTTGATTGACGAGAAGCTCAACATGAGCCGGCAGTGCGCTCATGCAGCCCAGAGGACCAACTATATCCTGGGAGGAGTGTGGCCAGCAGATCAAGGGAGGTGATTCTCCCCCTTTACTCTGCTCTTGTGAGACCCCACCTCAAATACTGTGTCCAGTTCTGGTGTACCCACCATAAAAGGGACCCTCCAGAGGAGGGCCACAAAGATGATTTAGGGACAGGAACATCTCTGCTATGAGGATAGGCTGAAGGCATTGGGGTGGTTGTACAGCTTGGAGAAGAGAAGACTCCAGGGAGACCTTATAACTGCCTTTCAATACCTGAAGGAAACCTACAGAAAGGCTGGAGAGGGACTTTTCAGAAGTGTCCAGTGACAGGACAAGGGGAAATGGTTTTAAATTGAAGGAGAGTAGGTTTAGACCAGATCTTAGAGAGAAGTTCTTCAGTATGAGGGTGGTGAGACTCTGGCATAGATTGCCCAGAGAGGTGGTGGATGTCCCCTCCCTGGAGGTGTTCAAGGCCAGGCTGGATGAGGCCTTGAGCAACCTAGTCTAGTTGAGAGGCGTCCCTGCCCACGTCAGTGAGGTTGGATTAGATGATCTTCTAGGGTCTCTTCTAACCGAAGCCATTCTATGAGTCTATGATTTCTGTGAAAGATGTAAGGAAAACAAAAAAATCTTGGGTATATAGAAAGAATTTATTGATACATTTCACTTCACTAACTTTAGCTTTCAGCAGACAATATTACTCTTTATTGAAGGTCAGAATGAGACTAAACCTAGAAAAAGTGCTCACAGAGGTCAAAATGAAGACAAGAGTATGACTAGAAGAGGCAAAGCCTGGAGATGGGAAGAGTAGTAGTACAGTGGCATTTCTAAAAAGGATTTTAATCTATTTATATGACTTGAGAGACTCTTCATTAAACATTTTTGTGTGTGTGTGTGTAGCATGTCTGCACTAGCTAATTGAAGATAGGTGGCCTTAGAAGAGACAGCTTTAGTTGCTTATTGAAAGCCAGCAGCAGCAAAGAACCTTTTCAGATAAGGGAGGCAATTAATTTGACATCTCTAGTTGTGACCTGATTTTCTTCTTTAGCGTGCAGTGTTCAGAGAAAAGGAAAGGCTTGTTAGAATCGCTTGAGGAGGGCTGTGTGTAGGCTTCAAGTGTGCAGTCAAACTTCACTTTTTAAATCCATCAGCGAGATGTCTAATTCTGTACAGTGCAGCTATGTGTACGTGGTTATCTGCTATTTTTTAAGGACAGCTTTGCATGGCACAATGAACCAGTGCCTGGTTATGATGTATTCAGTGAAAATATTTTTTCTTGATTAAAAAAGCCACGTGCTTTGCATGTCTTGGTTTTGTTTCATCTCAGTAACACACAACTTAGAGGCTACTTCTATACAAATCTCAGCTTAAACTTGGTTTTTAATAGAAGTTCATAATACTGTTACTGACGGCTACAAGCTTGTACACAGCTGGGGTGCACTCTAAACCTAGACTCCAATGGCAAAAAACTTACCACTTCTTCCTTGTCAGCTGTTGTTTGGGCTTTTTTCCTTTCATATCTGATGGGCTTTAGCTAAAACTGAATGGGTGAATTTGTTTGCGACCAGTCTGGGTTGGGTTTGAAGTGACAAGCCATGTGTTGCAGTCCTGCCTAACTCCCAAGGAAGCTGGGCAGCCCTTGAGGTGCTGTTTCAAAGTGCTGATGTTCTCTGATTTACTGCTATTTGCTTTTTCACTGTACAATCATTTATATATTTTAATTTTTTTAAATATTGGATCAACACTTTAAATTGTAAGCCTGGATGTACCTGGTGTGTCATAGGAAGGTTGTTAAATGATTTATGATGATTGTGGGTTTATTCTTAGATTATGTCAAGATAGTATAGGAACATTTTGAGAATTCTGTGCTGAAAAATTAATACATTAAAGATATAAAAGTTTTTTTTAAATTATTGGTAGAAATGTTAAATGTGGTATGTCAATACTGGTTGCTATTAAAAGGATTGTCTATGTATATCAAGTGAAGAAGAGAGCTTTCTAGTTGGCAAAGGTAATGAAGAAAGCTGACAGCTTTCAGCTGACAAACTGTGTAGGGGATTTTTATCTTGCTAAATAGTCACCCATGACCTGCATAAGTCTTACTGCTGAAGTTACTGGACAGAATCTATGACAGAGTCCATCTGCTGCACAGGATACGTAGCAAGTTATAGAAAAAAAACACCGAAAACAAAACAAAACAAAAAGCAACACCCCAAAAAACCAACAATTTGACAGTTCCTGTGTTCCTCCCTCTCCCCATCTCCTATTTCTCCAGAGGCTATGGCACATAACTTCTGGGATTTTTTTCCTTCCTAATGCTCAATGAAGTGAACCTGGTGAACCAGCTCACTGCAGCATTGAGGTGCTGGGGCATGAGTTGTGGGCCCCAAGTTGGAGTTGACCTGTGAATGACTCACAACCTAGCAGAGTGTTTTGGTTTTCTTATTGGCTTCATGTTCCAGAGGCAGAACCTGGTCCACCTGTGTGTCTGTGGCTCTGCCCTCACCCAGGTGGTTGTGGTTGGGGTGGTGGACAAGGCCAAGATTATATCAACAAGAAGTCAATCAGTTGGAGGAGCTTCCTGTTGGGTGTAGCTTCTGTTGGGGCTGTTTGCATCTTGCTGAGCTCTCTTGGTGGTGTCCTTCCATGTGAAGGGCCCCTGAGGAGCCATCTCTGTCTGTTGTGTCCAGCAGGCGATGCTGGCACCACAGTGGGCAGTGGAGGAGCTGGGTCCACAGGAACCTATGTCAGGACTGTCTGCAAGAAGACTTGTGAGGGGCTGTTGCTGAGTGCGGTGTTGGCCTGTGTGATCAGGTAACTGATGGCAGCATGAAATGATGATGATGGCTGAACCAGCACAACAAGCATATGCTGCTGAAGGTGGGGTAGTTTTGTAACAGCTGTGGTGGCTAGTCACGAGCCTTAAACTGCAGGGTGCGAGTCACTGTGATATGGTAGTGGTGTTTCTCTGGGGGAAGTGACACACTTGAACTGAACCTGCCTTTGGGAGCCTCAGGCTTGGGGATAGGTGTCTCTTGCACCTGAAATCAGAAGGTCAGCTTTGCAGCTTGCAGAGAGCTTTCCATGTCCATAGCCCTTGAAGCAATGTCCTTTCTTACAGACAGTGGGACAGAATTTGCACGTTTATTCTGCACCATCTGAAATTCCAGTCCTTATCAGAATATCTTATTACAACAACGTTACTGACAGCTATTACTGCAGCAACCAAATGTTCACGTGTCCCCCTTGCTTATTCCGCCCGACTGCATTGCCTTCACACTATTCCTGTGGATCAGTGCTCTGATGAAAGCACTGGGTAATTTTTCTGCTGTAAACATTTCCAGGAATAGGTCAGTTGAGGGAGCCTCGAGGTCACCAATGGCACTGAAAGACCTGTGAGTGGAAGGGAGAGGAGACATGGAGTCTCCTGTTTGACAAGTGTCACTGCTGCCAGAGAAATGAGCTCCATCAGCAAACATGTGGGTTGGTAGAATGAGATTTGATGTAGTAGAATGATTTAGTTTGTATAGGTGTGCTGACCTTCTGGGAGGAGGAAGGACCTTGCAGCATGAATCTTTTAAGAGCGCATCTAAGATACTGTCTATGACCGTGCTACTTGGCTGGCTGACTGACTTCTGAGGTAAACTAGTTCTCTAGAAAAAAGAGGCCAACAAATACAAAACTCAGTCTTGTCAAAAAATCTTTCTCTGTGGTAAAATGGGTAGCTACAACATCAGTTTCTCTGCCAAGTCCAAATAACCAGTTCCCCATCATAGTGAAGGTGGGTTCTGACTTTTGCTTAAGCAAGTTCTGTGCAAATTAATTTTGAAGTTAATGGCATGAGCCTTCATATACCCAGCACTGGCCTGTTGCCTGAAGAAAGCAAGCCAGACTGGTCTCCCCTGACTGCGCAGGCACCAGTGACAAATGGCGTTGAACTTCATTTCCTATTTTGCCGAGCAAAATCATCCTTATAAAAGCATCCTCTAAAGTTCTTTAAACTTTGAATGAACTTTGATGCTAGGGGTGGAAACAGGCTTGAGCTGATAGTTGTGCTAAGTGCTAATGCCTATAGAAAAGGTATCTTTTGCCTCCGATGCTGTTGCCTGGTTATAACTTATTTGATCTCTCAGCTCTTGTCTTCATAATTTGTGCCTGTTCATCAGCATTTCATTCACTCATTCTTTATAGGCAGTTTTGATTGGCAGTTTATGCACCAGCATAATTTAAAAACTCAATAAAAATGCTTTTTACACAAATAATATTCCATATAACAGTAGCTTTTCTTCAGGGTAATTCCTCAGATTCTTAATGAGCCATGCAGATCCTGTATTAGATCATGGCTTCTTGTAAAGGTTTTATAACTACTCTCGGATGCTTTGTTTGGTGTGTAATCAGCTTTAATAATGGGTATGTAATCATCACATATGAGAAGAAACCCTATGGAAGGAACTAGAAGGGACTATAGAAACTTAATTAGGATATATAAACATTTTTCTAAATACCTATAAACACATAAAAATCTGAATTGCTTTACAGCTTTTCTCAGCCAGAGCTGAGAAAGTAGAAGATTTGTTATTTAATGTGAAGGCTTTTCCCGTAAGTGCCTCTGCAGTACTTGCTGCCCCTGAGCTGCTGAACCACACAGAGCTGCGGGTTTGTGCCTGTGTGGCCCGTGACAGGCTCTGTATCTCTGCAGGTTGTGGGATGCCAGGGATGGGATAACCACATCAGCATCCCTGTGGCAGCTCTGCTGCCCATGTGGTCGTTGTGGGACATGGGTGTGTGGAAAGGTGGTTTGAAGAAAAGTCTCTCGGATAACTCACTGAAAATGTACAAAAAATAATATACTTATTTATAAATGTGGGTTTTTTGAAAATACTATTTTTTTCTGTTTTCATTCTTTGATGATTTTATTTGTGTGGTGTCTTAATGTTCTGTATGGCATTTTATTAATTCCTTAAGTTTATGCCTTTAGCGTATATGGTATAAGCAGCAGTGTGTTCAGTTGAGGTTCTCTGAAATTTTCCATTAAAAAAAAAATCTTCAAATGCTTATAACTTTGTCAAATTTAAGCAACTTGGGCTTAAAGAAAATGCTGGTATTTTGTGTGTCCCTAGTGGGGGGTTTTTTGTTTGTTGTGTTTTTTTTTTTTTCAAAGCTATAGAGTAGGAAGAAAGGAAACATTTTGTATAAGTAGTTTGAATTTCTGGGAATGCTAAAAGGCAAGAATACGTTATTTTCTTCCTCTAGAACTTCTTTGTGTAGTTTTGAGGTAATAAAGTATGTTTACAATCTGAAGTGGGGATATGAAATTTGTAAAAGAGGAACTTTGCTAACTGCGGAGCTGTGGTTTTTGTGAAATTGTGAAAATCCAGCCAAATGCCATCCACATGTAAGCCTCTGGAAACCCCAGTTACACAAACTGTTGCGAGCGTGTGATGATAAATGGTCTGAACCTGGTTTCGAAGTGATCCCTTCTGCTGGCACTTCTGTTCGCTAAGCAGACTGCGCAAGTGTTGGATGCAGTCCAGCGACTGACTTGTCCACCGGTTAGTCCACCATGGGACAGGGCGCGGTGACTGAAAGGGGCCCTTGCAAAACCACTGGATGACTAAGGCGGTCAAAGGCTGTTCTGGAGATCTGGATTTCATCCTTTCTGATTCCACAGAATTCCTGAGTGACACTGGACAAGGCACAAACCGGTTGCTTTGCAGGTGGCTGCGGTTCAGGTTCTGGGTGCCTGGGCGTGCCTTGCAGAAATGCTGAGTGCTGGCTGCCACTGACTGCGGTCAGTGGAAATCCAGGTCACCAACTGAAACGCTCGGTCCGCTGACAGAATCACACTCCTAGTCAGCACATTGGGTCTGCCAAAGCAGATGTCTGTTTTGGTTTTCGTGTGTGTGAAATACTACCACTCTCATTCATACTGATGCTATAAACACGAGAGGTTCTGAGCTGACAGAAGTCTGTAGGGAAACGGAAGACTTTCTTATCCGTTGTAAGCTGGAAAGTACACACTGTGTGACACCATGCAGGACGATTAGAAAGTACTAGTGCTCTCCGTGCAATGTTTTGAAGTACTTGCTTGTTTAAATGTCTAACTCATTGTTTCATTTTCTGATGTCTGGTTTGGGGTTTATTACTTTGAGGTAGTCTGTGAATACATGGCAGAGACAAGTTCTGCCTGTCCAGAGAGCAGGGTATGAGTTGACAGCAGGGTTTGAGGGACCTGTGCTTGCTCAGTGGAGAGGAGCTTGTCTTAGATTGCTTCTTGGTGAAGAGGAGGTTAAAGTGTGACGTAGCAGCAGCTTTGTAACTGCCCCCAAGCAATAACTGGAGATGACATGTTCTTCTCAGTAATGATACAAGGGGCAGCAGCCACAAATCCAAGTCTTGGGAGGTTCAGACTGTGCATTAGGAAAGATTCTTCACTAGGACAGTGCAACACTTAGCAGGTCACCCAGAAAAGGCTCTTCAAACTCAAACATCTTTTATAAGGGCTATTCTTTCCTGCCTAGGGATGGGAACTGGTGGTACTGACAAGTAATCTCTTTCAGTGGCAGGTCTTTAGTTGCCCAGTTCTCAGGGCTTCTTTTACTTCCTTGACAAGGGCTAGGAAGGAAAAGGAGGCAAGAGTTTGCAGAAATGGGTATGATAATTGAGGGAGAATGGGAGTACTAGAGTTTATAATAATTTATTAGTACAGTAAGCTTAACTTCTGTTAGCGTTAGGGTTTAATAACAGCCCATTAGCTCTTTGGCATTCCTTCTGTTTTCCAGGAATGCGAGCACAATATTTCTTTGCCGTGGCTGTTCCTTCAATAAAGGGCATTCCTGTTTCCAAGGCAGAAATGTCACAAAGAGGTAGGTACAAGTAAAGGATTATTCCTCACCATTTCATTTGCTGACAAATGTAAAACAGAACACAGTTCTGTTCACAGCTACCAAGGACAGGAAACTGAATTGCCTGTAGGCATTCACTTCATTGTGAATTTATGGTGTGACTATAATATTTGCATTAATCCCATCAGCACGAAGCATACATAAATGCATTCAGACTTATTTTGTCTTGCTCATACAATTTACATTAAAATCCATATGCAGAATTGTATTTTCACAGCAAGTTTTACACATAATATTCAAATTTTTTCTCCCTTTCTCCCATCAATATGTTGCATATTTTTAAGCCTAGCTGGGCTTAGTGCCAGCAAGGAACTACAAGGATCTATGGCAACTGCCACATTTGCACTTTTCATTTACAAATCGGTAACTAAATTCTCATTAAATATTCTTAACCAGCCTGTTCAACATATGTTTGCTTGGGTATTAGTACTTATAAGTTGAAACAAATTAGATCAGTAGCTAAATTTGTTTCCTAATAGGCAAAGATATTTGAGAAAGAATAGATTTTTAGAATGTAGAAGTGGCAATGCTGCCTTTCTCCTTTATTCTTTTAAAAATGGGACATTTAGCTTTGCCCAGGCAAATTAAATAGGTGGTAATTTGAACTCCCTCCCCACATTTTACTTCTGTGGGGAGACTGGTGTAGGAACAGCTTTGAAATGAAGGCAGTAAACATCCACTCACTACTGTGGCATACGGATTAGGTTTTATTTTGAGACATATTTTGTTCTGTTTCATTCTCCATGTTTCTTCCTTTCAAACCTAAAAAAAAAAAAGATATTTAATGGGTTTATACTAAGACTCTTGCTTGTGGAGAAGCGTTTTCATCTTTGACTTCTAACAGCACTAATTGCAGAAAGAACCACTTAACAAAAGGAAGTGCAAAATCGGGGATGTTAGACTGTGTAGACCCTCAAAAAGGTTATTGCCTCTGCTTAAACAGTTATTTCATGCACTTTCAAAGATTGTTAATGATCAGCTTTTAATTAGTTTCATTGTGTTATCAAAACCGTAGTGAAAACCATATCATCATGTTTTCAGTTTTGTGCTATTTCATATGCAAGTCGACAGCAGCCCATCTATAACGTGTTGTAGCTCCTGTACCAGCACGAGCGGGCTGCTTTTCCACCTGTTTTTCCACAGGCTGTTGAGGCAGTTGTGGTGCCTATGGTGGAACTCCCACCAGTCCAGACCTCCGGGTTCCTGGGTTCTGCTCATGGCCTCTGCCCAGCTGCAAGGCCTCGCTCACGTTGTCTTTGTCACCACATCTCTAAAATGGGTTTAATGTTTGTGCATTTAAAAAAATGTTCTTCCCAGATTTAATTTCTGATTGTAAAAACCTTTGATATGTATTTCCCTAAGTGGAGATTAATAGCAAGTACCAGCTTGGGCTTTTCGAGCAGTTTAAGTTGTTTCTTTGTCCAACTAAGGAAGGTTAAACTGTGACATAGTATCTTTGTGTTTCTGGAGCAAAATTCTTCAGGAAAAAAAAAAACCCTTAGGTTTTTGGCACATAACCCAGGATTCTGACAAGTCTTTCATTTTTTTCAATAGTCTTGTCCCATCCCTGATCTTGCTTTTGATTTTCTGAGATAAGACAACCTTTTTCTCTGGAGAGACTTGGATACACAACTTCCTTAATTCAAAGCCAGAAGAATCAGTTGGGAAGCATATGCTGGTAACGGGTCTGAGTGCAGCAAAGTAGCTCTTTGTGTTAAACTAGATGACAGCGTCAGTTGGAAGCATAACCGAAATATAACGTACAGCATCCTCTGATACCTAAAATGAGTGCAACTGCTAAGATCCCTCCTTTTAAGAAAAAAACAGACATGCTTTGTTAAATGTGGGTTCTTAAGACACTGGTCCACAAGTGTGTGTGGACCAGTGGGGCAGATTTGGACCCCAGTAAGACACTTCTCAAAGCCACCAGAATTTAGAAAATCACTTTGATGTGGTTTTTTTTCAGGGCATAAACTGAACTACAGGGAAGAGCAAGTGCTTTCTTTTTGGCTTATCTTTGGAAGCAGGTTTTTCTGTCTGCTGCTCTGACCCAGGCTTGCCTGGCATGTTTGGTGTGTGACCTGCATACTGGGTGCATATAAAACTTTATCAGCAGCTGAGCAGGTGGTGAAGAACAAAGCACCACAAAGGGAAGTGTTGAAAGCATGTTTGAAAACACTAGCTGCAGGAGTGGTTTGTTTTATAAGCACTTTGGTGTTGAGAGTAAAAGAAAAAGGAGAAAACAAAGATCCAGAGCAGCAGTGCAGGCATTAACTGCCCTTCTTGGTGCTGAAATACGTTACTTGCAGTTTCTTCGGGTGAAAGGTTGATTCTTACAGAAGGAAAATAAATCTTTTAATAGGGTTATAACCAATTGCTTATTGCTAAGTAAACTGAAATAGATGAAGGATTAAGACTTGCTTTTAAAATGGAGAGGTTTGGTTCTTCAAAAAAAACAAACACAGATCCTTTAGAATTCTGTGGGGCTAAAAGAAATTTCATAAAGTACTAGTTGATTGTTTCAAGAATCCATTGAAAACCTTGGGAAAGCATCTTTTCAAACTCTCTGCAGTACTCCAGTGGCACTATGTTGTTTTCCACACAAAGTCTCATGGAACAGAAGCAGTTTTTGTTCTGGTGACAGTTTGCATATTTAGTTTGCTGGATTTTTGAAGACCAGTTAAAGCTTGTAAATAAATTTGTGATCCAGTGCGAAAGAGGTACAAGGCTAACACATTTTGAAAGAAATAACTGTTTATTAAAGAATCACAGAATTTTTTATGAATGTGTTTAAATGTCAGCTGTTGGCTAGCCGCAGTACATGCCGGATGATATTTGTCTGAAAATCCAAAGTACAAAATACAGCAGTTGGCCTAAACCATTTCCATTAGTGCCAGCTAGCATAAAGATTGCAAACTTCACCTAAACTTCTTGCCCCCTTTATTTTATGGATATTTACTACACAGCTGCAGACAGCTCACAAAATTGGCAACATTGTGTTTTGGCTAGTGATTCAGGATTAGCAAAGTTTTTGTTTGAGATAAATCATCCCGCACTTTATTGCATGTTTAAACTGCTTTTGTATGTGAAGTTGGGCTGAAAATCTTGAGGAGTGGACTTTCATGAGTCTTTGGACTTTCCCCATCTCTAACCAGGTCAAAAATATTTCAGAAAACATTGCGTTCTGTGATTGATGAAGGTTTAGGAGCATGTTTTATTTACACAATTGTGTACCTTACTGTTCTCTTTGTCATTACTTCATTTTATTTGCAAGTGGATTGGTTTTTCCTGGATCTTTACGACTAATTTTATCATAGTGAAAAGTGTGCCATTGTGACGTGAGAGAGGAGCAGGAGCAGCAAAACAGAACTGTTTCCTGGGTCTTCAAAAGAAGTCGAAACAGATTTCCTGTCATCTCCCATCACCACCCGTAGTTACAGAAAAGGAATTACTAGTTCAGGCACAGGAGGAGAACCAGGGTCACCTCTCCTGTTAGTGCAACATCCTTTTGCTAGTTATTTACAAAATAAAGCGTTATAAGGGGATTGCACTATTTTTGCTCGGTTGAATTGCTGTGTAAAAAGCCTACGTGACTCAAGGGGGGGGGAGCAATCAGTGGTTAATCTGAACCTTCCTTGTTGCTGTAGATTTGATGAACATCTGTAGACAGTTGCAGCCGTTCTAATTGAGCTGTGTGCCGAGGACTCTGTGAAGTGTCAGCTGCAAGTGCCTCAGAAATAACACCTTAGAAAAGCAGGCAGTTTGCGAGCAGCACGGGTAGGGGTGTATCTGCTAATGTTGCAGGATGGCTAGGGACGGATCCCAAATGGAAAGCACTCAAAGTTCCTAGTGAGAAAAGAGCTTTGGATTTGTTTTGTTTTTCCTGTGGACTGGCACAGTTGCTGGAAAAAAGGAGGAGCACAGCTTCTATTTATTTAAACCTTGGCAATATCCCCACTGCATTCAAGGAATATAGTTTCATCTGTAGTATATGTCTCAGTATCCTCAATGACAGCGCGCTGTTAATTCACAATAGCACATTGTGAATGGAAAGCTCTCAGGAAAAACATCTCACACACAAGTTACATGTATATATATGTCTATAAAAACGGTAGTAAGTAATAGGGGGTCCTTGCAACAGCTCCCGTGTCTGCAGCCCCACAATCAATACTGTTGATGCTTATTCAAGCAATTATGCTTTCTTATTAACTTTTCGGAACAGACCATTCAAATTCATATGATTACACGTAACAGATGCTTATTCAGTGTTGAGAGATGGGGCAGCCGGTAACCTTAAAGTAAATGTACTTTAAATAGCTGTAGAAATCAAGTGGTCTGTATAGCCATGTGTACTAGTCTGAAGGTCATGTGTGTATACAGTTCCTAGCCACAATCTGCATTCTGATAGTCAAAGACCTCTGCCTTCAGCTGTATTTGGAAGGTGCTGTTGTAGTCTAAATTGAATAACTTATCACCTATGCCCCCACAAATTGACTGAGGGCTCTGATGTATGTGCTGGAGTGTGATGATTTAATTTAGTTTCTTGAGCCATCCTTCTCCCGTCGTGTTAATGTATTGCAAAGTAACCAGGCATGCTGATGGCTGGCTCTAAGTTCAGTTAAACCTTTCACCTTGGAAGCTATCTAACCTGCCTGGATAAAGTTGGGCTTGAGCTTTTTGTTTTGGTTTCTGTCTGTTCTTGAACATGGCTCTGCTCCCAGAAAGTAGTACTTTATAAAATTCCCGGAAGGCGGGGGGAGGGGGTATGCCATAAGCCATTCCACTCCACAGCAAACCGTGCACTCCTTAAGACTACTTCTCTTCTGTCGTGGGACAGAGGAGCAATTTACATCAAATACTTGCCAAAACCCAAGGAAAATATACTCAACTTTAAGATAGCCGTGCAAGATGATGGCTATTACATTTAAAATTGCCCACTTTCAGTAAGATAGAAATGCTCAAAATGGGTTTCATCTAGGAAAAAAGCCCAGCACAAATTCTTTTTGTGTGTGTGTATATGTACAATGATATATAAACCTAATACAAATTCTTCTTATACATATATTTATAAGGAGAAAAAGAAAAGACTACAATTATACCTGCATAAAAAATTAGCCATTGGCCCATAGACTTATTGGATAGAGGAGCTGCTAGAAATTCTGGCAACTATCAGAGATAATAGAAGGCTGATAAAGCTGAAAGATCAAAGATTTACTAGAACAGAAATCCTCCTTGCCTGGCTTGCAACTTGAATGATATTGTGGTTATCCTGATCAGGGTTATGTTGTTTAGGGAAAGGGATGGCAGTGAACTGTGCTGTGTTTGTTCCTCCTTTAGATGGGCAGAAAAGGAAAGCTGGCATTTGTTCGTTCAGTTTGCAATCCCAAGTTTAGTAGTAACTTGGAAAGGTGGGAGAATGTTATTGTAAAAAAAAAATTTCGTTTCTGATAAAACTAATGTATTCATGGAGATGCTTCTATCAGAGAAAGTACAGTTAGCAGTCAACCAGAGAGCAGTGACAATAAGCACACTTAATAGCACTTATTTGAGCAGCTTTCTGCTGTTAGTTCCTCCCCTCCCAGGCTTATACAGCAGCTACTCTTCAAGAATAACCCAGCAGGAACAGTTCTGAGAGGTCTTCAGCTCTAGGCAATGTTACAAAACTTGAATAGATTGTAAACTGTGAACATAAAACATTATTTTCCAAGCAGCTCTGCTGAAGGATCGTTTGTGTTCCAGTAGTCTTGGCTGTGGGAGCTGTAGCAGTCATCTGTTGTGTCCCACAGACATTCTCTCTCTTTTTGTTGTTGTTGTTTTGTTTTTTACTTATGGCAATGATAACTTTAATAGTTAAAGCATAACATTTTATATTGAGGCTATCTCCAACCTTCTGCTTTTATTTACTTTGTGAAAACTACCAAGTGGCAAGAAATATGTTTTTAATTGAATCTGTTTTTACACTGCTCTTTATTATTTGAAGGTCCAACTGGCTGTGAACCAACCCCGGATCCAGGAAACATTGCAGAGGAGACTACTGATAGCTAGTATTCTGAATTCTCCTTTAGGAAGTTGTATAGGTTTTGCATTTGGGTACTGGAACCATTGTGGGATTTTTATTTTGTTTGTCACTACGTATAGGAGGGATTTCAGACTGTTGCAGCAGTACTGAGTATGCCTACTTGCCATCCTTGGAATAATAGGTGAATTTTATCCTTTTCTTTTTGTGTTCTTGTTGTAACATTAAAAATCTAATATGCAGATGGTGTAACAGTGCATATTTTGTTGTATCTGCTCTAGTTCGTTTGGACAATTAAAAGTTTTCTGACAAAGCGTGAGAGAACATAGCATGGTGCACGCTCCTTTTGGCAGCCTGTAGGGCTGGCAGTACAGAAAGACAAATAGAGGTTTTCATATTTTATCTTAGTAATTACATGCTTCAGAGGCCACAGGACCATATTTAATGGCGTTAAGTACACTGTGGAAATAAAGAGGAGGAATGTGGTATTGGAAGAATTCCTAAATTGAAAAAGCTTTAGCCCACCTTTTAGCCTATATATCTTTTATCTTACATTACCATGTGCTACAAGAAGAAATAGCTTGTCCAAACTGATGTTTTTCAGCTTCTCACAAGATCGTTTCTGCAGTTCTGAGATAGCCCTTCTGTTTACATACCAAAATTGAATTTGTCTATTGTGGCAGAAGTAGTAAAATATGAAGCTAACCTAATAATGTGTATAATGGTAACCCACATATGTTCAGCTGCCACTGTGAATGAATGTTTCCTAGTTCTCCATCAAATGTTTGAGGCAACAGATGTTTTATGTTCTGGATAATTTGTTAAAAATAAGGGCTTTGGCCACTTCATTTAAGGAAGATGCAAGATGATGTATGCAATCTCATACGCATGAGTGAATTGTGTTAAGTAGGTAGCTAAAGTGATTTCAAAACTATTTTAGTTAAATTAATGCAACAACACCTTACTGCAGACAAAGATGCTTCAGTTTACAAGATCATCTGCAGCTTTGCTTAGCTGATTTCCGATATATTGTTTAAAGAGCAGTCATGCAGAAGGAATTTTAACTATACAGGTTTCTAAACAGACTGAATTCAGTTGTTTTCATGTGCATAGCAGATTTGACACTTTCTGTTACCAGAGAGCATTTATTGCCTTATGAGGGAAACAGTTAACCAATTTTAGCTGGAAATGGAGATAAGTCGCTGACAGTTTATATATGAAAAACTGCAGCCTGTGCCTGAGAAAAATGAGTAAGAATATGATAGTATATCTTGTGTTGGTATTAATCCCTCTTAACTCAGTCTCTCAGAATCAAAACCTGGAAGGCATAAGGTACTGTTAGAAAGAGACGTGATTATAAAATCTGATTTTGAGCAATTTAGTAGCGGCTTGAGGTACTCTTATTGCCTTAAAACTTGGATGAGAACTTTTTTTGTAATGAAACCTGAAACTAGAAGATGCTTGTATGTTTTGTGTTTCATTAACCACCATAGCCTGTGGTAATTTTTGGGAAATATCTCAAACAATTTTCCAGTTTGGGTGAATTTCATTAAATCCTGTTCCTGATGGTTTACTGATGGGAATGTATGGCTTCCACTGAAGATCAATGTCAGGGTTGTGTAGATTCACAACGTGGGATTTTGTCTTGAGCTGCAAGTCATTTACGTAGTAAAAATGTTCACAATTTTATTCTGCTGTCAGTCATTTGCAGGAAGTGGCGTAGTTTTTAGTGTGGGTCTTGCTACGTTCTCAACAACTATATTATCCTTTAAGGAAGGTCTGAAACCTTTTCAATCCGTGTAGTTGAATTAGCCTAGAGCGTGAGGGTCATGTTGCTTTGCTGTTATGTAGAAGATAGAGCAGCACAAGACACTTATGTAGATAAGAACTTCATTTTGACAGACCTGGTGTGATGAGGAATTAGTCATCGTCTCCCTCCAAGTTTTTTTGTATTTACTTGAATGCTGGAAGTGACCACCAAATGTTAGTAACTGTAAAAATACAAGGTTTGCCAGATTACAGTCTAACTGGAGTTTGGCAGCTTCCCGCACTTGTCTGCCCTCCCTCAGAGCTGTAATTACAACTACCTGCTCTTTTGTTGGCATTCTCCTAGCTCCTATTCGCCTCCTCTCACTTCATTAATGGGCTGCTGTAATTTTTTGTTACTGAGCTACTGGCCCATGACTACATTCCTTTCTAGTCCACACCTAACCATTGCCATGGATACAAACTTAGTTAAATTAAATACTGACAACATGTTCACAAAGAATAATGACCCAGTGATGTACAAGACAAAGTATATTAGAAGTCAAAGTGACTGTACTAATAGGTTTTATTGAATACTAAGCAGGGTATTAGAGGGTTCTTGGAGGGACGCCTTTGCTAGTACATCAGTGTAGTCATGTTGCCATGTCCAAGTTTCTCCTGCAAACTGCTGTACTCAGCATCCTCTTCTGACCTTGTCAAACCATGTTTTGTTCTTAGTTTAGTATCAAATATAAACCTAAATTACACATACGCAGACTGCTGCTTAGCATTTTCAAAAAGCCTTTTGTTTGCCAAAGCGCCTTAGAGATATTAATTAGTTTATCCAAGGAGAGAGTATTTGTGGGGTGAACAAAGGTACTGAGCATACAGGCACCATAATTCAACATGATTTTCTTGGAAAGTAATGTTAAATCCAGTTTAGCAACAAAAAACTCCTGTTTCTAACCTCTCTGATCTGTTCAATGAAGTGTTTTGGCTTGGTTAGCTCACGATGGTGTGGGCTCAGTACCTCAGGTGGCCAGCAATGGTTTGTGGTGCTGCCATTTTTAGAAGGGTGTACTGGATTTGGCCACTGCAGTGTGTGGACAGGACACTGGCCAAATGTGTCCCATCCACCCTACCAAGAGCTGAGGCAGCTCAGAGGACACCTCATGAGTGAGTAGAGGGAACCCATGCTGCTTCTCACCTTGTGAGTTCTCAAAACCCACAAATTAATAGTGAGAAGATGATGGGATTGCAGACGGTTTCTTGCAAATCTGTGTGGGGCGCGTGTAAACTAAATTGTGCAGGCTGCTGCCTCAGCCAGATCTACATGTCTTGGTCCTTCATTTCATAACCTTTGTAGTTGGAGTAAACATGGAACAGTCTTCTCTATCCCTAGAAAATGTTGTTTGTCACCCATAAAATTTGGCTGAGTTGCCAGTATTTCCTACCAAAGGAATACAGGCTGCCAGCCCTGTGCTGGGAAGTATCTTTCTCTTGGTGTGCACAGGCAGCAGACTCATGCTCCTGGGAGGTGGCACATCCTCTGTCTTCCCAGGGGTTTGTGAGATTCAATCAGTCTGAAAGGAGAGCATAACCTACTGAAAATGACAAAGTCCTGACACACTGTCAGCCATGCTCAAACATAGGGCAAATGAAGGTCTTTATCATGTTGCGATGAAACTAGTCATGGTTTCTAAATGCTCAGGACTGTCAATTGAGCCTTGTTCATCTTCGAAAATGTAATTTGTAATTATGTTGATGATTCAGCATTTGGAAATGACTATGAGAAGATGAGAATCACAGAATCAGTTAGGTTGGAAAAGACCTCTAGGATCATCTAGTCCAACCTTCATCAGATGTCTCCCTAGCCCCTAGACCATGTCTCAAAGCATTGCATCTACCCGTTTTTTGAACACCTCCAGGGATGGGGACTCCACACCTTCCCTGAGCAGCCTGTTCCAATGCCTAACCACTCCTTCAGTAAAGAACTTCTTCCTGATATCCAGTCTAAACCTCCCCTGGCACAACTTGAGGCCATTACCTCTCGTCCTATCATTAGTTACCTGGGAGTAGAGACCAGCACCAGCCTCACTACAACCTCATTTTAGGTAGTTGTAGAGAGCAACGAGGTCTCCTGAGCCTCGTCTTCTCCAAACTAAACAATCCCAGTTCCCTCAGGCACTCCTCATATGGCATATTCTCCAGACTTCTCACCAGATTCGTTGCCCTTCTCTGGACCTGCTCCAGCACCTCAATATCCTTCTTGTACTGTGGTGCCCAAAACTGGACACAGTACTCAAGGTGTGGTCAAGGAGTGCCAAGTACAGGGGCACGATCACCTCCCTACTCCTGTTGGTCACACCATTTCTGATGGGCGTCACATCGGCAAGTTTATAGTCATCCAGGACCTCCCCCATTGACCAGGATTGCTGATAAATGATGGAGAGCAGCTTGGCAAGTTCCTCCGCCAGCTCCCTCAGCACTCCTGGCTGGATCTCATCTGGCCCCATAGACTTGTGTGTGTCCAACTGGTGTAGCAGGTCATTGACTACCCCTTCCTGGATTATGAGGGGATTATTGTGGTCTCCATCTGTGTCTTCAAGATCTGGGGGCTGAGTACCCTGAGGATAACTGCTCTGGCTAGTAAAGACTGAGGCAAAGGCAGCACTAAGTAGTACCTCAACCTTTTCCTTTTCCTAGGTGACAATGTTCCCCCCCTCATCCAGTAAAGAATGGAGATTCTCTCTGGCTCCTTTTTGGTTATTAACGTATTTGTAAAATTGCTTTTTATTATGTCTTGCCACAGTGGCCAGACTGATTTCTAGCTGAGCTTTTGCCTCTTATGTTCTTTCTACATGGCTGCTGCAATTGCTCTAAGTGCTGTGTCCTGGTGTGTCACCCTGGTTGAAGTCCATGATGATGTGTTTGGAACCTGATGTGGCTCACTGATTATATTTACTCTTTTAAGCCTCTCCAGAATCTGACCCTTGAGGAATGTGGATAAGACACAAAAATAGAGTACAGAGATAACTTAGGGGAAAGAATATTAACTGTTCAGTATTGGCTTTAGCTACTTACTAAAACCACTATGTCAAGACTATTGTATCAGCTTCCATCATTAGCTGTTGTAAGTCAGGGTGTAACATCTAATTTCAATTAGCTTTTCCTTTTTTCTTCTCTTCCTCCATTAAATATTACTTCTTACAAGTAAACACAGAATCCCACGGTATAGGAGAATGAAGGACATTTTGTGGGGGACCTGTTGGGCAGCCTGTCTGATTCTCCAAGGATGTTGCTATAAAATGTCATCAAATATCAGCCATATTTAGGGATTCTTCTGTAACATATTGCAAAGTATCTGAGTTATAGTTACCAGTTCTCTTAAGAATGAATCCAAGGTTCACTGTTTTCCAAGATGAATATTGAAGACATGCTGTGTTGTTTTGCATCCAGAGATTTCCTTGCTAATAAAGGCAATCACCTGAAAAAGAAGTAAGAAAGATGAACAGAAAGGAGAAACGAGGTAGTCAGGGAGTGGGATGTGTCACAAACTGCCAGTGCACTATAATTACTTATCCAGAACAACTCTTTAAGCACTGTGTTACTGTGGTAGTTTGGATTGTTAACGTAGAGCCCTGCAGTGCTGCTCACATTTCAGCTGAGGACTAGTTTAAGGAAATTCAGCTCGTAAATTCTTCATGAGTGTGATTTATTCACGTGCAAATATTTGCTCAATGTTATATGGTGATTTGGACTGTTGTGATAATATCTTTAAGGGAAAAGACAGCTTTCAATGTTTGTGGGGTTTTTTTTTGGTTTGTGGGGTTTTTTTTTGTTTGTTTGTGTGTTTGCTTTTTTTTTTTTTTAAAGGCATTTGGCCTGCTTATTTTAAGTGATGCTTGAGAGCTGGGCATTGCAATGAGTCTTTATTTCCCTGGAGACATTTGGAAGCCTGGTTAAGAATATGCAGCCATTAATCTCTCAGTCTGTGTGGAACTGATCAGTTGATTGTCTGGCTATGTAAACATTTGCATTTTGAGAATATTGAGTGTTCTTTATCAGTAACAAATCACGTATTATCATCAACTAGAGATGTATTGGTGTTGTCACCCAAGCAGACCACCCAGTGCTTTGGATTTTATAATTTCTTTGTCAGATATTTGCATAGCGTAAGACATTATAATGAGAATCTACTTTGAAGGGAAGGCATTTCCCTATTTGTGCAGATCTCTGGAGCCTTGGTATACTCTTTATTAGATGTGGAGTTTAAAACATCTGTGTTTAAACTGATCAACTGACATTACTCCTGGGGGAATAAAGCTATTTTCTTATTCCTGATTTTAACCTTTCATAAGCCAGTTGAACATACTGCTTGGAAATGGAACATGTGCGGCTTTCTCAACCCTTCTGTTCCAGATAGCCCAATTAAAGTGAAATGTGAGGGGTGATTGCTCCAGATGATATGCTGATCCAAAATTAAACAGCTAAAAATATTGAATAACTTCATTATAGCAGGGCCCCATATGCTTTTTGCAGCTAATAAGGGATGGTTTAAATAACAAAATTCGGGAAATAATGAACTTGGTAAATGTTTTGAGACACTCAGTGTGAGACGACTTATGCCCCAATAGGACTATTGTATGAGACATGCCATGGCAGATCTTCACAGATCACCATGTAATGCCCAGCTGAAACAAATGGACCCACCTTCAAAACCACAGCAACTGCCTGACACAAATGAGGGAACTATGTGCAAATTCTTTGTTCTCTGACCATGGGAGGAATTGCTTTATTCATAGCTCAAAGTTTTCATGTGATGTGGATGCTTGTTCAGGACATGATGCTTCACTGTTTGCTCTTGCTGGCCTGCTTCTGCACTATGCTTAGCTGCTGCTGCCATTCTGCAAGGGGAGCAGAATATATGGCAAGACCAGGACTGTCGCATCAAGCGTCTTGGATTACCTTCCCAATAAGAAGCCAGATCTCAATCAGTTTAAGTGAGTCTTCCAGTGTCATTTTGTTGTAAAGGGAGACAAGACTCTTATTACCTTGAAACAGTCAGCCAGCAAGGAAAGATTTCCTGCAATGTGAAGGACTAATCAGTTGAACACAGTCTGTGTGATATGTCTGTCTTCTCTGAACACTCCAAAGTTACTTTTTCCATGGATAGCTTTCTCCTTTTAAAACTCCATTTATTTGTTTGTAGTTCACACTGCTTGAATTACAAAGAAAATGGAGGCTTAAGCTATGCTACGTCTGGCATTTTCTATCTGTGGCACTGACCCATTTTCTTGGCTACTCATGTCATTATTCCACCCACTTCCAGTTGGCAGATACTTATGACTAATGAATAAATATAGGTCTTAAAAGGGAGCAGAAAATGCTGATTTTCTGTATTTTTCCCACAGTCCCCAGTATTTAGCTCATAGAATAATGTTGAATGACTAAGTTTTGTCCTACTGGTACAGAAGAAGGGGGTTGGAACAGACTATAAGGTAGCCATGAAAAGATGTAAGCAACCTTTATTTCAATTATTCCTGACTTTGGGCCAAGAATTTAAAGTGTTTACTGCAAAACCTGGATGTGGCCTTTAGTGCAATATACTGGTAATTATTTGTCTTCCTTTTAAAACAAAGATCTTTTTGCTGGCAGTCTAAACTTCATCGTCAAAAATGCCGAGCTCACATTGGCGGCAGCAGCTCAGCTCATTTAGATGTGACCTACTTGAAATTAATACTTGTAGTGAAGTACAAGCCTGCATTTAATATCACAGTGCATCTCTCCAGATGTTTGCCAGAATATGCTTATGAGACTACAGCCTAGGGCAAGAGAGGCTGCAGGTGCACCTTGAGCTGGAGAGACTCCTGTGAGCAACTCATGCAAACGTTTTCTCTATTGGCAAACTCTCCTAAAATATGCCTGAAGCAGGGCTTAACAGTAATTTCAGGTAATATTTTTCAAGATGCTTAACTAGGAAACAGCTGCAGTTCCTGAGGTGTTTGCTGATTACTTATTGATGCTCGGACTTAATGTCTATAAGCAGCTCCACTGTTCTTTGAAGTGTGTAAAATAAGAGACACGAGGCTTTCCGATTTGGCTCTATCAGGCAGTGGTTTTTAAGGATGGATAGGCACCAAGAAGGGGCATTTGCAAGCACTAGGGACTGTTAAGTACACTTACCAACTTTATCTATTGTAAAGATGAAGGGGTATTTATAAATTGATCAACGGAGTCAGTCAGTGGAGTTAGAGATGGGTAAAAGGCAGAGAGAAGGAACACACAACTTCCTTGCAGATGCCTTTTAATAGCTCCTCAGAGATGAGGCAGCATCCTGAGCCTTGCTTCAAGCACACAAACTATTTATGCAAATTTAAACTTTGCATAGAGTTTTCAATTTTATGTGGTCTCTAGAAAAGCCAGGGATTATTGCTACTACATGTTCTTTAAGTGGACATTCTGTGAAATTGCACCCTGTGTCTCAAGATAGCCCAGTGCTTTTTCTCTTTGCCCAATATTTTACAACCTCTGTGTCCCAGAAGAAGTGCAAGGCTCAAAGGTCAATATGAACGAGATATGAAGGAAAGCTCTTGGGCATACTCTTTGTCCCTCGCCCAGGTTCACTTCTAGCTGTGTCTCATTGCAGAGTTCCGCTTGCCTGTCTGGGGCACAAGATCTCAGGGCATGGACGTACAGTAGCGAGTTGCAGAGGGACTCCACTAGGGACAGGAAAAAGGCTACAGTACAGAAAAGAATAGAAATTGCTGTGAGAATTGTGATTCTTATTGAGGCAATAGAGTCATAACAAATGTTTAGGAGCAGAGCTGTAGATTCACTCAGATTTTCTGCAGCATTTCCCACTTATTAGAACATTTCATTGCCGTAACGCTAAGTTTTCAAACCTGTGTGGAGCAGTAGCAAATAATCTACCCAGCCCACTGTGCAGTTTAAGTAAATGGTGCTGCCTCTCACATAAAGACATCTTTTGTCTGAGAAGCTGATCATCTGCAATGCTAAAGCTTCACAAACACGACTTTGCTTAGAGTAATAGCTGTTTATTGCAACTGATGTAGAGAAGGAAATCAGAAAATGCTGTGACACAAAATGCCAGGCAGCAGGTGATGAATTCATGCCTGCATCATTCAGAGTACTTCCAGATTGAATTTTCTCTCTCAGGAAAATTGGAAAATGTCTTCTGCTTAAACACTCTGTATCATGAGTTTCTTTCTTTCTTCTTTTTTTTTTTTTTGTTTCCCTGGCTACTGATTAAAATAGATGCTCTGAAAAGACTTCCAGACAAAATACACTTTCCTGTTGTTTGCTCATACAATGAATCATAATTTTTAATTTATGCATTATCATAATTTCTATACCTCCAAGCAGTGTGATAAATGACAATTCATATACTTTGTTTATCCAAAAGAGCATAACCCTTGGATGGAAAAAAAAATCTCTGTATCAGAACATAAGTGGCAGGAATCACAGAAGGTTACAAGATAAGTGGAATTTTAAAAATATTTTTTCTTTTGTAGAATATTCCTGCTTTTTGCCTCAAAGCTGTTATATACTGTGGCTTCTTTTTGTTTATGGTACTTACTATCTCTAAATTTCTGTCACGTGCTTTGGCACAGTTGTTCACGATGAGGCACCGTTAGCCTGTTGCTAGCAATAGCTCTGTGGTGTGAATTGCAAGCTGCTGCCCAGGGCAGAGCTGACGGGAGAACTGAAGGCATGTTTCTTAGAGGCTTTGCTGGTTTCCTTGGGTATTGTCACTGGAAACCAAATTTAACTTGTGATTATTCGAACTGCTGCTCAATAAGTCTCCAGGCATGCCTTTAACATTAAATCAGGGTTCTAAGGGATGCTTTGCGTGGGCTTTCTTGTCCATGGTTTTGTGCTTGGGCACTGAATGTCCTGCATTAGCAAAACAGTGAGAGCTGTGCTCGCTGGTCATGTTTGACACTGATTTGAAATGTTTGGTGAAACAGCTAAACTTTACACGATTGCATTGTATGGATCACAAATACTGACAGGCTGTATTCAGGAGAGAAGCTGAGCTGATGTAATTTGCTCTAATGTCTGTATATATACTTCCCACTGCTGACAGCGAAGCACTATTAGGAATAAAATTAGTAATTAGGAAAAAAGCTGAAAATCAGGTGCCAAATTTGTTGCTGTGTGTTGTGGTCAGGCGAGTTACACCAGGGATGAGTTTGGCTAAGGATTTTTATTGTCATACATGGCTGCTGGACATCAGAGTTTGATCAGAAATGTTGTCTTCTCTCGTCAGCAGTCTGCTTCTGTTTCCAAAAGTTTATGCAAAGTTGGGGCTCGCCTTCTGGCTGTGTTACAGCTATGGTACTCTTGCCTGAGAAGGAAGGGCAGTTTCTTCACTTGCATCGTTATGCCTCTTTTCATGCACAGTTTTATTCTGTCATCATGAAAATACAGTTAAATACAGTAGAAAAGAGAACATTTAATTTCCCTGTTCTAAAAATCCTAGCAAGTTTGGAAGACTCAGAATTTTGTTAAAGAGCTTTTTTTCCACCCAGGCATTTCTATTACCTGAGTAATTTATGTGCGATACAAACTTACTGAGAAATGTCTGCTACCACAGTAAGCCTACGTCAGGAATTAAGGGGGCCTCTTAGTTATTCGGTGCAGTCTTTTATGTTTCTTGTGATGAAGTCTGTTGAATGATTCTTGCAGCTCACATGTGACTATTAGATTTGGCCTGCTGTGCAGTGAAAGTCAAAAGCTGTAACCTTGATGTGGGAGAGCTATTACTCTGCATCTTGCACTCTGGCCTCTTATCAGTTGATTCAATCTGCAACCTGTTAGTTTTGATAGATGGAACTGTTGAGGGTGAAGGCTGACCTTGGAATAAGTGCACCAAGACCAAAGATACTGTGATATAAGGTTTGTGCCTTAGCTACACTTCCCAAATTTGTACGACTTTATATGGCTGTCTCTGATCTTCGCTGCAAACCGACCTGCTTGTGCTAATGCTAGAGATGACAGTGAAATCCTCTGGAAAATTGAGATAACAAATAACCTCGCTGGCATAAAAGGCTGTAGCTTTTTGATCAGCTAAGGCTGCTATAGAGCAATTTTATATGGAGGTGATCATCTCCATGGCTTTCACCTTCCAAAGAAAGGGAAGAGAGGAGAGAAACCTGAAGAACAGTTGAGAAACCAAAAGAGAAATACAAGTAGGTTGTAATACAGCATCTCAACTGCCCAAAGATGAACACGTAAATTGCCCAGAGATGTTGTGGCTGCCCCCTCCCTGGAGGTGTTCAAGGCCAGGTTGGACAGAGCCTTGAGTAGCCTGATCTAGTTGAGAGGCGTCCCTGCCCATGACAGGGAGGTTGGATTAAGTGATCTCTAAGGTCCCTTCCAACCTAGGCCATTCTATGATTCTATGACATAATAGAAAGGGCACATTCCCTGCTGCATGATTAATTATGCTGCCTTTTTGACAGCAGTGAATTCCCTTGCCCACCATGTCAAGAAATGCCCCATTCAAGAAAATAATTAAATAAGATCACTGAATAGTGGAGATTTAGTGTCTGGATTGTATCTCATAATATTTTTGACAGTACTCAGCAAGCAATTCAGTGAGTCCATGTCTCAAGGGGCTATTCTTTTGTTAATAAACTTAGGTTGCATTCCAGCTGCTGCAGCACTGAGGGATATTTATACAGATAAGAAATGGCTTTTTCATATTTAATGTGTACAACCTGTGTGTATCTTTGCTTCAAAATCAATTATTTGTCACGTGGGAAGTATTTCACCAGCAGCAGGGGTTGCAACTGGTTTGGCTTTGTATTCTGTAGTTGGCAGCTGTGTCACCTTCTGTCTGATAAGAAAAAAAAAACACATAAATTTTAAAACTTTTACTTTTCTCTTTAAGTATGTATAAGAATACTTTGCTCTATTTCTTCATCTAAGGAATAGCAGAACTTTGGATGGATAACTGAGAAAATACTGCAATAAAGGCCCCTCGATTGAGCTGCACGGGCCGATACTCTATTGCTGTTTCTTTAATTTTTAAAATGTTTGCAGCAGCTCTTATTTTTTTTAGTTTAGAGAAGGTAAAAAAGGGAAGCATTCGCAGTTGCTTATAAATTGTTTTTTCTTTTTTTTTCCCAGTTGCAACTGGTGAGACTCTGTAATAGAGAAAGAACTACAGCTTGCTTGTATGCATGTTTTCATATAAGCCCTAATACAAGGGGCAAGGGGGAAATATCTCTGAATTAAGAGATAATAAACTCAGTTTCACTGGCTGAGTGGAAGTGGCTTTCTGTTAAAAAGAAGAAAAAATAGGAATAACTTAATAGGGAAATAGGCAACTTAGTAACTGTTTGGTAAGTCTCCAAGAGGGAAGTAATGGAGTAGTTTATTCTTTAAGATGTGGTTAAGAAAGTTTCCTGTCTAGCCCTTATTCAATACCTAAAGGTATAAGTTTGTGTATTCCTTGGTTTGATGTATAAGACATGCTAAAATCTGCTGTTCTGTCCCAAAAGGCAGAATGTGGAAGCCATTTGCTTTCCTGGTGAAGAAATATCCAGTAGACATTCTCTTAACACTGCTAGTCAGTGAATCAAATTGCTGTATATTCCTCATATGTTATGTTCCATAAAATGAATTTAACAGCTTACTAATCATGTTCTTACTATGTAAAACCATAAATTTTTTATTTTTTTTTAAAGAAGATGCTGTGGAACAGGGCATGATGGAATCATAGAATCATTCTGGTTGGAAAAGGCCTCTAGGATCATATAGTCCAACCGTCTTTGAACATCTGCCTAGCCCCTAGACTATGTCTCAAAACACCACATCTACCCGTTCTTTGAACATCTCCAGGGATGGTGACTCCACCACTTCCCTGGGCAGCCTGTTCCAATGGCTAATCACTCTCTCAGTAAAGAACTTTTTCCTGATATCCAATCTAAATTGACTGAGGAACTTCTCCAGGGCACTGTGTAGGATAAGGAGGTGAGTTCTTTCACTGCCCTGATTTGCGTATGCTCCTGTGTTACAGTGAAGAAAAACCAGTGAGGAGCAGCTCCTTTCTTGCAACTCATGTTACCTTTTCTGCTGTAACGTTGGGTTTTACAGATTCTACAATACTTCGCTGGACTCTTTAAGCACCAGAAATACTGTGTCCCAGTTATGCCATGAGCAGGAATCCGTCCCCAAAAAGGACTGCTAATGGATCTCTAGACTGAAAGTTATTCAATCCCTACTGAAGATATGTTGACAGAAATTTCAAAAATTCTTGAGGATGGTTTTAAAATCAGAGGAAGTGTCAGCTGGATTCTCCATTTAATGAGTGTTAATCAGACTGAACTGACAGAAATCTGTAATTCAGTAGTTGCGTAGGAAGAAATTATATTCACCTGAAGTCACACAATTTCAAGAGCTTTCTGAGAAAACTGTTGTAATTGAGAACTACCGACTTGTGAAGAACAAAACTTTGGCACAAGCACATACTTTCGGCATGGCTAAGATTTCTGGTCAAAACACCATTTAATGTGATTTATGGCATCCTTACATGGATGCTACTTCTGGTGTGATAGGAACAGGGTCTTTCGTTTTCAGGGTGTGCGTCTTGACTAAAGAGACGTGCTTAAGTAAGAAGGCAAACATGGGGAGTTATGATTGCAGAGCTTTATTGCTTAACTGTACCACACTATTAGTAAAACTCACCTGTGGATTTATGTCCACGAAATTAATGTTTTGTATTTGTTTTATTTGCACACAAAAGCCCCAAGCATGAGATCTTACAAGAGCAGCTTGTTTTGCAATAGTTTTATATTTGTCAGTGTTTAGCTGCTGATCTTTCTTGTGCAAATGATTTGTAAAGTATGAAAGAGATAATTTTTCTTTTTTGATCTTTCAACTGCAAACTCGAAATCGTGTTCTGTTTTAACGATAATAAAGAGTGTGAAGCAAAGCTATAGAGTCTCTAGAATTTTGAAAAATGTGCGAAGTGGCTAAGGAAGGATGCCACCAAACCAGCAATAAACAGCTAGGGTTGTTCATGGGTTTGGGCGTTTGGGTAAGTTCTCACCTTTTTAACATCTTTTCAATATTTTAAGAATATTCTGGTGAATGTGAAGACTACAAAATGCCCCCCTCCCCCCCCAATATTTCTAACCTCTTTTGTAAAGATGATAAAATGCTTTACAAACCTAGGGCATGCCTTAGATCTTGAATCACCTGTCACTGAAAAGTAGCTATTCCTGTAGTGAAACGCTCTCCGACGTGTAGCTGAATGCAAGGGAGAAACTGAGGCTGGCCGGAAAAAAGAGAAGTGTCAGAATGAATCAAAACTCTGAGGTGAAACTTAGAAAGGCCAGATACGAATACTTAAACTGGAATATGGCCAGGAAATGA
The DNA here is from genome assembly GCA_013400335.1 of Eurystomus gularis. Taxonomy (NCBI): domain Eukaryota; kingdom Metazoa; phylum Chordata; class Aves; order Coraciiformes; family Coraciidae; genus Eurystomus; species Eurystomus gularis. The sequence continues at coordinate 48,836 of VZZY01006830.1, read as the reverse complement.
ACTGTCTTGTTTAATGCTTTAGAAACAAAATGTTCTTAACTAAGAGTGATCAGAATATGGTTAATGTTGTGCTTTGTCCAAAGAATCTCTTTTGCAGTGCAAGGGCAAAAGGAGACAGCGGTTTGCACTGTCTCAGAGGAGCCCTGGCTCTACTTTTCCTGGGCTTTCCAGTAATGGAAGTTTCATGTCCAAATACTGTTAAAGCCTGATATAGTTTGAAGAGCTGGCAAGATAAAAAAACTGTGGGTCAATTCTGTACTGACTGCCTTGGAGTTTACTTAATGCAGACGGGACAGAATTAGCCCGTGGTAAAATAGCAGAAGTTTTTGCATCTTTGCTTAGTCCATCAGAAGTTCCTTGCATAAAACTTCATAATTTGTATTTTTAATGTCAAAAGTATCATTTTCTTATCTAGGCCTCAGCCTGAGTCTGACCTGTTTCCTAGGTATGCCTCTGTATTTTGTTTTTTCTTGGAGTTGAAAGCGTGTTCGTTTATCAGCAATGCTGCAGTTGAGTATTGTAAGTTACAGAGAAGACCAGTGTGTCTCAGTTGCAACATTTTTTCTGCTAAACTCATGCAATTTTCCTCATCCTTCTAACCCAGACTTTGTATGAAATTATATATGTTTTTAAATTTTATGTGTTTTGAAAGTGCCTTTTAGAGCATGTCAGCTAAAGGATTTAAAGGTAAAAGGAGAGATCTGTTCTATGCATTAGTGTGTATATCACTTTCCATAACTACTGAGATACTATTCAGTGTTCTGGCTGCTTTCTGAACTTTATTCACTCCACTAATACCAAAGAACTTCAGCAAGAAAAGAGAAGTATGAAGGGTTTAAACTTTTGTATGAAGTAGTACCTAGAAAGCTGTTTCTTTTATTAAAGGACCACAGTTCAGAGGTCTGCATAAAGCTGCGATGTTTAAACAGAGTAATTACCTTTCTTTTTTCAGAAGGGTAATTATTCAGAATTCATTTTTGCAATGTAAGCCTTCATTTTCTGCCAGGACTTCCCTTTTATATTACTAACCTTTGAAAAGGATCCACTCAAACTTGCAAACACACCTAAACTTACCCACAGGAAGAGTATTTGAACCCAAGAGGCAGCTTCTGTGTTGATGAGTCTGTCTTTTGGGACACAGTGGCTAATGGGTAGAGGGATGAAAATTGGTGATAGAGTAAGATACAGGGGAAGTGTTTTGGGAGCCCTTACAAGCGCTCTGTTTTCTTGTCCTCTCCGTTGGCTCATTCTCTTAATGCCTGCTTACATCTTGTTTGATGCACCTTGTGCAGGTTACTTCTACTAACTTTCCTAGCCTGGTAGACAATTTGATTACCCTCATTTCAGTATGTATTTTAAAATTAGGCTGTTTCAAATGATTTTAAATCATTGAAAATTCTCCAGTGTTCCACACTGGAGTTGTAAATTCAATTGCATTGGAAACTAGGGATAAATTACAATTTAATAATTGTCATGCTACAATCCAGAAATGATGCGGTAGGATGAAACTTTGCTTAGTTGTGGCAGCAATTTCCACACGTATCAGAAGGGCTGGGAGAAAGGAAATTGCTGACTGATATTTGGTGAGAGGCTGGTGGTGGGAGAAATCCTTGATGATGCATTGACCACATACACATGTTAGTCCAGTTTAATATAAATCTGATTATTTGGTAAAATCTATTCTGGAAAAGTGAGCATGGTAAAAAACCACTGAATTTGAATGAAAGATTTCAGTGTTAGGTTGGTCTGTTAATGTTGTAGCTTGCTGCAAGTTTGAAGTAGTCTTCAAACAAGTGTTTGAATCCAAAAGTTGAATCAGGATCCAGATCTGACTTTTTTACCTCTGCCTATTCTGCTGGCTGAAACAAATCATTAACTGTAGTTTTCTTTTGAAGGAGAATATGAAAGAAAGAAAAAAGCTGAGGAAACGAGCTATGAAAAGACTTGGGATCCACAGTTTTATGGCTCTTTGTGATGCTCTTTATATCTTTTCCTTAACTTTAGTTACACATAAAATAGTCTGATCTTTTGTACTTGGAAACAGAAACTTTGACTTGTCTTTTGTGTTGCCTGGACTATTTCCATAGATCTTATGAAAATCTTACTTAAAAAAAAAGTTGAAATGACCAACAATTTTCATGTTGAAGAACCCAATATGTAGCAATAATTTCTATCTCACTCACATAGCTCCTGCCTTATAATTTTATCTTGTGTTTGCAGTGTCAGATGTGGGTTTTTCTATTGAAATCTGATGCCTGGAAACTTGGAGCAGAATATAATTTATTTTTTTCTTCCAGCTTTAATTTAACAGTAACCTGGGACTTAGAACACTTTGTGATTTGGCTTCATTATAAAATCCTGAAAAGGTCTTATTTTCTGTCAGTGCTTTGCTGAAGAAGTTTTTGGCCATTCTGCAGCATGTAATGCCATAAGCATGGAAGCATGGCCTGTAATTCTGAGAAAGGTTTCTCTCAGTTCATGTGTATTACATGTTCAGCTATCCGTAAAAAACACTTACACTCTGCTTTTTTAATGTATATTTCTGTGTAAGTAAAATTTTATAAAGTAGTAATTTAGTGGCTATTTTCTCATAGCCATAAAAAGCTGTTGTGAATCTTGTGGAGTTCCACTGCCATGAAACAAATCTCCTGAAAGCCCCACTTGGTGATTTCCATTAGATAATAATCTTCACTTGTTTCAGTATGTAGTTGATGTGTTTAATGACTAGTGTTTTAGAGCGTGAATGAATTTGACTGATCACTGCAAGAATAAGAAGCTTGCCTAAATGAATATGTTTCAATCAGCTTTTGCAGCAGATGTGTGTGCCACATTGCCCTTCATGCTTGCTTCTCTTTTAATTGCCATCACAATGCCTTATAAGATGAGGCAGATTTTGTAAATAACATTTAAGGTTTGAATTATCATATGCAGTTTAATATAGATGGGAATGTTAAGTGCGAGGGTAAAAGTGAGCAGAGTGAAGTGGTGCATAGGAATAGATGAATGACATTAACCAAATTTGTAACTAACCTTGTTTTTGTGACAGGACAGAGTACCAGTATTTCTTATCTCTGTGAAGGGCTTGATTGTGGTCCCACGTGCTGTACTGTGGGTAACAACATCTGAAGTGAGGCTGAACGCAGCGCACAGCAGCTATGTGCCTAGTGTCACCATGGTCCTGCTTCCACAGGGGAATAGAGAATCTGTGATCTGGAATCGCTCAAGTAGAAGCAGGTAGGTCAGATTACTATCCTCTGATATGTGTGCGTGTCCTCAGCACTTCAGCTGAGGAGAGATGTGAAATGAGCTCTCCCATTTCTTGGTCAAAGTGTGCTAACCATCGTGTGCTTTAATCATTACCATATGGCAAATGGTGGGCACCATCATCCCAAGTTCTGTTTCACAGATGGTTCTTGGAGATGAGTATCAGGGGACAGTGGGCCTTCCTAGGCATACCCAGACCTTCAGACATTCTGTGTAGTGTTCTTCCCTGGCCTAGTTGCAGCCATTTAGATGAGCTTAAAGATTACTCCTGAAATACCTTTGAGGACTTGAGTGCCTGATGTCTGCCAAAGTGGCACTGGAGATGCTCGTTGTTAAGACTGTATTTTAGAAATGCATAATCCTGACATACAGGTTACTGTCCCTTTGTTTTCAAGCAGAAGACCTCTGTTGAGTGTGAAAAGAAAACAACCCTCTGTACTTACCTAAACTGTGTTTTCAAGTCACAGGTCTTTTCCCCAAAATATTTCAACCTAAATATCTTTTCTAAGAAACAGCAAGAAATTGGAAGGATTGTATCTAAATGAGGGTTAAAACAGATATGAAACAAAGCAATGACTTTTTTTTTTTTTTTCCCCAGCTCCTGGACTTTGAGCGTGGCTTTGTTTCCAACATAGATATGAAGATTCCAGGCTGAAACTTGTAATGGTTGAAATTTTGAGGAATGATTGGGAGATGCTAGTAAGATAGTATGTATAGTCAATAGTCTTCTGAGGCAACAACATCTCCTAATATGCCGAGCCCTGTCTTCTTCAGGTTTCTTCAGTGACATTGGTATTTTTTGTTAGTTCTGTACACCTAAGAATAGGAATTCGGTGTTTGTTGTGTGGGGGTTTGTTTTGTTTTCGTTTTTAGACTTATTTACACAACATCAATATTTTGGAGTATTGTAAAGAAAAGCTGCAAGGTTTTGTTGGAGAATTACTGCTGCTCCCCCGTCTGTGTGGGAGTATGGGGAATAAGTCAGTAACTTTTCTCACTGACATCTTTGCAGTCCTTGAAAAGGGTAAGCAGAATTTGGCTGCTTCCGTATCGGCTACCTGAATTTGTCTGGTCAAATCAAGCCTTTAGCTCTGTTGAAGCCAATGGTATTAGATGGGACATATTCTGTTGAGTGTTGCAAACTTTCTTGATTTGGGCAGTTTCTCATACAATAGGGAACACCAAATTGTTTCACGACTGTGCTTTCACACTGCATGCTTTATTTAGCTTTTCAGCTTGTTGTAATTTCAACTGTTAACTGTGTGCAGTGCTGCAGTTGATGTTAAGATTTAAGCAGATCTCCTGATCGTGAGATCTTCTGTTTGTCACCCTTCAGATCTCTTATTTTTAGGAAGTCTGTTAAAAGTGCTATTTCCACTATGAATGCCATTCATCTTTAAGGTTTTCCTGCCAATGAGGTGAAATGGAATTCCACCACGATTACTCACTTGGCATACATTCCCAATTTATATTGTTAATGTTGAAATAATTTATGAAGTCTTGAAATACTTTATCTTACGTTATATTAATTGTAGGTTAGGTCTCTTTCTGTGGTGGTAATGTTCTTTGTGTCTTCTGGCTCAGTTTTTAGAGATCTGAATGAATATTTGATATAGTGACCAAAGGCAATAAAAATATAACAAGGCAAAACCCCATAATTGATAAAAGAAAGCCATTATCAACCAGAATGCAGTCTTTGAAACTTTCTGCTTGTCTGCTTTTACTGACCTTAACTTTTTCATGCAGAAGTGAAGTACACAGCATCAGTGCCTTACTCAGACTGTCGTATTTGCTATAATTTGTTTGCATTCCACTGATACTGTTTATTTGTACAACCTTAAATCTTGCTATTATCTCCCTAAAAATGCTGTTATTCACGAGGTCATAGGCTTCAAGGTAAAACTGCAGCACCAAACTTACTTGATGTTTGCAGGGGGCTTGGCTGGACTGCTCAATAATCTGTATCATTTTTCAGGAACAAATTCGTAGGAAAATGCAAGCAAACCCTGCAGTGGGCCCTGTGCAGACATGAAGGGAGCGTTGTTCCCTCTATGCTGAGAAGTTAAATCACTGCTAGCTTATGTTGATAATAGAAGGTTATAATTTTAATTAGTTTCTCACTCGTTCATAGTAATTCAGTGTTCTTACTGTCTGTGTGGTGCTTACAAAGGGGATCATGCTCATTTTCAGTTAAGCAGTTCTTAACTAAAAAATCCAAACTTCTGTGAGGCATGACCAGAACTAACTAATAATAATTTAAAAATCCTATGAATCTAGAATGATTTTCACTCTGGATAATCCACTGTGTGACACAGATTGCTATTTGGCTTCAGTTTGCAAACCTTAGAAAAGTATTTGACATTTACTTAGTTATAAGACTGAGTATAAATTAAATAATAATTAAAAATGTTCCCAGTAGCTTTGGAAAGACAAGAAGTCTTTTTAGACTCCTTTCTCTCTTCTCTAAAAGTGAGTTTTCATATTAGCTGATTTTTCTCTAGTTTCTTCTTAAGGTGCCGATTAGATGTGGCCTTTAATGTGTGTTCAATTCTTTGTTAAGCAGCAGTTGGTTGTGATAAATACAGTATTCTGCGATAAAGCCAGAATTCTGTGATAAAGCCAGTATTCTGCTTTTGTGGGCTTTCTGCAGTATTTTGGCGTGGATATGTGAGACTGCAGGGAGGTTTTAAACCGCATGTTTGCAATAGTGCTGGGCACGAACTGCGAAGCGTGAGTCCCTGTCTTAAGTTTCTCTCCCCTGCCAGCTCCCAGATTTAATAATGATGAAATTTGGGAATATAGTATGAACTGCTATGTGGTATGTATGTACAAGGTATAAAGTGCATATGCAAGAATAAAGCACTCTTCAAAATCTGATCTTAGGTCTGTTAATATGCCAAACATGTCTTTTTTTTTTTTACCATTGTGATTTATAGTCCAGCAGACTCACTTCATTATATTTGAATAATGAAAAGAGTACCATCAAAATGGCATGTCTCAAGGGAGCTTTCTGAGGCAATACTTTAAACAAATGACTTTTTAGATAAATTTATTATGAAGTGTGATGAAAGCCATTTTTCTTGGCAGTCACATCTTGCGAAATCAATGAGGTCTGTTGTGCTGTGTTGTGTCTGGTTTTGGTTTTGTTTTAAATATCTTATGTCAGTTAAGGCCAAGTCCATAGAAACTGTGGTTGATGTTTGGCTGGCACCATGGAAAGGAGAGGTAATATTCTAATGGTCAGCTATAATCCTGTCCTATCACATCTCTTAAATATTTGTGGACCAAACTTACAACCTAGTCCCACAATTGGTGGGAAATTTGCTAGTTACTTTAAAAAATAGTTTTCACAGGTATCTATGAACACTCATTCAGATTGTTATGCAAAAATGTGGGTTTATGCAACTAAAAGAAAATAACATTTGCCTGAGACCTGTTCTGTCAAAAGGACACTCAGCTTTTGTACTGGCAGTTTGTTAATTTGTCATATGTAAAGTTTTCAAAACCATCTGGAAATCGCCAATTTTAGTATTTGTATAATATTATAAAAATCATTTCTATTCCTCTGGTATGTTAGTATCCTTGAGCCTCTTGTTCCAATATCTAACATTTGATTATTAATTAGACAAAAACTATTTTTTCTCTGTACATTTGTTTTGTAATCAAAGATGTTCTCAAAGCAAATATTTTATCTTCAGGGCAAGTAGGTATTGAAGGGAGATTATCTCAAGTTGTTTCTTGGAAATCTGCATTTGGAGCTGTGTTTTGACTTTTATAAAGTTATGTTAAAATGTTTGTGTCTTGATGTGACCCCCTCCTTGACCCTTTTTTAATGGAATACTAATGTGAGAGTAGGAAATGCTTTAAAAGAGGCAAAAATTTATTAAGAGGTGAAAAATATGTCTATTCCACAGACATATGTGTACTGCTGCATTTTAAACCCATCACAATATATTGTTAATGAGCACTTAGAAAATTCACCTTTTTTTTTTTTTCTAAAAATGCTGCAAAGTACAGGTATGTGCCTGTGTGTTAAGGATGTTTTTGTGCTCAAATCTAGATAAAATTGTCTGAAATGCTTTAACAAATACAGCAATGAAAGCATCTTGATTGCAACTCAGGAGACCTGGATTCTTTTCATGAAATAATCACTGATTCTTCTTGAGTCACTTCCTGTACTATTCTCAAGATATTGAAGAGCGTTGAGATCTAAAAATAAAAAGTGCTATGTAATCATTATGTATTACTAATATGATGGATAATATTCTCCAGGGATATAAAAAGGGAGGTACAAAAGATACTAGGGGAATGAACTGATTTCTATTAAAGTAGCTGACCTCTTATCTCTTATCTTACCAGTGATAATTTGCAGCTCAGAATCCAGTAGCTGTTAGCCAGTGTGTCCAGCTGAGAGCGGGAGAGGGGCAGGGCTGTTACCTGGCGCTGCCAGTGAGCTCCAGGAGGACACCTGAGTCTGCTCTGTTAAATGTTTCGGGATCCTCGTCACCCAGACAGATTTCACCCAGTCTCTTGTGTGAATCGAGCCTGCAGACAAATGCTGTGTGATCAGAGAGAAAAAGTTACTCATCCTCTTTTCTGGCAAGATTCTTTGCAAATTGAGCAACTGCAGTTTACAGGTGATCAAAACTGATTTTTGCAATGAAGAATTCTAAGAATTTTTTTCTTTTTAAGGAATAAATCTTATTTAAACTCAGTAACAATCCCTGTTGGGAAGTTCAGTAGCAAGACACAGTGAGGTCTAACTTATTGAACCTTAAGTAAATGGGTATTCTGTTTGTGTTTGAATGTTCTGTATATTGTTGCATTAACTTAAAAGATATTCAGTCATGAGGAATGAGTAAATGTAGTGGGTTTTCTTTTTTCTTCAAATTCCAGCGTTTCCTACTGTAAACACAAAGCTGGCCACACTTAATTCCTCCTAATGTGCTAATTGATTCAGCAGTCACCAAGTATGTGACCTGACTTCTGGTTCACTGAACCACTAAATGCAGTATTGAGATGATGCTTTTATTTATGTTTCAGTAGGTGAACGCATTTTGATCAGAATTGTGAAAGATGTGAACTGGCGGCTTCTGTGAGGAAACCTGCCCTTCGCCGCAGGCGGGGAATGGCCAAACACATCATGCCCTGGGTGAGCGTACGTGCTGTGGGAGAGGAACCTGCCCTTCACTTCTCGGTGCTGGACTTGCTATTGAACCAATTCATCATTTGATTTTTGGCATCTCAGTAATTACAGCTAGCAAAAACTGGTCATTTTAATGGTTGCAATATACTGCAGGCACATTTGACTTTGATGGAAACTTTGAATGACTTTGCTTTAACCGCTTGCCTGTTCTTTGTGGGCATTTTTACAATCAGCCGTGGACTTGTAACAAAGCCTTTAGTGACAGCTGTTAGCTCCCAGCACCTTGATTGACTCTATCAGGCAAGGGCGCGATTTCAAGAGGTTATTAATTCTTCTTGTAGCTGACCTTTATCAGGCCAAACACGCTGAAAGGGACGTGCATAGTCTTGATTTCTGTTGGATCTAATTTCCTCTGAATTCTGATGACCCTTCAAAAGCTGCTGTGATGATCTGGAATGCCCTGAAATGGAAACCTTTTCTCCCCGGCCAAACTGAAATGTTCAGCAGCATCTTTTCTCCCATCTCTAAAACTGTTCTCGTTGCCCAAGGCTCTCTCCCTGTTGTGTTTGCTACCTGCAGAAGGCCACAGAGGATGGGTGAGACAGGAAGGGTGGAAACACGTGGCTGTGACGTACACTTTCATTACATGTCTGAAACATCTTTTGTCAGGAAAAGCAACTGTCAGTTCTGATTAGGTCTTTGTAGGCACAAGGCAGAACTTGAGGAAATTGGCTTTCTATAGTGCTGCCCGCGGCACTCGCAAGCTTTTGTTTTACAATTTTGGTGACAATTTGGAGCTTTTAATGCTTTAATAGCCAACAATGAAAAATCTCCCTTCTGTTAGGACAGATTTTTTTTTCTGGACTAAAAAAGTGTTTCTGAAGAGATCAGAGCTGCAGTCTGTTCAGATACAGCATTCGTACAGAAGACTTATTTAAAAAAAAAAAGAAACAAAGCAACTTCTGAGTTAATACAAGCTTTTCTAGGTTTGAAGGAAGAGGACAGAGTTTAAAAGAGCTGAAAGGCTGATCATGGTGATGAGAGCAAAATACCAGAACGCACTTCATGGACAAGTGATGTGGATAACCTATATTCTCCTTTCTTTGTTTGTTCCTGCTCACAGATCTCTTTTTGAACATTTAGATTGTGAGCTAATACCACTAGCCAAATTGATTGAGAGAAAATGATGGATTTCATGAAATCATTCACAAGCAGTTCCCAGTTTATGTGGACTTCAGCTGTGCTCCATAGCTCAGTGGGATAAAGGATTGCGGAAGTTTCTGTTGTGGATACTCCTATGCTTCCACAGATGTCTGAGATTATCCTAATTGTTAAGTTTCACCATTTCTGTTAACAGCCTGCCTAGTAAAATCACTGCTGGGAACAAATAATTTGGTTTTTTTACATTTGTCTGAGCCTGCTTTAAGGGGTGTTTGTTAGGCATTTGCTCAGCTCTCTCCTCCCTGTTCCTAAGCAGCTCTGCTACTACAGCCCCACTTGTGACTGCCCAAGGAAAGAAATACATTCGTGGTAACTCCGTTTAATGAAAGCTTCCAGTCTTCAGTCAGTTCAGGATCAGACATCAAGTGTTTCCATATCTCCAGGAGAATAAAGTCAGAAATCCTCACAGTAGCTACTGAAATGTATTCAGAGAGACTGATGCCTGAGTGTGTTAATTTTTAAGGCATTCAACAGCAATCAGCATCAAATAATTAATAATGTCTTTTGGAGTGTTTGAACCCATATAAATCCTACAGATTTTCTACCTTTGTGAATAGCTGAGGTCATAATTTAATAATATTTGATATGAGGAGAATGCTGACTGCAGGTTGGAGGGAAATGAAGGGTAGAATTTGGGGGGAGGAATCCGAGCCTCTTAATTTAAATATTAAAACATTCCATCCATAGTTCTGTAGTTTGCAGCATAAGTTAAAAGGAGAGTTTTGTATATTTTGTGTGATGTTAAGCATCCACATTTAACGCTTCAGAGGTTTTTTTTCAGTGTTTTTTGGACAAGAGATGTACAGCTTTTCCCGGTGTGTATTAATTTATGAATTCCAAGGAGATGAGGGTTTTGTCAAACCCAAAAGCATATTTTCTTTGTTGTACACATTTTAGGCATGTTGTTTTTTTGTTGTTGGGGCTTTTGGTTTTTTTTTGAGCTTCAACTATATTTTTGGAAAAAAGTTGCTAAAATCGTTCATTAGAATGAGGCAGGTGGCTTGCTTGAAGTTCCTCTGGTTGGTTAGTACCGCCCATTACCTTGCAGCATTGCTAAGTTCTTTGTATAGTGTTTGTAGTTCTGTGAAAGATTAATTTAAAGACATGCCTGAAAAATGGTATCGAGAAATATATGCAGTTCAGATTTCTACAGAACATTTTTTATGCATTCAGCATGTAATTCAACTAGCCGATGTCCAGTGTGAGAGGCTGACAACAGATTAACCTTGGCAGTTCAGATTTGGAGTGTAAGGTGTGGATTACAGCTACATGTGTTTGCTGCTCGGGTGGCTGATGTAAAGAGGTTGATGTTCTGAAGCCACAGGATTAAGTCTGGTTAGTGTTTGATCCCATAGTAACATGCTTACCCAGCCCCCATTCTTCTTGGCTTAAAAGTATCAATATTCTTGTGCTGCTGTTAAAGAACATAAAGAAAAGGTAGTGGAAGGAACTCTGCCTGTTGGGGTTTTCAGCTAAGCCACTATTCAGCAGTTGTTCACGTAGAAACTTCTGCGTTTTTGGAAGAGCTCGCAGAAAAGGGTTTTAGTGCAGCCATGCTTTCTAAAATGCATGAGTCTTTCATGTCCAAAAAGGCATGTCTGCTTTTGTGTCAGTGTGCAAGTTGGAATGCAGAGGAACCCCCAGCAAGCTGAAGTCTCTGTTTTGAACAATCTGATCTGTCGTAGCCCTGGACTGAGCAGAGTTTGCATCATCACCCTATTGACTCATTTGCTTAACCCCGTGGCCAGTCGAGGGTGGAGTGAGTGTCATGAGCTTCTTCCTGCCTCTGTTTCTCTTTGTGGCTTCAGCTTTATTTTTTTGGTTGAAAAGATGGGGAAAAAAGGAAGGAAAAAAACACCCCACTGTGGATATAGTAGAAAATGCAGCTGTTATACAGTTGAATGGAATTGTGGAACAGAGAGTAATGGAAGCTGCAAGTTTTTTAGTTTCAGCAGCAGGGCTCTGATCCATACATTGTTGGGAACAAGCACAGAACTGTCTCAGGATGTCTCGCCTTGTTTGCCATTTCCCTGTGGGGACTTCTGAGCCTTATGTAAATAACTTACTGGTGTCCAGCTGTAGGTGTCTTGCAGCAGCCTTTGATTACCAGTGTTTGGGAGCTTTAGGAGACACCATCCATGTGAGTGGATTGGATAGTGTGTCAAGAGGAGGAGTAACTTTGCTAAACTGAAGCAAAATAACAGAGGAACTGTACCACATGCAGATGTCCAACAGGTGACCACCAGGTTACATGGAATTTCTGAACAGTGGTAGCCTCCCAAGCAGGTGCCTGGTTTGTTTTTAACCATCTTGGCATCTAATGACTACCAGTGGTGCAGCCATCTAGTTTCTGTTTTGTGAATGTACAATTATGTACTTGGCCACACAGAGGTGACTTTGTTTTCTTGTTCATAAAGGTTTGCAGGTAAAAATCAAAGCAAAAACCCCTGAAGCCCCAAACCTGTAAAGATGATTATGGGGTTGTGATAGCTGCTAAGCAATAAAAACATCTGGATTTTAGGTGGGAGGTTCTATCAAAACTTTTTTGTTTTTAGCAGAGCCCCTAGTCAGCATTTAATCTGGCCTTATTACTGCTCTGACATGTAGCAAGAAGGTTACGTGAGATAGTTTGAAAAAATTAATCTGTCTTTTAATATGAAGTAAATAGAATGTGCTTTGAATTATAAGAAGCCTAAATTCAATTTTAACTACTGGCCAATCAGCCACCCATGACAGTTAACTCTGTAAGTGAGTCCTAGACAGGCTCAGTCATGGGGATGTATGGAACATTGCTTGTAGTATGCTTAGGAACTTCTGAATGGTATTTATTTTTTAACCAGACCTATGTGCTGCATGAAGATTTCAGTTTTCAGGAAACAACACTGAAACTTTGTGAAATGAAAGCTAAGAAATTTGAAGCGAGGTTCAGGAATATCTATAATTCATGGAATCCTAATGTCAGACAAACTGTGCCAGGCACAGGCTGAGATAACTTGCTGTATGGCATTTTCCTGTTGCATGGGTGTGACTTTAAATTCCTGCTCTAGTTTAACTCCATAGGATTGTTTGTTACTATGAATTACCAAAAGTATAAGGATTATTAAACATGTTACAGCATCTGTCTGTGGGAGTGAAAATGAGCTATTAAAAAGATTGTAAATATGGACGTCTGAAATTAGAATTAGTCACACTCTTTTTGGTTAGATTTGCAAGTCTCCCACTTGGAGAACTCTTAAATACTCATAACATATCTCTTCATTCTTTAGCTGTCTTTTAAATTATGTCTGTTTTGATGTAATTTTTCTAAGCCTTCATTATTCATTAATCATTATGTTAGGGATTAACATGTCCTAGGTATTGGAGTGTTTGAACTGATTTAATGCTTGTTTTCTTTTTAGCTGTCAGTCAGTTCAGGTGACTGGTAACTCTGCAGGTTTCTGGGTTTTGACTTCTCAACCCAGCAGTTTAGGTAAGTGATCTGAAGACGATGTGTGCTCAGCAAATTAAAGATGAGTTTCACTTTTAGTGTCTTCACTTGGATGGCCAAAACCCACAGTAACTTTGTAAATTTAGGCTCAAACGTCTTAGGTGATATTTACCTTTCCATATTTAAAATTAAAGGGATTAACGCTAAGCAAACATTTCAGAAGCTTATTCTGGGAAACTCGGAGAAATGTGTTTTGTTAATGTATTTTTTTTTAGGCTGATTCTTTTTTTCTTTATACCTTAAAAGAATGTTCATGTGAAAAGCGTAGAACCCCAGTATTCACCACTCTGCAGCAGATCTAATAGAATGGTATTGTGTAAAGAGATGCCATGGTAACTGGAGTCACTATGACAGTCAGTGTCAAGCTGTTTAATGGCGACTGCTATATTTAGGCATTGGTTTACCGCTGTATGAATAGCAAATGGAAAGTTTGTTGAGTGGTCTTGTTTCCTACTCCTTACAACCCAGAAATAATGAGGTGACACAAAACATAGTGTTGCACCGTCTTTGCTACTGGTTAGACACGGAGAAGTGGCTGCTGGTAACCACGACTGTTCTTTGTAGAACTCTCCTTCTCTTGCTAGATCTTGTAGCATCCCTGCAGAAGCTCCATCATTTTTGCTCTCCAGTTAATAATATGGTGCCTGTCTGATGAAATTAGGGGAAACAACTGCAAGTTGTGCCAGGGGAGGTTTAGATTGGATGTTAGGAAAAAATTATTTACTGAAAGAGTGGTCAAGAACTGGAACAGGCTGCCCAGAGAAGTGATGGAGTCACCATCCCTGGAGGTGTTAAAAAAAACATATAGAAATGGCACTTCAGGACATGGTTTAGTGGTCATGGTAGTGTTGAGTTGATGGTTGGACTTGAAGGTCTTTGAGGTCTTTTCCAACCTTAATCATTCTATGAAAAGTATCACCCAGAGCAAATAGAGGACCCTGCACTTTGTGACCCATCAGCTGGAAAAATACCAGGAAAGTCTTTTCCGTGAGAAATTCTGTTATTTGAATCTGCAAGTGGAGTGGAAGAGGGGTGAGAACACACACCATCTTTTCTCAAAAATGATAAACATACCCATCTCCCATGCTGTGAAGGCTAGTCGGTGCAATAGAGCCTGTTATCAGTGATTTCACAAAAACTAGCAGGTTTATGCCTCTACAAGAAGTTTTTAAGTACCAGAATAGGAAGTGACGTCTCATTGCCAAGATTCCATTTTGCTTACTTTAATACAGTTCACTTAAGTGTACACTGACACACTACGATAAATTAAAATGCAAGTCCTTGTCAAAATGTGCAGGAGGGCATTACAAGACAGTACTTGTTACCTTACTCATTCAAGATTCAGCCACTAGTAGTGGGACTTTATTGTTAACATGAGATAGTGTTGCTTTCAAAAGAAAATAATCACTCTCACAGTGGGGTTTGAAATGCTTTGTGAATGAGACGAGCAAATCTGAGGCCATCAGAACTTTTTTATACTATTGGGAAGCTCGTGAAGTTGCTGACAGGCATGACTTGGGTAGGAACAGCTTAAGTGTGAGCTCAGTTCAGAACAGCCTTCTGTTGTTCTCTCCTGCAGTTAAGACATAAAGAAGCACAACGAGGAGAATCAATAAATTGAAACGAAAGATTAAATCAATAATAGGGGAAAAAACTTTAACAATGTGATTATTTAGATAAAATGCTGGTCTCAAAAGACCCAGTGCTTGACACATGAAAAATTGATGGGAGAAAACAGTAGCAAATAGTTTTCTAGGAGCGATGTTGTATTGGCAGGAGGATGGATAAGAGGTTTACAAAGCATTTAATTAGGTTATGTCCAACAGCATTATGAAGTAGGGGAATGTCTGGATTGTTTCACCTGGTTTTGGATCACCTGGGTTTTGTAAATAAAGAAGAACATATTCAGTGATCAGGTAGGAAGAATTCATATTCCATAAAAAATATTCTGGATTAGAGTATTGATATTAATTCTCATTATTAATGCTTGTTTTCCACACTGGGTGTATTTCTAATGCTAAAATGCAACACAGCAAATTCATTTATAGGGTAACAATGTTCAAGTCCACAAAGCAAGTGGAGACTTTGTTCACACCACTGTAAACCTGAAATACCTCAAGTGAAGAGTACAGCTTGGCTTTGAAAGAAACACAAAGGATTAGGTTGATCCATGTTCAGGGAAAATATGGAAAGCTGGATGAGAAGTTTGACACCAATTCAAAATGCATCTTATATCTATTTTTCTTTGAATTTGTTGTGTCCTACATTCTAGTAAATTTGTTGACTAAATTATGTGTTTAAATTTATACTGTAAATTCACGCCAGCATTTGGGTTCCCTACAATTATTAATTTGTAAGGCTGTGAATGCTTATTAATGGCTCTGAGCTTTAGAACGAATGTTTCTGCTTCCAAAGCACTGCACATGACTAATTCATTTTTCTGCTTATTCAAAAGCAACAAATTGTCATGAAGCCAAATCTACATTGAATTTAAACCACGTTGCTTTGCTTCCACAGAAGAGGGGATACTTGGCTGTTTTAAAAAACAGTCACATTTCAAGTGAGCATTAATTCAGTGCGTAAATTGCAAAGTGGAGGAATCACAGATAGAAGGTGATGGTAAATGAAATATAACATTTCTCCCATAGAAACTTAAGCTACTGCTACATTTGCGTAGTGTGGCTGCTGTTATACACCTTACAGGCAAAGTAAAAAATACTCCTTAAGTTTACAGCAGAATAGCTTGTCAAAAGTACCCAAAGTCTAGTTAATCTTGAGGAAATACGAAGCTGTGTCTAACAGCTGCTTCATTTTCTTTTAATAGGTTTCTGTCCAAGGTAACACAAAACAGTTGTTTGTCTAATTATATCTATGGCCTTGAATTTGTTTCTGTGTTGTACTATATATCCCTGCTTTAAAGGTTCAGTTGAACTTTCAGTGTTTTACGGCCTTTTGTCAGTTCAGAGAAAGATGAAAACTTTGCGAAAGTGGTTTCACATTGAACTTGCAAATCCTAACAATAAATATTTTTGCCTGGTCTTACCTGAAACTGCCAGTTAGATGATGCCAGCAGTCAACTGGTTTCTGTGCAGTGGAGCTGTATAATTAAATTTTACTGAATTTAAAGCTGCAAGGAATAGTAAGTGCTTGTACTACTGCAACCTGTAGTTTTCACTACATTTCTTTATGGCATAGCAAATGCAGTAATCATTTCACATACTGTGAGGAATAAAAGGTTTCTCAGATGCAGTGCAGCTGTTGATGAAAAAGATATAAAAAGGATCATTTAACATTCATAACTTTAGTGAAACAAAACAGAGCTACCCTGCTGCTGGCTTTCAAAGAACATGTGATACACTATATAGTGTCACCCAGTACACCAGGAATTGTGGCCATGGAAATGGTGAATTAAGCAATAGAGAAGAAGTCTCTGTATATGACTTTTCATGTTTGAATAGCTGTGGAAAATCACGTAGAAGCTGTACACAAGTGCATCAATTCTGCTTGCCTGCTCATGCAGCAACTTCTTTCATAGCATCACTGGTGTCTAAAGTCTCTGGAACACGTCCTGTGTAGTGCACAAACCAAAAGAAGATTTTTTTATTTTTCTCTCTCTTAACTGGTCTAGTAGAATGCCTGTCCCTTTAGCCGATACACGATAACTGCTGGGTTAAATGCTCTGTTGCTTTAGATAAGATGTATTAGGTCATTGAACTTCTGTGTAATATTTGAACATATAGAGCAAACATGCTTTTCACTCTTGAAACACTGAAGAAATTTACAGCCTTGGGGCTGGGGCTGCCATCCTCCAAGGTGCTCGATGTGTCTAACTGAGCTGAGGGTGTGCAGAACCTTGCCAGCCGTGTTTGGCATCCTGGAGGAAGCATCAGTAACATCACATGAGTTATTGCAGTGTGGAGCATTGTCTGGTTCCTGCTTCCCAGGAAATCAGAAATAAGTATGGGACTGGAGGAGCTTGAAGTGACAGCGCTATGACAACACCTGAGCAACTGAAAGTGCTTTTTTGTGATTTTTTTGAGTGATTTTTGTGACCAGAAATTCAGTGTGAGGAAAAGCTGCACACAGGATTAGTCTTGATTTGAGTTATAGAGCTTCAGATGTAGAAAGCAACATCTGCTTATGGAGACTGACTATTTCCTTTGGAGTTTTCTGAGGTGTTAAATAGTTTGCACTGTAATAATTGCCACAGCACACGCTCTACGTGTGTTTTGAATAAACTTGCCAGCAACTTGATATACAGCCAAAGCAAATAAATCCAACACCTCCCTCCCTTCCCTCCTCCCAAATATAAGAGCTTCAAAAACAGAAAGCAAAGCTCTGTTAAAAAGACAAATCAGCTGAAAAAGGAAGTTATTGTAAGAGAGGTGGTAGAGACTTAACAGTAACGTGACTGTGACATCCCTTGTGGCGATGACCAAGATTCACCCTGTCCAGACATGCTTCAGTTCAGATAAGTAAGTTACAGGGACCTTGAGCCTTATTCTATAGAAACAGCTTTGGGCAAGGTTTTTCTACTGGTGTCACCTTGTACATTGCTCCATGGGCATTAGTGACGGTAGGCTAGGAAGGACAGGGTTGCTTTGACCAAGGTAAAACCTCATGGGCAGTGGTTATCTTAGGGGGAGGGTCTTGTCCACTGTTTGTCTCGAGCCATTGTAGCTGCTTGCTGGAAATTTGTAGCTAAGACCCCAGACTGTAGGTTTATTCTGAGCCTATTTTTAGGTGAATACCAGGCTTCTGCACACAAGGGTACAGTTCCCAGGGCGTCTGCATATGGGTGGGTTTGTAGTGCAGAACAGCGTTGCTGTCACAGTCTCCCACACATGGAAATTACTGGTGGGAAAGTGCAACTTTCTTCAGGAGGAGTTTTTCCTCCTTTACACTGTGAACCTTCTGTAAACACTGCTCTGTAGCAAAAAGATCATTATTCAACTCTGGAAGACGAATAATACATGCTTCAAATTTGCAGACAGCTTTGAACGTGAATTTGACTTCCTACAAAAAAACCTGAGGGAGATTAAATTATGCTAGTTTCTGATTTTTAAATTTTTTTCTCTCTCCTGCCCTGTACCTCTTATTTGCCTGTAAAGGCTGACATCTGTCCTAGAGAAAAAATTCCAACCAGAGTTGGACAAAGTGAAAATGATGTGGAAAAGTGTCTAAAGTTACAATAGTAAGTCCACTTCAGAAAACATTTGAGCAAGAGACAAAACCCATTTTCTTACACAAGTGAACATGACTGTATGTTTAGCTTTGCCAAAAAGTGCTGCTAGGTCTTGGTCCCAATGCATTGCTGGGATACTGAGTTTTGAGTGTTTTCCCAGATCTGCTCAGTGGCTCTGTGGACTCTGCCAGTGTGCTGTTAGCAACTGCTTGAGAATCTAAACGACTGCCAGACTTGAGAGCTGCAACACTTGATGCTTCTGCTTGCTGCCTTCATCAGGATCTCTGGATATGTGGTGCTGCTATGTTAGGCCATTGCTCTGTTCCTAAGTTTGAGAGAGATCCCTGTCTCTGGTGGTACAAGGCTACGGAGTTAAGGATGCAGAGCTGTTGCCATGAAAGTTGCCTTGCTCTGCTTTGAGATGCTGCTGGAATTCTGGAACCCAGCTAAGAGCTTTTAGTGCCTTCCAAGATTAAAAGCTCCTGTTCATGCTATGGAAAAGCCTTCTGTTGACAGCAGCAGTTAGAGATGGGCATCACTTCTCCACAGTACCTCAAAGCACACGGTAATTAGAAAAATTGTTGCAGTATTCAAGAAAAAATGGCTACTGGTACAGGTAGGGAGAGCTGGAGATGTGTTACAGTATCAAGTCTTTTTCTCCACCTGCTTTCAAGTGTGACAAGCAAATGTGTTTTAAATAATATAAACTGTGACAGCACTGGATGTCAGTGTTGTCAATAGTCTTTCAGACATGAGCTATTTAGCAAGAATTAGTTAACTCAAAATTGCATGAAGTGATTGGATCAAGCAAGAAAACTGTCTTGAAAGAGAAGAAGGTTACTTCTCTTTTGAATGAGCTTTTTCCTTTGCTCCTGAGTTTTACCACTTATTTTATTATTTTATCTATTATTGCTGCCTTATGAATGTGTGAGGCGAGGTGACATCTACCAGTAATATCAGGATGAAGTACACAGCAGTGTGTGCACAAGGCAGCTATCGCCAGCCACTACATCATCACCGTTTCTCTTCAGCAGTGTACCTGAACGAAAGTCCTCCTGTCGCTCCCCAGTCCTGCTAAAAACGTTAACAGTATTTTACCTTGTAGCTAAGGGATTAGTGTCCTATATCTAGTTTAATAACGTAAGCGTGCTGTACAATTGAATTGCAGTAGCATTTTGCAGTATGTGGAATATCATTCTGAATATAACATCAGTTATGAGTTGATTTGGTACTAGGAGGAGTGTAGTATGTGATGCTCTGCAGTGGCAGAAGCTCCATACACATCAGTGTATGTTCAAATGTATTCTGTATTGTTACTAAAGCATTTTGTTTCATGAAGCTGACATTCAGAAATGTGTATAGTCTAGCTACAATAGACAGCATGTGTTAACTTCTTATGACCCACAGCCCTTGCAGAAGGTGAGATTTGGCAGTGAAATATTTAGTAGATTTCAACAGCAGTGGGTCAGAATACACAAATCAGGCAATTAATCATGTTAATCTGATTTGTTCTTAAGCTTAGCTCTCTGTGGACACCACTAAGCCACTAGCTTCTATTGCTGCCTGTCCTTGGCAGCAGGAGCAACACCCACTTGGAAGAAAGTCTAGTGCAATTCTTTCTTCATTTTTGCCTCCTTACCTTCTCTTAGACATTATTGCCATCTGTCTTGACTGGATGGATCAATTGAGCGTAGCCTTGCTCCATATTGTTTTGTTGATGTGTTGATGTTTCCCTCACGGAGTGCTTCTGTGGACAATCACAGCTGTTAATGCAGTGGACCGGAGTTTTAAACCTGTTGCACATCCTTTCAGCTCACTGTAAGGTAACCTGTTTAACCGAATTCACATTGACCTGGCAGATGAAAATATCTCTCAAAAACTCAATTACAGAACTAGATTTAGGGAAAAATAATAGGATGGTAGTGAAGGTTTCCAGGAAGCTAAGTCTTGAAGGAAGTACTCCAGGGTTTTCTGCACAGACACATACTTAGAGAATTTTTTAAAAAGCGTCCAAGCTTGATATTTATAAGCTTACTTATCTAAGTCTGTATTACGCTAGGTTCTAGGAAGCGAAAATAACTTTGGCATATTAGGTTGAAGGGCAACATCCCTGTAAGTCAGTTTTCTCTATAGCAGAAGCTTTCTGGTGTTTGCTGCATTGGGTTGGGCAAGGAAGATGAGAGGCTGCAGCTTTCCACTGTGGCAGAATTCCCCTCTTCAGTCGACAAGGTCATAAGAGAAGTGGTAAAACTATAACAAGAGAGGCGGTGATGTCCTGGGACCTCAGAGAAAGATTGATGACAGATTTGAGGAGGAAATTCGACATGTCTGGTCTTGGTTCTGCCCTTTGGACAGTCTGCCGACCTTGCGGAGGTGGATCCATTAAGTACATCTCATACACTGGGGAGTCGGTGTTCGAGGAGAGAATACACTGCTGGAAATGGGCCAAGTTCTGGTTCCAAATGTTTATGCATCTTCTCAGCTTTCATGGTTTCTCTGGTGATTGCCTCTGTATATACAAAATTTGACAAATAATTGCAGTTTGAAGGGCGTGCTTAATGGAGGTCCATAAAAATGATTCACAGGCAACTGTAAACTGAACTATTACACTACAGGATAAAAAGCTTCCTTAATGAGCTGTACAAGACAGTTATTGATGTATTTATGAAAACATTCCCGAGTACATGCAACCAGGGGAATTCAAAGATAAATATTTAAAGATCGACTGACAGTTTTTGAATGTAGCAAAACTCCAGTTCCCCTATAAGGCAGTAAACTTATTAAAAGTATATATTTATGTGATTAGTAACAAAAAATAATTGAAACTTGCCTTAAACCCAGGTGTTTTTCTCTGTAATTGTGTTTATTTCTATTCAAATGAAGAGATGAAGCATGAAGAAAATGGGCAGGCGAGGTTCAGAATATTAATAAGGTAAACGAACATTTTTTTCCTATCCAAATAATTTATTAGAGTCATGTCACAGAACTGTGTTTAAGAGGATGAAAACTAACAACAGTTGAGTTTGATTAAGTTTCTTTTCATCCTTTCATTGTTGTACACAATTAGGTTATTCAAGTGTGATATTTAAGTGTTCGCGTTATGATTCATAACCTTGTTCTTCACACCCCAGAGAGAGAAAAATTGGTCTATTGTTATGAATCTGATTAATAAATGGATCAATGCGTGCCCTTTTAATGTTTATTATACACACACACTTTTAGTTTGGATTAATGATTACCTCATTGTGTTGCTCTTCGTGGGCATGCTGTGTTATTCTCTGAACAAAACCAGAGAATCATTTTAAGGATTCAAGGCTGACACTTGATTTGGCATTACCTTGTCAGTTGAGATTACTTTTATTCTTGAATGGTTTAAGAATCAATACATTTTTAAACAATATGATTTTCCTTAGGATTACAGCTGCAGTGTTGTGCAATTCCTTGTGCTGTAAAGAATGAAGATCTGGTTCGTGCTATTAAGTCAGCTTTACAGCTTTTATTAGATGTACCAATTTCTTAGGTTTGTTGTCCCACAAGGGATGCGGGTGGAAGCTGGACCAGTGGATATGTTTCCTTGAAAAGGTTGGGAAAGGGTGAATGAGAAAAATAGGTGACAAGTCAGCTAGTCTGTGAAACGTTGACAACAGACTCTGTGGCTTGCGTGTAAAGCTGTTGCCAGTGCTAAAGACTAACAGTAGAATTGTTTCAGCTCTGGGGGGGAGGCAGTCTCTACTCCTGTGTCAAGTAGTTTGTGTCAAGACTGTTGAATTTTTCACAGTGTAGTATATGTGCTGGATTTTAAGCTTTTTCTACCTATCTGCTGGGATACTAGGATTTGCTTTTCCTTTTTTGTTGGTGTTATTTACTTGCTTTAAATGTTGCCTTTTTGACTGATCCTTCTATTCCACTTGCTCTGTTAGGATGCAGTAGTTCTAGTCCACAAGAGTTATTGTGATAATGGCCTTAGAGTGAAAGGTGATTTATGTGTTACGGATTGTTTCAGTGGGAAAACTAGTGTTGGTTGGTTTGTTTCTATGTGGGAATGTAAGGAACGGAGACTAGGTCTGGGAATACCCAACAGTGTGATAGCTGTGGAAGCACAGGAGTACGCTTGTGCTCTGTATGAACTCCCAA
Organism: Eurystomus gularis; assembly: GCA_013400335.1. NCBI lineage: Eukaryota > Metazoa > Chordata > Aves > Coraciiformes > Coraciidae > Eurystomus > Eurystomus gularis. The sequence goes on along the minus strand of VZZY01006830.1, from coordinate 26,399 downwards.
GCCTCTGTGTACATCATGTATCTGACTTGTAGTATGGAACAGCCTGTGTTAATTTTATCTTTAATCTCCCTTGCACCAAATTGTCAAGGGTTGAGAGAAAGAAACCCATGGATCAAAGCCAGATGTTTTTCAAGCAGGTTTCATGAAGCTAGTATGATAATTTGCAAAACTAGTATTTTTACACCAACAGTCACATCATCCCCTTGCAAGCAGACTGTTATGCAATATAGAGCCCAAGTAAGGCATAATTTTGGCAGATAAATTGTTGCTATTGTGAAAGCATTTATACACTCATGACCTGTACTTGATTTCTTGGTACGTATGCACAATTCAAAATTTGAAGATTTTGTTTTAAATGCAGTTTATGGATTATGCACTTCAACTTTGGCAGCCTTTACCCATGCCCTTGTTTTGAAGACCTATCTGCACTAACAAACTGCTCAGTCGAGATGCCTTCTGAGCTAATGGAGGTGCCTTCTTCCATCAGAGGGACAGAGGCATTATGCATTCAGGGTAGTTCACAGCAACAAATCCCTGCATAAGAAGGGAAGAAGTCCTGAACAATTCTTAGAAGTTGTCAAACTGTTACATGCCTTGTATTGCCTGCTTTGCCTGTTGCCTTTGGAAGATTGTTACTGTCAGTGCATGAAGGACCCCGCTCCTCAGATACCTAGATGACATTAGACTCTCTTCCGTATGACTTTTAGAAAATACAGAGGGTAGCATAATTTTGTGTGATTTTTAGCAGTCCCAGGTACATTATAGGTCAAAAAATTACCCTGTCAGGAAGAACTTGTGTTGTCCTACAGCTACTCAAAATGTCAGAGATGATTGTATTGGCCCCTCCAAGGTAATTCTGCAGGCTGGAACTATGTGATGTTCACATGGGCAGAGGGACCTCTGTTAGAGCCAATGTTACATGATGTCGATACTCCAGAATTCCCAAATCTGTGCAGAGCAGGCCTTCCCTGAGCAGCCCTCAGACAGCTATGTTTTAGCTGAGGATACAAAAGCATTGAGATCCACTCGGATTTACGGAGTGCCTAAATTACCTAGGGCAGCTGTTCTGTTAGATGAGAGGGCTCACACAGTCGTCAGATTTCATCTTCACTCTGGAAGAGTAGTTACCTTGGCAACTATCGTATTGCTTGAGATTTTGGCTGCTGGTCGCTAACGCGGTAGCTAAATCTGATATGCGGTACGTAATACTCAGTGCATTTCCTTAGATGGCAAGCACGTGGCGGCACGAGCAGTTATGCTATCTGCCACGTAATGGGATGAGTTTGTGCTGATAGCAGCGCTACACTCAGATGTTAAGTTCGTTAAGGTGTTACCTAAGACAGAAGGCTGTGCAGTATTACACACAGAATCAGCACTTCTGGTGGAGAAGGTCAGTGAGTGTGAACGTAAGTAAAACCCTCTTGCTTATTCCCCTTCACATCTTTAGTCTAAGATGCCTTATTAAACTTTATTAGAATAGTAAGACTGTATAGTTATTGGAGAATCCTCTTAAAACTGGGAGTTGGATTAGCTCAAGCTGCTGACTTCTTTTAAGACCTCGCATGAACAGAAGAGCATGTCTGCATTGTGTGAGATTTCAAAACACTAAATAGAGTGTGCAGAAATACCTAGCACTTTTTTTTCCCCTCCTCCTCATCTCCAGTCTGGGACAGCTGTTACTCCCAAGAGCATGAATGGTGTTTTAAGGTAAGGAAGGACTTGATAAGTGCTGAGCAGTGGAACCACAGCTGTCCAGACCTGAGCTGCTCTGCAAAGCCCTCTGTTGAATGTGCTTGCTCCTTAGTACTGCATCTCATTCTCTAGGGCCACATAGTTCAGCGTAACAAAGCTCCCTTACTGAAGATCTCAGGACTGGCCCAGGTTGCCCAGAGAGGTGATTGGTACCCCCTTCCTGGAAATATTATGGGTGAGGTTGGACGGGGCTCTGAGCAACCTGCTCTAGTTGAAGATGTCCCTACTCACTGCAGGGGAGGTTGGACTGGACAATCTTTAAAGGTCCCTTCCAAGCCAAAATGTTCTATGATTCATAATTCTTCTGTTGTTTTTGTAGTAATTCTACAAAACATCAGTAGGTCTTGTTAACAGAGCAGATCAATGAGAACTGTGCAGGAGACTCATTAAAAAGATCAATTCTGCAACAAATCGAAAGGTTTTTTTCTGATGTACACTTATTTTTAGAGTAGAAACTGCAACAAATGAGCATTTACCAGTATCAGTGTGTGTTCCTAAGTCATTCCTGAAGTACAAGAGTTTGGATGCAGGTGTTCACATGAGTTCCAGGTGTTGGTACTTGTTACCAACAGTGGCCAGCTAGCGCTATCATTACTGTAACTACCTGGTACAGACTTTAAAGACCCAGGGATACCTCAAAACTTTTTCTTTCTTTATACATTTCATCCTTTCAAATGACTTTATTAGTCTTCTTAGCACATTAATTCATGTAAGTCTAATTATTTTGCATGAACTTCTACCACATTTGACATTTGCCTTTAGTATATTATTTGGTAGTTCAATTGTTTTCAGTTGTACCTGGAGCAGATGGAGTGCACACCTAGAAAAGGCTGCAGAAGACAGTGTCAGTACAAATTTAGACTCAGGCTAACGCTAGTAAGCTCTGGATAGGTCAGCGATGATTGAGTTTTGCCAAGAAGTTTGGAAGGGTGGGAAAAAACCCCAGAGATATTGATAGTAGTAAAAGCTATACTCGTTACATGGAGAGTTAGATCTAGGAGTGGTGCTCTTGACTGGCTTTCTTTGTTGAAGATGTCAGGGGTGTGTTTGCCTGAATAAGAAATGCTGATGAGAATAGAACAAGGAATGCTGACGTTGGGTGGTTTTTAGTTGTTCTGGATGGAATCTTGAAAAGAGTTCCCCAAAGGAAAAGAGGATTCAAAAGGTAATTATTTTGCTTTGTTGTTATTTTTTATTTAATATATTTATCTTGGAGGAGAGTCTAATATAGCAAAAGAGGAGGAAACCAGGTGGGTTTCATTTTTCATTTAATGATGGCATCCTCTCGTGCTTTTAAAGTGTGGGTGGCTTTGTTCTCCTTCAGAATTGTCTAGAGACAATAGCAACTTGTGACCACCTGCTGATGTGGCAGTTTTCATTGTGGCTGTCTTGTCCTAGCACAATCTGCCCTACCCCAGCCGATTAAAGCCTGCCAAGGAATTCTCATGCTGCTGCTGCAATGGGAGGTAGAGGCTGTCGAGCTAGGTGTGTGCTCATGAAGCTGTGGCATCGTTGCCTAGCTAGTGTGCTCATCCCCGTGATAAGACACTGACAGTAAAGTCAAAGAGTGCCTTTTGCATTGCTGCATGGTCTTTTATAGCCTGGACTCTTAAAGAAGTGCTGAGGCAAAGTGAAGGGCAGTGAGGGTAGGTTTCTTGTTGTACAAATGCATCCGTTCTTGAGCGAGGGAAACATGCCATTATGCCTTTCAGAGCACCCATGGATGTGGATGGAGTTGCCCAAATGTGGCACATGTTCAGGCCTGTTTCCTGCTGTAATGAGCAGACTGAAAACTTCAAAAGGAGATTTTGAGCTGTGACTTGCTGTGTGTGTTCACAAGCTCTGTCAGTCTGCTGTTCCCATTTGAATGGGATGATGAAAGCAGAAGCAAAAACAAACTCAGTGAAGTGAGTTTGGTTTGGTGGGATTAGAACTCCCAGTGCTCTGAGGAGGGAGCGACGATGCCTGTAGCAAGTGTGATGATACACCGCTGTCAGATGTCATGTGGCAATGGACAGGCTGAACAGCACTGGCTATAAATATGGATAAAAGTATGGAATCTAACTTTCAACTTTCTGCCCTTGTAGCTGTTCAGTTCTGGGAATTCTGGTTGGCTCTCCTGCAGAGTTCACGTTGAACATGTACATTCCTGCTCTCCCAAAGGTTAGGATATCTCCGGGTTTTTAGCACCGTATGATTTTTCAGAGGTTCAGCTCAGTCTTAGGGTAAGCAAAGTGTTTCCTATGTGTACTTCTAAGTTTGTGAGACTGGTCAGCTTCACACCACCGAACAATCCTTGAAAAGGGAAACAATTGCATTTTCCCACCTTTAAAGTCAGGTTACTAGGAGTTGTCAGTAAGATACTCTGGTTTGTCTGGTCTGTAAACAACTGTCTGAAGTCATTAGCATGGACAAGTTGAAATGAAATAATTTTACCTTTTTAAAAGCCTACTATTTTATAAAATAAAGATAGGGACTGTGTCCCAGAAACCTCATTCAGTTTTCCAGCTGTGTGTAGATGGGCCTTTGTGCCCCTTTTTTTTTTTTTTTTTCCAGCTAAATCAGTTTTATTAGAGAGATTCCCTCCCCTGAAAACTTCTTATTCCTAAAATACCAGGCTAAAAGTGCTCCTGCTACATCATGTTGTGCACAAGCATTTGAATCTGTGCTTGTGCTGGCATACTGGAGAGAATAATATCCTTTGCTGTGAACTGAAAATGCTGCAAACATGTTGTGGGGGATAACATACACTCAATTATACAGAGCATCTTTTTGAATTCCTACAGAGAACAACAAAACTGACAGCCAGAAATACACTAACAAAATCGCACAAAGCATTTGCTCAGTGGAGTGGGATTTTATTCCTGTGTGCTGAAGAACAATGACAAACAACATGTTTGCTGCTGTATTAATAGGTTTTATTTCACTACAACTCTTAAATCACATTTTTCAGCTTGTCATGCTTTTGCCATACTGAACCTTCCAGTAAGACTTTGCTCATATCTTACTTCCTCCATCCCTTCTGATAAATAAATTTGCCAGGCAATGAAACAGGATAGAAATATTAGGGTGGTACTAACAAGAAGATATGGAGTCTTTTAGTGAGGAGGAATGACACTGCGACTCTTGTGTCTTATCTGACATCTAGCTGTTAAAATCTTACCAACCAGCTTGTGAAAAATGTATAAAATTTGAAATTCTTGATGGAATCTGTTAGGGCATTGTCTAGTTTTTTCGGTTTAAATTTCTATGTTATTTATGTTTCTGTGATGTTTGTTTTTAACAAACAGTTCATACTTAACCAGTGTTTGGAAGCTAACAATCAGACTTAGCTCTATAAATGACTGCACACCCTACTATGTAGGCAGAACCTTTTTTATTCTAATGACTGTATTTAACCTCATTTTCCCTGCAGCAGTACTTAAAACTAGTAACTGCTCTCATTGCCTTTACATGGACAATGTTGAAATGTGTGATGGAGTCTGATTGTCTCTGCAAGGCTAAATGAAGTTAAGCAGTGTTAACTCAGATCATATAATGATCTAAGATTGCTATTAATGACGGGAGGCTGAACAAAGTTTCTTAACTGTGTTGCCCTCTCCTGCATGTCTTGTTTTCTAGACTAAAATCAGTATGTGTAACAAACTTTCTCTAAAGGAAGTTTTCCAACAGCCACATACGCTGTTGATGCTGTAATGCCTGGCTGTTTTACTTTTTACACAACAACAGAAATCTGGCAAGGGAAACTGAATTTATTACATCATCTGATATTCAAATGGAGGATGATTGAAGCAAAACAGTTGCAGAACTGTAGCTCAGTAAAACTTGCTTCTCCCAGAGCAATGATTTTTTGTTCGCATTAGATTACAAAACAGCTGGGTTTTAGACCAGCTTACTTTTCTAAATAATCAAACAGCTACCAGTAACATCTTTGAGTTTTAAAAAGCTGCCATTTTTTTTCTCATTATTTATATTTATTAGTTCTTCTGGTGGCTTACTTAGCCTATTCGGTATTGTAGGTATTTAGTGATAGTTCAGTTTTATGGTCAAGTTACTCTTCTCTCTGTGCTTTCAACGGTGATCTTCAATGTTGAGCCTTTCAACCACAATACTGTACTCAGGGTAGGTAATGTGACCTATTGAGGTTGCCTGAGAATTCCCACTAGAAATTTTATTTTCTAGTATTTTTCTACAGTAGTTTGCTGGACAGGCTTCTTGTTGGCACTCCCCTGTGGATACTTAGAGAGATCCCAGTGGATCCCAGTGGATGGTTTAGCAAGTGAGTTGGGAGTTGAGGCTTTCCTGTTCATCACTTGCATACTCTCTTACTCTTGTCTGAAATTCCCAGTTGTTTTTATTACACTGCAGCATGTAGAAATGACCACGGGAATAATTCTTGAACGCTGTTTAAACCTTTCAGGTGCTGTTGATGGACTTTTCACTGCTGGACAGAAGGCACTAGAAGTACCTTCTGCAGAGTCTGTTAGCAAGGTTTTGGAAAGCAACTAGATAGCATCGTGCATTAGTAATCTAAAAATTCTTTCCACTCAGGGCTATTTCTTCACATCTTAAAGAGCTTGGCAATACTAAGAAAGTATTTGACAGTTCAATACAGTTGTGTAATACAAGTTTTTCTAGTTACATTTCACCCTTTGGCTGTTTTAAGCACAAAAGCAATCCCAGCAGCTAGAAATTATAGGAAGCTTCAGAAGATAATGGAATTAGTAAAGGCAAATGACTCTGGCAGTGAGCTTTCCTTTGAGGCAAGGGCCATTTCAGAGCAGTGTAAAGGGCCGCTGGCATACGTGTGGAAGGAAGGGTGCTGCTCTGGCTGGTGTTTTTGGTCCACAGGAAGACTGGCCTCTGATTCTGTGACCATGCAAGGAACGCAGAGCCCGAGTCACGTATTCACAAGTCAGACTGCGATCCTTTTTATCTCCAAGTGCTATGGGGAATCCTGTGTCATATATATTAATTATCTTTACCAGTCATTGATGCACAGTAAAGACAGAGCAATAAAAAAGATTTCTCTGCCACAAAAATGTGTTAGAACCACAGGCAGTTAGCTGGGTTAATTTTCACTTTGGCACAAGCAGAATTCCTGAACAGGCCTTTAATAAATTCAGAAATACCTGAACGTGCAGGCTTAATATTTGCTTTTTATAAGTATCTTTCTGCTGGGTGCTTGAATGCTCAACTGAAAAGTGAGTACAGGGCTTTAGTAAGAGTAGCTAGATAATTCATCTCATTAAGATTTTCTTTTTTTTTTCCACTTATCATATTTATAACTGGTAGTGATTTTCTGGTTTGCACTTCAGCTTTAAGAATGACTTTTAAAATAGCAAGTATCTGTTCCATAGGGACCTTTTTCTCTGTTTATACTTGCCCTTTAAATGTATAAAGTAGCCTAATGTAAATGACAGCTTTTGGACTTTGCCCTAAATAAACAGCACTAGAAGCTATTTTAATTTTGTTTCTGCGGTCACCACTTATAGCTCTTTATTTTTTCCACACTAGATGCTTTGGATTTCACCTTTTGGAAGCAGTATTTCTGTGTGTCTGTGGAAGAAGACTGATCATTTTGCCCAAATCATCACTGTTTCTTAGTGCAAGGAGGAGAAAAAAATAAAGTTTAACAAGTTGCAGCCAAAGCTCTTATAAATGACTATTGGAAGAGAGTATGTTGAGGAGTTACTGTAACTAAATAAGGCCCTGATCCTGTAAAATTATTCTGTGGGTACACTGCCTTATGGAGATAGCATTTACACTAATGGAACTTTTCTGGTTGTGTGAATTTTTGGAGAATCAGGATCAACATTTTTAGGAGCTGCACTTCAATATGTTAATTAACTATTAGACACATTAATATAACTGGAGGGGATTTTACATCCCTGTTCTTAATCCTGCACTGGGTATGCTTTATGAGTGTACACACGTACTCTTCCCTGTGGACCTGCAGCAGTTTTGGATGCCCAGAAGACATGATGCTGGTCAGGGTGTGCACACAGTGTATGCCTCTCTGGAGGTCCTGTGGTTCAGCACGTGTCTCACGTGCTGTGGAGATATCAGGTGATCACCCTGTTTGAACACTCATCTGGTATACAACTCGTGATTCCAGTGAGATAAGACCAATGACTTGAAAGTCAGTTGTCTACAAAAAAATTTCTCATGCACTCGCAGGGGAAGCCAGTCCTTCAGCTGTAGCAGAATCGCAGCAGCCGTGGTGCTGAAGCTGCTGACTAATACATGACATGACTGCTGCCAAGACTCTTCTGCTCATTTATAGAGGTCGGGGATGACTCAAAATAGCACATGTTCCACATTAATGCCCAGAGGCAATTGCTGTTTACATCATGACAATGTCAATTATCACCTACAACACTCCTGCAAGGAGTAAAATAGCACTGACAAAGATGCAATTATTTGGCCATTTGCTTCCTTAGTCCTCTGACAATTTCAGTGTCTGACTGCTTCTCTAGTGATGCTTTCAAGACTATGATGTCTTGCAGCTAGGGTGTGTTGAAAGCTACAGCTTCTCCCGCCTGCCTGTACATGTGCCTGCATGGGGAAATGTGCTGTTAAAGAAAAGCTCTCACCTCACTCTGACCTTTCACATGGAGCACTGTCGTAATTCTGCTGGATGAGCCAAATAGATAGTTGCATTGGAGGCAGAGTTTGATGGAGAGAAAGGGTGAGTGCACCGGCGAGGAAGCTTTAGCACCCACAGTTATTTCACTTCTGCAGGGTTCTGTTTAAATCTTAGATGAATTGTTACACAGGTCCTGCTTGCCAGTTTCAACGCTGCCGCAGAGCCTGCAGGTAACCACTGCCCCGTGGCTCTACACCAGCCATTGCCTCTGCTGCTCTGATGGAAGAGGAGGGAAAAATATCAGAGTGACTCAGCGTGTTGTCAGATGGGAGACACCCACCCATTTGCTCCCCAGGGGACAGTGGAGACCTGAGGTGACACCGTTGAGTTCAGTCCCTAGGTCTCTAGGACAGCTTCAGTGTCAAGAGCTGGGTAGAAAAGCTGTAAATGGGCTGCTGCTACCCGGCCTTCTTGATGCATTATTGGCTGTGACTTTCACTTACAGGTGCTTGTTCCTTTGAAGCTGGCCTTTGCATCAGCCCTGCTCCTCAGAGGTGTCCCTCTGAATTTCCACAGCTACTGCTAATTGATGCTGCTTTGGCAGCACTTCCAGGAGCAGCAGGAAGCAGCGGGCACAGCCAGGCCCTTCCTCCAGGCTGCACTCACCCAGCCCTTTTCTGCCCAGAAAGGCTTTTTCTCCAGCAGGACAGTGATCTGGCACAGCTTTGTGACTAAACTTGTTTTACGGAGACAAAAAGAAAGACAGGAAAAAAAAAAAGCTGGCAACTTTATTTCTTGATTAGTTTCTTATTTAGAGCATGTACTAATGATGTATGTAACAGAAAATCTCGAGCAGGACTGAGTTCCTCAAATACTGGTTTCCCTACCACTGGTAAAGACTTTTATTTTATTTTACTTTCCCCCCACGTGCATCCCCTCTTGCCCCTAGGGAGAGCTAGTGTGACTTTTTTTACATTTTTTCCATTTGGAACATAACTATGTTGTTGAGGTATAAATTTCTTCATGAATCTCTCCCTTTCGGTAGTAGTTTGTCAACTTAAGAAAAACTGAGAGAATCTGATGATGAAGCTGAAACATTTTGTCTGATCGTTTTCAGAAGAGTGGATTTGGGGATTTTATACCAAGACAAATTTATTGCCTACATTTATATTGTTACGTGGTCAAAGAGTATTGCGATCAAAATGAATTCCTCTAAAGAGTTTTTTAATGTCATAGGAGATGTTTTTATTCTTTAGAGTTGTAACAAATCTGCAACATGTAAAAATTGCAGACTATCCTGTAACATTGCAGGGTTTTGTTATAGTTCTTACTAGTAACAGGGATAAATTTTACAAAGATGTTTATTTTTTCACATTAAAATACAGACATGGGTTTCTTTCTTTGACCTCTTGTATCCCCTTTCCAGAATTAAGACAAATATAAAGCAAATACAAGGAATTAGGGGGCTAATCTTAAATGGGATTTTTTTCTGGGCTTGGTGAATTAAGCTGTCTGTTGATGGGCCACGATCAGCCAAATTATGCTGATTGTTGGAAAAGTGGATGTTTATGCAGTGTTCTCCAGGGCAAAATTGGCTAAATTCACTGACAACCTTAAATGAACTTTTATACGAAATCCTGCTCCACAAAAAACCCCCAGTGCCAATCCCAGGAATTGCTTATGCAGCAAAATGTGACTGGTTGATAGTGGCATTTGTAAGTTGCATGGGAAGTTTTTATCCTTCTCAGTGTTTAGGGCTGAAAACCTAATTATAACATGATGGTATAACATCAAGTGATGCGTTCCTGCAGCTATCGCTCCCTTTGAACACATGTAATTGGCTGCACAAGCAATTACAGTTCTTGTTGTAATAGAAAATAGCAGCAGGCTCGGAGAACTGCAGTGAAAGAAATCTGAGGTGTCATTCTGCAGCTAAGTCCCTTACTGACCTCAAGAAGGGTTTTGGTGTAGAGCCCACTTTCAGCCATTGGGGTAGAAGAACCAGACATCATTATTATTGTTTTGTTATTATTATTGAGACAAGTGAGCCCTGCAATTTACTCCTGGCTATCAGCACATGCAATGAGATTACCTTCCCTTTTGTCTTGGAATAACCTAGAACTTGGCTCGTTTTGTTGTCAGATTAATTTACCCAGACAATGAATTTACATTAAGCAGTGGCAAAACCTGGCCTATAAGGGAGTCAGCGTTCAAGGATGATTATTGCTAGCATAAGGAGCTGCAGTGCTTAGTTTAATAATTATGGCATATTTGTTGTGCTAGTGCTATAGGAGGAGCCCCAGTACAGAATACAGAATTACTCTTTAAAAGGAAGAAGCTCAACTATTTCTTTCATATTTTGAAGTGTGTCAGCCAGAGCACAGATATTTGATGGAACAGAAATGACTGATTAATTAAATTGCATAGGAACACATTCTCTAGCCTTGTTCTTCAAAACACAATAAATGCTGATCAGAGGGATTGACTCTGATTAGATACTGTCGTCGGAGTGATGGGTTGCTGATCTGCCATGAAGGTGGAAGAGATTATGACAACTACGTGTGTAAGTCTTGAACTATTAGAAGGTTGGCTGCTTTATGACAAACCCATAGAAGCTAGTGTAGTCCTTTTCCCTGTGAAGTTCAGGCCACATCGTGGGAACATCTTTGGTTTTACTGGCCAGCAAAAGTTCTGGGTTAGCTCCCAGGTTGGAGGACTAAGGAAAATAGTTTCATTCATTTAGTAGCCTAATGAAGACTCCTCTTTACATTATCTGCCACAGCGTGCCCTCTTTCTGCTGAGAGGAGCTGCAGAAGCCAGGTTGCAGGACTGCATTGTAGTTTATGTTCTCACATGTAATCTCCTGTGAATGTCAGAAGTTCCTGAATGAGACTGACAGACTGAATTTTCAGAAAACTTCTTTTTAGAAGGAAAACATGCTCTCATGCCTGTGCCGGATTTATTGTTCATAAATTGGATTAGCTTATTTGAACACTGGGCTTGAATTATTTGACTCACCCAGCCAGAATGAGGCAGTAATGGACAAAGAGCTCTGTGTGTCACAGACAGAACTGAAGTTAGCTTAGGATGAATATTGTGTGACTTACTGTACTTGTGCAGGCGTTTGGATTAGTTAATAGACCTGCATTTCTTCCTTAACTGTGTCTGCAAGGCAGGTCTACAGATCCCAGAAAACATCATCTCTCTGCAACTTACTGTGGTCTAGCTCTGAAAAAGAAATGCTCTAGGATTACAGTCTTTACACCAACACTTTAGGCATAAGAGGTTCGATCAAGTCCAAGAATCTTGTTTGCTACCTGTGTTCAGAGAGAAGATTAAACCATGCAAAGATGAATATGAGCCATGCTGTATGGTTATACAACTATTTTGCTTAGAATTTGTCAGTTCTTAAGAGAGGAAGTTTTCCCAGTGTTGATAAATGACATCATGGTTACAGACTAGGCCGTATTTAGTGTAGTTGAATTAGATTATCAGACCTCAAGAAAAGTTGAGCTAAGGGAACAAGTCTAATCTGTTATTTTGAATTTAAAAATGCTTTGTGACTGGTTTTTGTAGACAAAAATCACTGAAGTTGGATTTCAGCAATCCAGGTTGAGTAAGAGTGAACAAAAAGATTCTGTGTAAAAGCGGAGATTGAAGATATCTGTGTAAGAGAACATATTCTGTGTCCTCAGCCCTGCATGCTTCAAAGTTGTTACAATAAATATACCCAAGGGAGAAAAAATACAGACACTTTACAGAGTTTGTGTGATCCATACCTCTGTTACAAGAGCACAGGTACCCACACCGTGCCCCTTGTGGTGCAAGGTTTCGGAGTGGATGTTCTTTTTTACCCATCCTACCTTCAGCACTCGTTTTATCATTCTGAACATTGTGAGCTCTTCATCCTGCAAACCTAAATAGCCTTTTGAAGTGGTTACTTTCAAAGCCTTCGGACAAAGTCAGTATTTATTTTCTGTATTGTTTTGCAGGATTGTATTTTTCCATATAATAATTTGGGTGGTTTTTTTTTTTAAAGTGTTTCTATTCAGCTTAGAAAAAATGTTTCTGTTCTGTTTTTTAATGTTTCTGTTCTATATGGACTTGGTGGTGATAGGTTAATGGTTGGACTCAATGATCTTAAGGATCTTTTTCAACCTAAATGATTCTGTTTGAATGGGTGTATGCATCCTGCATAATTTAATTTGTGTCTCTAATATCAGTGGGGATGTGTGAGTCTCAAATACCAACAATTCCATTGAATATATGTGGATTTAGAAGTCTACGAAGTGAAACAGGCAGTTATTGTGTGGTATGTCAGGTGCTTTAGTGTCTGGGATGTGTTTTATTACCATCTAGAGATCACTCTTTCAATTCCACCTAAAGGAGCCAAATATATAACTCATACTTACCATGGTGTGTACCATAGACATACGGGGCAACCCTTAGTCCAGAGAGCTCTTAATGGAGAATATAGATAGAGTATAGATGACCTAGTTGCTTAGTATGAGGCCTGGTTATTTATTCATTGTGCTGCTTACCTGAGTGAGGCACTTTTCTGACTGGCTGATTTATGAAGATATTGAATGGTTACTTTTAGGCTTGTTTTTCCTTTCTATACGACTGTCCATTTCCAGAAGCAATGGTATTAAGACAGTACTGGAAAATATTAGAGCTGCACAGTCGGAGCACCATTTTACAAATTATTGTTTCTGCATCTATGATTTCTGCATGAATTTGTAAATGTGAACATCTACTTGAGGCAAGCTCAGTTCAACAGTGAAGTAAATTCTGCCCTCTCCTCCCCCTAGAAACAGCCAGGAAACGATACCTTCTTCATTTAATATTTTTATTTCAGGAGGGAAATGTACTAGAAGCTAAACTACTGTGCAGCAGAAAGGAATTGTTTTGGATGTGTTAAATGTTTGTGAAAAATATTTACTTTATTGGTGCTAGGCAAGATCTTGGAGATCCTTTTAAAGGGTGTTTAGTTTTCTGAAAGGAATTGGGACAGACATTCTGGCATTAATAAGTAAGAGGGAGTAAATAATAGGTATTACTTGCACAGAGGAAAATTATTTGAGTGTAACATAATAAGATAATAGGGAGAAATTAGGTGGTGAAAAGATTTTGGTTTAACAGCAAAAACTGCATGCTGAAAATTAGCCTATTAATTTAATTTCACTGCAAGTTCCCTGTGAAACTTTTAAGGCTCAGGGGGTCATTTGTCAAATCTTCAGTTAATGTTTCATTAAAAGTAATTTCAACTTGTGGAGAATGTAAGTAAAATTTTCAGGTGTACATTATCTCCCCCCAGCTTCACACTGTCTTGACCCTTCCAGCTAACTTTGGCTGCTGCTCATCAAATATTGAGCAGCTGTTAGTGTAATTGCATTCACTCCGCATCCCTATAAAAGATAATCAAGTCTGGACTTGCCAGGGAGGCCAAGCAAACAAGAAGAGCTAAAGAAAAAAAAAGAAGAAAAAGACTGTTGCCAACATACTGTGTCTTGAGCTGGGGTTAATGAAGTTAACTGTCACTTTTCCTTGGCAATTGTCTCGTCCATGCTGTTCAGAAAGCTACAGGGAAGGTGAAAGTTCAGTACCAGCTTAGGAGCTTTTTGATGCTGCTACTCCTGGAGTTCATAAAAAAGAAAATATGGATTAGGGATTTTAAAAAATAAAGATAAGCCTAGTTCTTAAAAACATTAAAGAATATTCAATAGTCCTAACTAAGAGTGGTTCAGAATGAGCGAGACAACGGTGATGGAGTTAAGAAGACCTGCAGGTGTCTTGTTTTAAGGGCATGCTTGTGAGAAGTGTGCATATACAAGGCTGTGCCTGTCCTGCTTTTTTTATTGTATGCTAAGTTAACGGGCATTTAAGAGGAAGAAATTGGGTTTTAACACTATTTCTAAATACTTGGGCTGATATTTTCTAAGACTTAGGTGTAGGCGTAATTTTAATTGTAAAGAACACTGTGCACTCATTTAAATGAAAATCATTTTCTGACCAGGCAGGTGAGTTGTAAGCTCTTTCAAGAAGGAAAAACCCTGTCAGAGGTAACAAATGGACTTTGATACTTTTCCACGTAAATTGTAGTTTCTATATATTTATCTCCTTATAGATGAGATTTACTGGCATGATTAGAAATGATTGTATATTATCTTGGTGGTAATGCATTAGCTTTAATGTATTTGGCCTGATTAACACCAGCTGGACTTAATTTATTACATGTGTGGTTAGGGCTGAAATATGGAGTTTTGTCTTGTTTCACCTGTGTGACTGGGAAGTCTTGCCCAGTATGGGTTAGCCTGGTGCAAGGCAGAGTCTTCAAGAAAACCGTTGTGCCCGCTTAGCGTTCATGAAAAGGAAATCCATTTTAGCAGATGTGGAGAAGTAGCTAGTGGTAGTGCTGTGACAATTTCAATTAAAGGTCTGAGAATGGTAATTATGTTTACATACCAGCAGTCTGATTAACTGTAAACTAATTATGTGAAAAGCTTAAACTGTGACCTGAATTACTCTTGCTGAATCACAGTTGAATTTCAGCAGAGGTTTTTTGGGTAACATATTATTATTACAGAAGCTTTTTTTTTTTGTAGGTATGTAGTCTGTTACTGATTTTGCTGGGATCATCTGACCTTCCTTTCCCTACTTCTTGCATCCAGCTTTAAGCATAACTTGTATCAATTTTTGGATTCAGCTCTTCAAAACCCTATTCATAATGCAAGAGGTAGTCAGTTCCACTGATACGAGAAACTGGGGATGAAAACCTTGTGCGGGTAATTCGTCCTTTGAAGCAAACAGGAGTTCAGAAGGATTTGCTGTGCTGGCTTTAGAGGGACTTGGGCAGGTGGGATGTGGGCAGTGTCTGCACCCAGCTCTCCTTGCTGAACCCTCTCAGTGCTCGTCCTTGTGGCCTGTTGTGCAAGTTGGTCAGCTGAGAGGCAGCGTTAGTGACCCCCTCAAAAGTGCATGAAGACAACAACTGAGAGGCTTTAGGATATTTTGAGGACTAAGTGCGCAACTGGGTACTGTAACCCTAGAGGACATCTTCGGGAAAGAGATCAAAGTCTGTTTAATATAATATATAGTCTGCCCTGTGCTGGAGTTCAGATAGAGATCTAGAACAAAAGTCTTGAAGTCTTACCCAGTGAGTGTGGCATCGTGGTCTGACACCAACATAAACTCCAAGTCTGAACCACTAATACACAGCAAAATCACAGAATCGAAGAATAGTTCAGGTTGGAAAGGACCTCAGATGATACCGGTACCTGGTTGCCCTCTCTGCCAAAGCAGGAGTAAATTCGATGTTAGGCTGCTCAAACCCTGAAAGTCCTACAAACCTTATCCTCTGTACGCTACTCTAGTTCCAGTGTGTCCACGAGGGGACAAATCCCACTGCATTTGAATGGAAAAATATCCACATCAAAGTGTTGTCTGATTCTCATATCTTTTTGATACAATATAAATCAGTCTTGGAGCCTGAATGCAGCATCCCATGACACTTTCAAAATACATAGAAAAACTGAGATGTTTATCCAACACTGAACTTCAGATTTGCAAGTTGTATGTCTTTTTTTTTTTAATACTCATGAAAATGTGAACAAATGTGTCAACAAAGCAACAATTAAATTGAATTAGAACTGACTAATGGTGTGGCACTGTGAAAAGATATCTTCTCAACTGGAATAAGTAATTGATTTTATGGTAAGGGATGACAATGCCTTCAGTTCTAAAAATGCAACATTCTAAACTGATCTGTGAATAGGTCTCAGATAAGTCTGCTTTTTCTGTTCCTAGTCCAAGAGGAGCAGAACCTTAATTACCTGCAGTGGTTTTTGTTCTCCAAAGGACTTCTACAAGAGCTACTCCAACTGGTTGCTTTCTTCCATGTGCTGTAAGTTACAGACAATTCCAATAGCACAAACAAATTACAGCAAATTTTCTGATTTTCTCTTTTCTTCTTTCTACAGGCATTTATTTCTGGCTTTATTCATTGCATATATAGAAGAGAAGACTGCCGGAAACATTCTGCAGAGATTAAATACAACCACATCTCAGTTTCTTCTCATAGCTTGTTTCCAATATTATGAGTGTTTAAACGTCAGTTAAAATACCTCTGTATCTTTTCAAGTGTTTTATTAAGTCTTTAAACACAAACATTCTGAATTAGATCTCTTGTCCCTACTTTTCTCATTAGAATTACTGGGAATTTCTGGACTGCTGGAACATCATTTATTGAGGTGCGGGATAGGAAAAAAAAAATTAATTGATGTTTTAATACCTAAAAGATAGCTCGGTTTTGCAAAAATAAAATTAAAAAAGTAAATAAAATTTACGTTTAACTGACCTTAATCTGACCTCTTGAAACAAGTTGATATCAGTATTGGGAATGTGGATTACTGCAGTGATATTTATAGGGCATAATCTGTTAATGATAGAAATTCATGGGCTTTAAAAAAGCCATTTGGTAGCAGAGTCCTCAGTTTCTAGTATCACTGGCAAGCAGTTTATATTGTTGCATGGAAGCAT
Source organism: Eurystomus gularis (assembly GCA_013400335.1). Classification (NCBI taxonomy): domain Eukaryota; kingdom Metazoa; phylum Chordata; class Aves; order Coraciiformes; family Coraciidae; genus Eurystomus; species Eurystomus gularis. Next base: position 9,520 of record VZZY01006830.1, on the reverse strand, counting down.
GTCTGTTTGTTTTTATGTACTCACTGTTATTTTGTGAGGGATAATTTAACACTGTTGGAGGTAATTGAGGTTCAGGATTAGCATATGTAGAATTTTGGTCATGCAGTGCATCTTGCGGTTTCTGCTGTGTGAAAAACTTGGCGTGCGCATATACTCTTTTCAGCCTGAGCTCGTTTGATGCTCACACCAATGCCTTCCAAAGCTTACACTTGATCTTTCAAAACCAAAACCTTTCCAATGTATTTTTTTACCCCCCCAATCCCCCCTGTAGTTGTGCAGTGCAGCAATCAGCCCAGGGAGCCTTTCAATGCATCTCCACTCATGAAGCTTAGAAAAACTGGGATGCACAAGTAGCCTCTTGTTTCCCAGTAAAGTACTGATGCCTTTGTCACCAGAAACTTCACAGGTTTGGAAATAATGAATAGCATCTCTGGAAGATCCTAGAGATCGATGAGAGTTGTTACATTTTTCTTGGGTATCTCTTCATTCTTCGGGCAAATAAGTGCAAGGCACTGAAGTGTTTCAGCTAGAGATGAAAAAGTGCTATTTCATCTTTAAAATCCAGAACTGTTCTGGTCCTTCTCTGCATCTTAATTAAGTTTTTGTCTTTTTTTTTTTTTTTTTCTTCCCCCCCCTTATGTGATTACATTTTGTCCTTAAAAGTTCAGACTTCAGCTCTGGAAACTTAACTGTCATGCTGACTCCTAACATCCCCAGGATTAGAAGTAATCTGTACCCTATAGTTTTAATTTTCTGATGGTTTGTATTATCTGATTAAACAAGTGCTTAACTAGGTACAGTTCCTGGGCATTTGGACAAAATTCAACTTTTCCAATTAATAAGAGTTTTTCAACACTTTAAATAATTTTCAAAGTTTGTTTTAACAGCCAGGGAGATTAATCTAAGAAGCAGTAATCTCTTCAACAATTTTCCTGACTGTATGCTGAAAAAAACCCTAGATTAGTGGTGGTTTTTTTTTTTTTTTTTAACTGGTGGACTAGATTCTAATCATCAGGTTCCAGGAAACTTCTCCATTCCACTTAAAGTGATAAATATGTGCATAACACGCAATAGATTTAGGCCTTGTTGTCAATATTTAATGAATCAGAACTTTGTTTCATCCTGCCAAATGTTCTGGTCTCCTTTTCACTCACATTTTTCAGGAGATTCCTTTGGTCTATAATCAGTACTGACAATCTCAGAGGCAGCCTTTTTAATTATTTATTGCTCTGGTATCCCTCCCTGTGTTAACCTTGACCTGTCTGAAAGTTTTGAAGACTTACATGAGCAGAAACCCCCCCTAGAGTTTTAGAAAAACAAGCCAAAAAAAGAGGTTAATTCTTGTTGGTACTGGAGAAATCAGCAAATCACATCATTTTACTAACTACTGCTTTGGCCTTGTTAGTTCAAACCTGGCTGTCTTTCATCCTATTGTTGCTTTCGTGTCAGTTTCTTGTACTTCACCTCACTGAAGAGTCAAACTTTTTTCCTTTGAGAGCCTGTTTGTAGGGCTTGGGGAATGGTCTTGTCCTGTTTTAGCCACGGTGCTGTTGAAGTCACAAATCAGGTTTCTTGTAGTAGTGGTATTTTTGTTAGAAATAGGTCTAAAAGTGTCATAGTGCTGGCATTGTCTGTTGCTGTTTCCCACTTTGAGTCAAGTTCTCATTTTTCATCACCTACAACTCTCTGTGACAAAGCACATGAACCCTCCCTGAACACTGTCGGGCACTGAAGGTGCCGAGTGCTACTGCACAGCAATGGTTCAGTCCAGTTTGATTTCTGGGGAACAAAGCTTAAGCGTAGCTGGGGAAATGTATATAATATGAATTAGATTGCCACACAGGTGTTGCTTCCATCTCTGGCTGTGGTCTGGATAAGGCAGGTAGCCAAACTGGCCACTCTTCTGCCATCACACCACTGTTTCTAGTGGGGCTTATTCTGACTTGCTCAAGCGGGAATAAGAATCTCTTCTTAAAGTAGTATGTTGCTTTAAGAAAAATCGATTGAGGCAGTTTTAACAGTCTAACTCCTAACAAAAGAATTTAAATTATTTTTCTACCTAGAATTTAGCCTGGGAGACAGCAGTTTGTTCAGAAGTTCCTAGACCCATTAACCGACTTTCTCTTTTATCTGACTTCAAGTGAAAGCAGTTTTGCTTTAGTTCAAGATATTGGAAACGGTGTGACAGCATCTGCAATGCTAAGCTTTGAAAAGTCACAGAGCTGGATGTCATCAACCTAGAAATGACAAATCACATCATGCTGATTAACAGCATTACCTGGAGGAAGGATAGTGACGTGACATTGCACTAGGTCTGATCAAGAACCTTAAAGCATCCTATAAACAATGCCTATATAGGGCTGAAGACAAATCTCCTTTTGATGCAGGCAGACATCTGCTTGTTAAAATAAGACTTAGGTGTAGTCGCAGCAGTACAGGTCTAGCCTGTGCTACATGAAGGACATGTTAGGATCTTATAGCCTACAATCAACACAGTTAACTGCAGCACTCTGATAACCAGTGCTAAAACACTACCAGATTGACTACATTAATAAATCATTAAAAAGCTCCAATGAGCTGCATGTATGCTACAATATGACTGGTATCTCAAACGATTTCCCAGTAGAGATGATTTGTCACTAAAGAATGGTTTGAGTGAAGCACATTGCCTCTCCTGTATCCTTAGTAGCCGATACATAGAGCAAAGATATTGAAAGCCCTGGTCTAATAATGTGGATGGTATAAATACATATTGGAATATGTTCATTAGATTATTTTAGGCTGATTTTGCATCTTTCTAATGTTTAATTTCAGGAAAGTATGGTCCTGAGAACTATGTAATCACAACAGAAAATTCTAAGGAATTATTGGGAGTACTGACAGACTTAATGTAATAAAGATCTGTCCACCTTGAGATCTGGACTGAGAACCTTCCTACAAAGTAGCATGAGATGACTTGAAATGGCCATAATAATAATAATAAAAAAAGGGGGTTGGGGGTGGGATAAAGAATATTTAAATTTTTCTTTTTTAAAGTGAACTGAGTATTTCTCACTCACTGCTGGTTCATTTCAGTCTGACAGATTAAATTACCTGTTTTATCATCTCCCAATACTTGTATGACTGGCCAGATAATAGAAGAAATACCAAAAGTAGGAGCATTAGTGACAAGTGATTGCAAGAGGAGTCATGTCCAGCAACTGAACAAGGAAGAATTAGGCTGAAGTTGTTTAGCCTTTTCAGACAGAGGTACGTGTGTGTATGTTTCATGAACTTGCTGCGATGGTATTATTTACAGCTAACCAAGTGCTACCAAATGTTTACATTTATTTGATATCCTTTCTGCATCCAAGTAAGGGTGCAGGTCTAACATTTTTATGAGCTGTCTCTGGAGCTGAGCAATACAACAGAGCAGACAAGGAATAATTATTGTAGACACTCCCCAAACAGTGCATTGAGCACGTTATTACTATGAGATGCCTAAAAATAGCATCCCAGGACTTGCCTGGCGAGCTGTTGTCTGTACCGAAGAAGAATGATGCGCTACTTAGAGCCTGTTATTTAATGAGAAAGGCAATGTTGACACAAACTAAATTGCTTTAAAGCAAGGTCAGTCATTTTTCATAAAGAGAAAGCCTTGTGTTTCTACCAGTCAACAGTTCCCACCAGTGACCTGATTAGGCTGACACAGATACAGAGATGGAAGAAATTATTCTACTATATTTAAATACTGATATGCTTCTGGTTTTCAGTTGAGCTGAGCTGAACAAATATTAGCTTGGAATGATCTGAAACATTTCAATAAATCGAATGCTTTTTTGTGGGTCGAATGAAAAACTATATCCAGCCACAAGTAAATTGAAATTTCAACTGCCCTTAATAAAAGCAAAAGGCTTGCCTCGTAAAATGGAAAAAGCTGAAGTCAAGCTCTAATTTAGAAGGCAGTGCAGCTTGAAACTATTTTCCTTTTATTTATTATGGATAAACTTTTCCTAGAGAAAAATCCTTCAGCCCTATATTTCAAAAATAAGTATTTCATGTATTTCAAGGGGAAAAGCAGAATCTGTGTTGCTTATTCAGTTCTCCCTAGTCACAAGACACTGTTCTTGGTGGAGATGAAAGCTAACTCTTCCTCTACTTGGGAGAAAAGTTTCATTTCAGAACAGAGTGTCTCCTCACATAACAAATCACCTGCTCCCTCTTAATTTCAGCTTCCAGAGTTTGTCAAGACTGGAGTCTGGCTGGAACTTGGAGAAAGAAATGCTGAAGCTGAGCGGGGGTGATAATAAGCACTCCTCCTTCTCTGGCCCTGCTGCTCATGTGGCTGTTCCTCACTCTTTTTTCCTCACCCTTGCTGCTGGGCACCATTTAAAAATACATTTTTAAAAATGTATTTTAAAAATACGTTTTCCCAGAGGCTCCACTGGTGTTGCTGAGGGGCTCGGCTGTGCCCTGTGGGGGGTGCTGCTGCAGAATCGGCCAGAACCGGCTGGAACCGGCCGTATCCAGTGCAGGATGGCCCCCGCCTCTCCTCACAGCCCCCCAGAACCGGCTGGAACCGGCCGTATCCAGTGCAGGATGGCCCCCGCCTCTCCTCACAGCCCCCCCAGAGCCCCTCTGCCAGCCCTGCGCATGGGGACTGGGCCATCCCTGCTGAAAAAAAGTAGAATTGTTGAGAAATGCTGTGAAGGAAAAAGAGTTACGTCACTTGAGCCCGGAGAAAGTCTTTCTGGGGGTTGTGTGGAAGCATACAGGTGGAATCAGGAGGAGAGAGGTGGGCAGAGCCTTGCTCTCCATGATGAGTTTTAACGTACTAAATCAGAACAAAAGATGTGGCTCAAAAAAAAGGTGCTATTAAAGAGACTGTAGAAGAGAGCTATTGCAGGATAATAGTCTGTTACAGGAATGAGGTGGGAGAAGAGAGGAAGGAGGAGTTGGGGACAGAGGATGTCGTCTAAATTATACATACATTGTATGTTGGGCTTCAACACTGTCTTCCCTATCATCCCCCCTCAGGCAAACTGATGAAGCGGACAGGGAGGTGCACAGTCTACAGACTGCGTTTTAAAGTAGCAAGAATTATGTTCACCTAGAAAAAAATAAAGTGAATACTTGATGAGTTTTGTGTTGATCAGTTGAGTCCCTCTTGCAGCCTGCCTCTGTGACATCATTAGTTTCTCGTGAACCTTGGCCGTGTGCTTTTTTCATTTGTTTCATTTTGTTTAGCAGATCATTGTTTATGAAGGAAATCTGGCAAATAGAACGTGATTCAGTGCAGACTGACTTGTGCTGTTTCATCAGACCGGGTAGATGATGCCCACTTCAACTTCTGTGTATGCCAAAGCTGAAGCCCTGCAACATCGTTTTGCCTGTCAGTGTTAAACACTTACCTTTCCAGACTTTTCCTGCAGAAGTGTCTAGCTATTCGGGGATAATAGCCAAAGCATTTACAGTATTCACTAGTTCTTGCTGTTCATGGGTGCACAAGACATCCCCTAGCACAGTGCATCTTTTCAGAAGGACTTGGACCCTGACACCCTGATACCAGTGCCTTGGAGCCACATCACTGAAAGAAGTATCCAGAAAGATTTACTGAGGAGCCCACGTTCTGAATGTTTCCAGTCTGGTGAGGTAGAAGAAATCAGAAAACCAGTCATGGTAAGAAAAATTACTTCCTGCACCTCTATTGTTGTTGTCTTAGTTTGTTTGTTTTTTTTTACTTGAATTATATCTTTTGTGTTCTATTGCTGGGTGCATTGAATATCAACTCTTCTAGGATTTTTTGCAAGTCTCTTAATCCGTGGCAAACAATAACCCTCCCATTCTCCCCATATCTTTAACAATTATCATTTGAAAGTCCTTTGCAATAAGGAAGTGAGAGAGAATTTAGTTTCCTCCATGTGGTGGTGTTTTGTTTTTTTTAAATAGCTTGAAGAATTATCCTGGAGAAGAAATAGTTGCTGTAATTGGTCTAGAACTAATGAAAGAGGAGTTCTGATGAAACACTGATATTTACCATAGTCTGCCTACAGAAGCAATTTTCTTCATTAATTCTTTTTTTTTTCCTTTAAATTCAAATTAATCTGGGGATAGTAAATATTAAATGCTCACCACTTAGAAGGAATGGGATTTATAGTAAAGCAGTGGCACTGTGGCATTTGTAGAGACTTTTCTACCACTAAGGGATAATCGGTTTAATGGCTGTGTGAACAGATTGCTAACTGCTGTGGTGCGCTTTCTGGGCTGGAGGGAGGAGGTGAAAGTCTGGCAATGTCAGCAGGTACCTGGCAAGAAAGCACGTTTGGTTTCTATACCAAATGTCATGACATTTTTGTTTTGCCTTCATTTTTCTTGTGGGCTCTTGTTCGGAGCAGCAGTTTTATTGCACAATGCCATTGTATCACATCGAAGCTGTTTATTGTATGCTGGATTGCACTCTGGGTAGCCTGAAAGGCTCTCTGCCCACTCCAGGCTTAAACACAGGAAGGTGTTATTGCATCTGTACAGTTAAAGACGCGCACTAGAGGCTCTCGACTGCTTGCTCTGGTCTGTGTCTCCTACTATATATATACACTATATATGGTGTACCTGTGTATGGCAAAGTGGAAATGTATTTTCGAGAAATGCCTGTATGAAACTAGTGCAATTAAAATTATTAGACTTAATTAACAATTCTGTACCATCTCTGATGCTACCAGGCTAACAGCTGGTCTCATTTTAGACCACTAGCTTCAATAAGGCTGAAATAAATAACTCCACCGTTGACCTGTGAAATGGGAAAGCGTTCAGACCGCTGTGCTCTGCCACTTTGAGGTGAAGACAGAGACTTGGAATCAAACCCAAGTCCCCAGATGGCTTGCTGGATGCCCTAGATGCATTCTCAGTGGGCTTTCAGCACTGTGGAAACTAGGGTACTTGTGAAGTGCAGGAGGGTTTCATTGCGGCAGGGATCATCTATACTAAGTTCTGGTTTAAAATGCAATAGATGAGATTCATACTTTAAAACACCTCTCTAATAAAAGCTGGTGGCTACTTAGTTCTACTCTTAAAGAAATCTGCAGAAATTGTAGCTGGAAAGTGTGTTTGAGGACTTGGTGTTAGCTCATCAAAAATTAGTGTTTGAAGTGGTGATTTCCGTTGTATTTTCCTATGATTTGAGGTGTCAGCATTTTTATCAGGTCTGTTAGACCTTCAAAACTGAATGCAATCGAAGTTTATTAAAGGGCTGCTGCATCCTTGCGCCCACTGGTGAGCATCTTTGTGCTTGTAAATAGTTCAGTACCACCAAGTAGTTTTCCTGTTTCCTAAGAGAATCTCCTGCAACAATGATGGAGAAGGCAAGACTCCAAAAAGGAGAAAGCGCAGGTGAATTCGCAGTCACAACAGGGCAGGAATTTGTTTTGAATAGAGGTCTTACCTCACAGCACTCAAGGAATAATGTGCTTTCTTCCAAAACTTCAACTCCTCCTCCTTACTGCTGGCCGTGGAGCAAATACACCCTCATTGCCCTGAACCTGAGTAACAATGTGGGAGCACTGACAGGCTGATCCACAGACAGGTCCTGAGTGGCAGGTTCACAGCCTGACTTTTTCAGGTGCATGTAAGACAGTTCTTAATATTTGTGTTATTGAATGTAGATAGATATTGTACCGCTGGGGTTAGGTGAAGCTCAGGGAGACTTCAGATGTGATGTTGCCTTCCTCTCCCCCCACAACAGTGGAGCCATTAGACAATCCCAGTGGCCGAGGTTTTAAAGAGGTCCAGACACTTCACTGGGGAAATGAAGCATCATCAGGAGAACTGGAAGGATGAGGGTGGATTTAACTGAATGCACTTTCTTTTCTTTCAAATTTATGGTAAGACACTTATTGGAATATGCAATTAACCTTGAGTTTCTAAAATTGTGATGTATTTATTTCCTTGGAACACGGTTCCAAATGAACACAGTTCCAAATGAACTGCCAGCAGAACTTCAGAAATGTCCTTGAGGTATTTAATATATATTAAATTAACAGCTGATTTTATGTACAGGTGGAGAGCAGTATAAATACCCAGACTTAGTTATAAATATTAGATTTAATCTTGGTAAGGACACTTAAAATAAAAGTGAAATATAGGAAGGCATCAATTCCCAGGTCACCTAATTAAGTGGCATCCTTGCTTAGTAATTTTTATTGTGCTAAACAAGGAATGTGTATACTAATTAAGATGACTAATAGTTATATTCAGTCTAATTATAGCACTGCCAAGAGGCACTATAATAGTTAAAGGTTTGTCAATGTTTTTACTACAAAATCTTGGTTTTAGTGGCCTGCAACTTAGCTATTATACTCTACCTGCTGCCTTACAATGTGGTGGAGGATTTCACACTGCATGTACTGTCTTGATTTGAATTATATTTGTTTACTTGAAAGGCATCTTTTTCATAGTGTTGTGAGATAGAAAGTTCAAAGTAAAAATACTGTTTTGAAGCAGATGCAACATTGTAACTTGTTTCTTTTGCATAAATATAAATATTTGGTTGTTTATTTGTGTGGAATGTCCCATACTATCAAGCAAGCTCTGTGAAGAGCTTTAGGTTCAGTGTTTTTATCTGAGATGGTTTAGACTGGTATAGATGGGAGGATTTACTCTTTCTTTTAAATGTGCAGAAGGCAATAACTTTGTCTTTACTTGGGCAGAAATGGGAGCAAGGACTGCAGATCATACCTGGGGCTCTCAGAGGCCCTACTGGTCCACTCAATGTAGGCGTAGGTAAGCAAAAACATCTTAAAATGAGCTTGGAAATTTATTACTGACCTTTGTTCCCTCATGGAGTTTCTTGTGCTGCAAAAAGGAAAAGATAGATAGATATATATGTATATATGTGTATATATATATACATATATACAGTCTTAGGAAATGGTACTGCCTGAAACATGAAATCTGTAGTATTCTGAATATTTTTTTGTATTAACAGCAAAATATTAGATAATTTTTTTCCAGTGCTATCTAAATAAGCAAATGGAATAAAGACTTTAAGCTGTTCATCTATATCTGTAGTTTACTATCTGTATCTGGGTAGTTCTCTTTTAAGCTGGCATAAGACCATACGAATCTCTTCATTCTTCACTAACATTTTCTCAAATCAACTGTGTCTTTTGAAAAATGGTGTATGGGAATAGACACATTGGCAATATAGTTTTAGTTGACTTTATTTGGAATGATATTTAAAAGTAGTTTTCAGCAGTCTTTGCTCCTGCTCTTTTTAGCATTTATATGCATTTGTTCTGAAAGTAGTCAAGAATCCACCAAATATAAGCTATTCACAGTCAAGGAAACTTGAAATCCATCACTGTAGCTGACTTTGAAGCTGAAATAAGAATAATGACTACACAAGCAATAGCTTAGTTGGGATGTACATAAACTGTCTGCACATATGTGCATGTAAACATTTTCATAGAATCACAGAATGACTTAGTTTGGAAGAGTCCCTAGAGATCATCTATCTAACCTCACTGCCGTGGGCAGGGACGCCTCT
>VZZY01006829.1:4344-38719 GCA_013400335.1 Eurystomus gularis | reverse complement strand
TGCCTGACCAATTCAGGGCTGATGAAAAGCTAAAGAATGTTATTATGGGCATTGTCAAAATACCTCTTAAACACTAGCAGTCTTGGGGCATCAAACATCTCTCCTAGGAAGTCTGTTCCAGTATTTGACCATCCTCTTGGTAAATAAGCGCTTCCTAATATCAAATCTGAACCTTCCCTCATGCAACCTTGAACCATTTCCTTCCATTCTATCACTGAATGTAAGGATAAGAGATCAGCATCTTCCTCTCCACTTCCTGTCCTCTGGAAGCTGTAGGGAGCAATGAGGTCACCTCTCAGCCTCCTTGTCTCCAAACAAGACAAGTCCAAAGTCCTTAGCCACTCTTCATAGGACATTCCTTCCAGCCCTTTCACCAGCTTTGTTGCCCTTCTCTGGATGTATATAAAGACTTTCAAATCCTTCTTAAATTGTTAGGGCCAAGAACTGCACACAGTGAGGCAGCACCAATGCTGAATACAGTGGAATAATCACCTCTTTTTACTGTCTGGTTATACTGTGTTGGATGCATTCCAAGATACAGTTTGATACACCTTCTTGGCTTCCAGGGCACTGTGCTGACTCATATTGAGACAGCAGTAAACCAGCACCCCCAAATCCCTTCTGCAGGGCTGCTCTGCAGCCACTCCCCTCCCAATTTATACCTGTACCAAGTGTTACTCCATTCTATGTGCAGAATCTGGAATTTGATATTGTTAAAATTCATTCCATCGACGATTGCCAAATGCTCCAATATACCAGATCTCTCTGTAGGGCTTCTTGTCCACTATGAAAGTCAGCAGCACCTTCCAGTTTAGTATCATCTTCAATATTATTGTTATAATTGATAAGAAAGTAAATATCATTAGATATCTTTATTGTATATTACTGTAAAAATTATTTTTTCCTCATTCTCTTTCTCCTATAATAACATGATGTCCTCATCATGTGCTGATCAGACTAATTCTATGACCAAGAATGACTAATAATAATGTTTTAGAATTAATATAAGAATAAAGTAAGTATTTTGCCATATTTTTGTGTTAGACTTTTCGGGACTTTACTGATTGGTCCACCTGAGACAGTGATATGAGTTGCTGAACTGTGCTTAATAACTCTTGGCAGCTCTTCTTCCATTAATTTTTATAATTGCTTTTGAGCCCATATAAAATTTTTCACGTACAATATCTTATTGCAGTGAGTTACATCTTTTAACTGTGCTTTATGTGGAGAAGTGTTTTTCAGATTGACATCTAAAAACTTCATTTGCTGCCTCCTGTTTCTTAAATTACGAGACACTATAATAAGAAAAATCTATTTCAACTTTTCTGGGACATTTGTGGTTTGATAGATCTTTATCATATTAAAAGTTATTTAACTCTTTCATAGGATGACAAAAATGCATTGATTTTATGGAATCTCTTCTACTTTTGGTCATCCTGCTGCCTTTCTCTGTACATGTTCCAAGTTTTACTTTATCCTTCTCTCTCTCTTTTTTTTTTTTTTTTTTTTTCTGATCAAGAGAAGAGAAATAAACACAATATTCATATTCCAGGAACATTGTGTGTTCTATAGTGTCACAGCACTTTTTTTCTGATTAGTTCTCCATTCCTTTCCTAATAAATCTAATACTCAATTTGCTTGTTTGACTGCTTCTGAACATTAAGATGATTACTCTATTTTTATAGAATAATGTATTACAACTCTAAGATGTCTTTCCTCTGTAGTACAAGCTAGTTTGGAGTCCTTCACTGTGCATACAAAGTTAGAATTGCTTTTCTCCTTATTTTTTCCCATGAGTATCACTAACAGTAATACTGCTCAGCCTTTGAATCTAATCACCATAAAATATCATTAAGGCTAATTGAACATTTAGATAGATAATCACAAAGCTTACCCTGTTATATTAGAAAGGGAAATAGATAAACTCATACTTCTGGACAAGGTTGTTTCTGATTTTATTCTTGGAATAAAATCCAAGAATTTCTAAGTCTTCTGTATAAAAAAAGGTAAGGAATGCTGAAATTTCTGGCTTTGAAATACTTCAGCAGGTTGTCGTGCAGCTACTCAGTTTCATTGTCAGGCTTTTCTTTGAATAAGTGGATGGAAAACCAGACAGAATTTGAAGCCATTCTTTAAGAAAATGTTCCAGTAAAATGCTAATTAATATCCAGAGGGATAAATGTTTTCATTTTTACTTATTATGTATTATTCTGATTAATTTTATTTGCAGAGACTAAGAAATTTTTGCTGTAACTTAATTATTCAGCAATTAATGCCCTCATTAACTTATCTAGAACTTCAAATGAGGAAATGTAGGAGAAGATGCTTATTAACCTTTGATATCACAAGCAAGATGCAATAATCTTGGAAGGTATGATTTGAGAGAGAGATAAGAATGAAATACAAGCTATTTTATTGTAGGAAAGCAGAATGCATAAAGGGAATTTTGCTCCTTTGAGTATATTTGCAACATTGCAAATATTGAATGACTTCAAAGGATTTGCAATGAAATACATTAGTTTAAATTAAGGTCAAATGACAGTAAACATAATAGGCAGGTCACACATAATCATACCTTTGAAAAAATTTAATCAGATACAGCATATTAATCATGTATTCCTTTGAATATGGAAGCTAATTGTCTTTTTCATCTTCTCAAGTAAAGCGTTTTCTCAGTCATTCTTTCAGGAACTGATTTAAACACAAAAATGAAAGCCATGGAACACAAAATATATTACATGGCCTGCCACTCTGTTTCCTATAAACTGCTAATGACAAGGCTGTGACAGAAGGCCTTTAGGCTGGCCGTCCTACTTTGTTATCTCCAATTAAGTCCAGTGAAGTCTAGATCATATCTTCAGTCTGGAAAACAATTTCTAGCAGCAGGAATTCTGGTTAGGGATAGCAAGTAAGAGGCTGTACTATAGATTCAAAAACTCTGAGCAGGAAAAGTCTCCTCAAGCTGTTTTGGGTCAGCTTTAGCACTAATTTTAATACTAGTCATAGTTAAATGTATATACTTCAAAGTAAAAGAAAATAAAGCATTGACTCATTAAAAATGACCATTCCAGAACAACTTGACACTTTTATTGAATATGTTGGATAACATTCTAGATAAATGAAATAAACTTCATTGATTTGTATTTCAGAAATGTAATCAGTTAAAAATCACACAAAGGGTGACAGTTATTTTGAAACTCAGATAGTCAGTATCAGGTGTGCTTATCTAGGGGGGGACCTCAAATGCCTTGTTCTTTTCTGGATGCCATAAAGAATCCAAGACGTTAATGTGGAACTGGCTGAAATAGCACAGAATCCATGGGAGACCCATGCTTCTTTGGAGTAACAGCTGAAGATGTGGTGGATATGGTAAATCCTCAAAGCATCATTAGGTATCTGTATTTATGCAATGAAATCTCATCTTCCTTGTCTACTTCAAAGTGGATAGACTCTCCCCTTAAGCTCCAATAGCACTGGAACTAGGTTGACATTTACTACAGCTAAACATCCAGTTCAGATCCAGACAACTTATGCAGACATTGCCTCAATCTGGAGCTTTACCTCCCTTGATAGTGATGCTGGGGAAATTTTTAGCAGAATTGGAGGGCTCAGGGGCTAGGACAGTAGATTTTAGGGGAATATGGATCTCGTTCATGTAAAACAATCAAAGGAAAGATAAATCCATGGGATTACTTTACAAAAAAAAAGGCATACCGAACCAATTTTTACTAGAGAATTTTAGTAATTACCTTGAAACATTTGCTAATGAGAACAGGTGGTAAAATAATGTTGGAAGAGACAATAAATGCCAAGAAAGTTCAAGTATTCTGCAGGGAGTTTTAGATGACCTTAAGAAGAAATGAAGTATTAGCAAGGAGGTGGAGTTAATTATGCAAAGTAGATGGTTACACAATTCAGGAGTAGTAAGCATAATTTCTGGTATTGGCTGGGAATCAATAATCTAGAAATGTCAAAGGACAAAACAACTTAGACATATTAGCTGAAAACAGAATGATTCTAAATTACTAACAAGGTATAGCAATGGAAAAGTAAATATTCTTGAATGCATTAGAAAACATTTCCAGTAGAAACAAGGAAACATTAATATTGTGCTAGATATTGGACATGTTTTTAAAAAGTCAAAACCTGATCCCCTCTGTTTAAGAAAAGTGCATTCAGACTTCAAGGTTGCAAGAAACACATAGCCAAGAATATCAGAAAATAAAAAAATCAGCCTAATTACATGAAAAAAATTACTAATAATAGGAAAAGATATAATTTTAGTAATAATTTAAGTAATTTTTTCTTTTATTAAAGGAAAAAAGGAGGATTTTAAAAACCCTTTTAAATAACATAGATAATATTTGTGGATAGAAACAGGTATAAAATCTCCATAACTAAAATGTAGCCATCAGAGGAATAAAGCTATGGAAATTTCTGACTGGATTAGTGCATACTCCAATCCCAAACCAGATTTTTCTTTACACTCTCATTTTTGAAGTCTAGATCCCTACACACTGAAAATCCTGTGGTTTTAGATTCTGCATAAGTGTTCTTGTTATTCAGAAGAACAGAAAGCAAACATTTATACAAATGTATTGTCTACCACAGGAATTTTTTTTCTTCAGATAATGAAAAAAAAGAAGAAATTCTAGACTGATATTTGTTAATTGACAACATGATGGGAAGGATGAGAATATGAAAGGTTCAAAATCCTTTTGTTCTAAAATGACTGCTTATAAATTTCACAAAGAAAAAAGCCTCTTGGTTTCTTCAGTATCTTTTCTTTGATTTAGCATAAACATGTAAGTTAATAATTTAAATAATTCAGTTTCCTTCAGTAGAGGAAAGTATCACAAGTCATGCTTCTACCTGGCTATATGCTTGATAATGTGATCTCCTCAGCAGTTTCATTCCCTTTGAATCAATTGCCTGCAGCATTCTGCTCATTGAATCCCTCTGACTCAAGGGGGAGGATATTTTAGTCCCAATGTCCAGTTGAGACTCTGGGAAATTTCTTTTTAGTAGTGGCAAACTGACACCTTAGGCTCTGCTTCTGTGCTGTTCATGGACTCCTTGAGAAAACTGCTTGATCAGAAAACCTATAGTCTCTTTGTCACAAAGGCAATCTGGGATTGCTAACCTAACATAAACATAGATAATAAACCAAAATGGTTACCTAAGGCACCATGGCCTTTCTCTTTTTACTACTCTTCTCTTGTCCAGAAAAAAATGACTTTGTGCTTTCTGACTCACTCAGATCTTCCTTTCACTTAGATTCTCTACTGACTCCTTTTCCCGTCTTGTTACACCTAAGTAACAAACTTATGAGTTAAATGCCCATGGGAAGACCATGCCACTAACTGCAAAAATCACTCCAAATGCTGATACTATATGTATCAAAAAGGAAAAAAAGAAAATCGGACAATACCTTTCACTAACAAAGATTCACTTGAAAAGCTGATTCCAGTTTTAGATACTGAATGGATCCAAGCCGTATTCCCTCTTTTATATTGAAAAAGAGGAGCACTCAGCCCACTGGACACTTTTCAAGTGAAATTAATTTTTTAAGTACAGATATTTTGTTAGGAAATATATGTGTGAATGAAGTAGGTGCCCACAATATCTCTCCCATTTAGTAAAGTATTCAAATATCAAGGACTTTTCTCCTGACTTTTCTGAAGGCTCCAGTTAAGTAGGAATTGGAAAAAGCATAACACTTTATATTAGTTCTTTCAGAAATAGAAATAATAATAATAAAACCACAAACGTATCTTCAAGCATGACATTATCTTACAAAGATGAGGAGAAAAAAAGCAATACCAAACTTGGCCTTTATTTTGTGTATGCATTATAAAACTTAAAACATAGGAAGAGCTAGTGGAGACAACTGACCTTTTACTTGGCTTTAAATAGTCACTATACATAGAAATAGGAAGAAGAATTTCAGAATACGCCTGGCTATTTTTGAGCAGCTATCTTCTATATTCTTTTGCTGAACAGAAAAAAGAATTCTGTATACAAATTTCTGTCAACCAACAAAGAAAAAAATAAGACTTTCTCCAGACAGACTATTTTTCCCTGTGTCCCTGATACTGCACACACCACATCATTGTGATTGTAAGGCCTGTGGCATGGGACAAGTTTCTTACTATATGTTTTTGAAGTGCAAACGATAAATTTTATTAGGGATCCTGTGAGATTTTGGCTATGCTGAAATAAATATTTTTAAAATAGTATATATTGAATAAATGTCTTTTTTTACAGGAAACAGAGTAAATTTAATAGTTTTAAGACTGATTGCAAAGCCATGGCTTATCTGTGGTGTAGAATAAAACCAGAAAAAGTATCATATAGGAATGTCCAACTTCTCTGATGACAGTGTGTAAGACATGAGTCATAAGTTCTCAGTAAATGAAGTAAGCATGTTCTTCATGAGCCTATTCCACTACATTTCCTTATAGTCCCTCAGAACATAAGAGGTTTCTTGCTAGAGTGTCTAACTTCTGATTAATTAACCTTCAGTCAGCCTCTCTCAATGGACTTGCTTCCCTTTTTACTGGTCATATCCACACTGCCTCAAAGCTAGTCTGCCAAACTTCTTATTCACTGCATAAGTCTCAACAAGATAGTTTGCTTTGGCTTTTATCTCCCTCCTGTGTGATCCAGTCAAACAGTTCTGAAAGGTGAAGCACAGCTATGCTGTCACTTTCAAATCCCTGTTCATTCAGTACTTTGGGAACTACATGACAATATTTTGCTGTATTTCTGGAAGGCTCAAGATATAGGAAAACATACATCAATACTCTCTAGAATTTCTTCTTTCTAAGGAAGTCAAATTATAGTGGTCTATAAGCTGCACTGCTCCTTAGTGTGGCAGGATTTTCAGGGAGAAGACAGACAGAAAGATGCAGGAGGATGAACTTGGAGGGACAGGAATACAAATGTGCTTCATGTTGAAAGACTGGTGACACACTCTGCTGGAAATAGCTGCTCTTGCCTTGAAATAAAAACAGATGAAGTTTCTATAGCCTTCTCAAGCCATGACCAAAAAAAAAAAAAAATTATTTGGACAAGTTACACCCTGAGGACTAATTTCCCAGAATGTATGTTCCCCTGAAAAACATGAAGTGAACTGATTGAGTAACTTTTTCCGCTAGTGGATGTTAAAAACAATGAAAGTCTTGAAAGAAGTAGCAAGGGAAAAGATACTTTAGTAATGAAAATATTGCAGTGTTCCTGCACTAGACAACAAAAAACTAATCTACATAGTAATTTTCTGAAGTAAATGAAAATGATATTTCTTTCTGTGCAAAACATTTATTTTCCATTCACATTCTGCTTGTAAGATGAAACTTTTTATTTTGTCTTTAGAGTAGGAATAGAAGCACATACTTGGATCTTGTGACCTAACTGTATTTGGGAATGTATTCTGCAGTTGCCTGAAAATGTAATTTAAACTGTCTTATATAAAATTCAATTTTATCTGTTTTTACTTTTTTCCCCCATGTATAATCCTAAAAAATACACACTAAAGACAGTTACATTGGTGCAAATAGCCAAAGAAAATGGAGATTTTTCTTGAAAAAAGCTTGGAAATACAGTAGTTGTTGATTTTATAAGATATTATTGTGCAAATTCTTGTTTGTCCATCTATCCTTTTGGACCTGTAAAATGGAAAGGATCTTAAAGCTAAGTTTAACCCATTGCAGCTTATGCTGGTCTTGAATACATAAGCTTCTCATAAACCAATCAGAAATCTCACTTAGGCTCTGTAGTTGGAAAAGAATGCATGTGACAGTTTTCCATGATCCTTTTTTAATACTCTTATAAAATTACTGGGTCCAGGGACTTCTGTTGTATCTAATAAAGTACTGAAGAGCTACACTTTTCTGTGGCATTTATTCTTCAAGTTTGATACAGAAGATCTGCTATTACAAATATCAAATATTTGTAATACAAATTACAAATATCCCTTAAGAGCAAATCTAGTTCCTGATAGTCAGAAAATTAACCTTCTTACCAGTCCAATTACTAGTCAGAAATAGATATTATCCATTTATTGTGCATGCTTCTGTGCAAAGCAACAATGAAAGATTCTGTATATAAATCAGTTATATGAAATTCTAATTGAAAAAAATGCAGGTATTCAGTTAGTATGGATCAGGAACAATTAATGTAAAAGGAATTGCAACATTATTTTTCTTTCTCTTTATAGCAATTTTATTAAATGGTAAATTGCAATTCAACATTACATCTTCAGAACCACTCAGAAGAAACAGAAATTGAGTCACTAATAAATGTCTTGTTCTTGTTGTTTATCGAATTAAACTAATATATATGTAATTATATCATCATGGTTAGCCAAATGGATAAAATGAAAAACATTGTCCTATGGTTAATATCAGAATGAATCTGGGCTGCTAATCCTTTAGTCTTTGTAAGTCACTTGGAAACTGTATCAAAGCTTACCTGGCTTCAGGGAGATCAGGAACATTAAGAGCATGTCCAGAATAAAATGAAATTTCTAGAGGTCTTCCATTGGAAGAACTTAGAATATTTAAGGCTCCCTATGGAAACTGTCATATTCCTTGTTCACTTAAGGTGTTTCAAAACAGGAGGCTTTTTGAATAGTTGCTGTTATGTAAGTTAAATCACCTTTCAGTCATAAATATTCAGATGATCTTTAGAGGTTACTGCAAATACAGTCTTACAAGTTGCTTTCACCCATTACTTATCAAGTATCATTGAAACCAAGTTGCTTGACTAACCTGGATCCCTTGCATGAAAGTACAAATCATAAATGGGATGATGCCATTCTTTATTTTGCTGACAGTAATGATTTTTTAATGTCCTGCACTTCCTCAGTACCTGTGAAAAGCCAATCCTAAATAATATCCAAAGCTGAAAGATGAAAAAGAAAAGGTTCTTTTTAATAGACTCAGGAAACGTATATTTATTTCAATTGTACAGACATCATAACTTCCTCTAAGTTATTTTATTTGCCTACTCAATGTATTGAGGAAAAGACCATCATGATCCTTTCCTAAATATATTAAAAGTGTGTTAACTATGAAATGTCATGTAATAAGCTTACAAAATGGGGCCATCAGTTTCAGCATTACAGAATTATTTGGGTTGTTAAAATCGTGTAAAATGTATTTATGTATTGCTTGTCACTTCTTTCTAAAACAAATCATCCTAATCCCTTGTAATCTAGAGGAACACATTAGCTCTTTTTCTTTTGCACCTCATAAAAGTTTCCCAGAAATACCATAATACCAGTAGTAGTAACAATAGGTCCAGTCTCAAAAACTATGGGGATTTTTTACACAGTGAAACACAGAAAGCGATGTTTTTCCTGAACAAAGGATGTGTGATGCTTGACAGCTGGGTATTGCAGCATTTGATAACTCTATTTGCTGTGCAAGACAAGAGGTTGCAGTGGCAGGCAAGGAGCCAATTTCATACTTGGTGGAAGTCTATTGCAGTCAGCAGATTTGCCTAAAATGTGATTTTAATCCATACTGTGTCTTCATTAGTGATGGCTCCAAAGTTCTCTGAAAATATTTAGCGTCTCTGCATACTCACCTTCCTCTTCATATGTATTTCTTACTCTCAGGGCCCTTATCTTCTGACTTCCAAGTCAACACTGAAGCAATAAAAGCATCATGAGGACTAACTTTACCATATGAAGCTTTCTATACCTAAGTCCTTTCTTCTCCATTATCCTCAGGCATTTAGACTGGTGACAGAAGCTTATCTACAACAGCAGATGGAAAAGATTCAAATGCCTTAGCCCAGCAAAAAAATCTTTATTCATGGCTAGTTCTCTGTTGCTTAGACCAGTCTCTTAACTAGAATGGTCTACAAAAGAAATAAGGATAACATAATTTGAGATAGGAAAAGAAATGTAAGAACTTGCACTACAAATTACATTTTGATAAGATGTATTTCGGTCAAAACTAAATAGTTACAGAAATGGTGAAAGAATTAAACTTAAAGGGGAAATGAAATGAAAAGAACTGTCTCTGACTGAGGCCTTCAGCCTTCAGGAAGATGAATATTATTGTTGTAAGTGCCTGTGGACATGAATAACGCAATTATCCTTCTCTGAACTAATTTGTATGATTATGTACCTCCTTCTTTATTTTTCCCATTTAACTTGGCATCTCATTGCAAACTAGCTTGTAAAAGCAATGGTAAAACTGTCTCAAAAAGTATGAACACTTTGGGAGCTGACAGGTGAAGTCACAACTTAGGCACACAGCTGAA
The DNA here is from genome assembly GCA_013400335.1 of Eurystomus gularis. Taxonomy (NCBI): domain Eukaryota; kingdom Metazoa; phylum Chordata; class Aves; order Coraciiformes; family Coraciidae; genus Eurystomus; species Eurystomus gularis. The sequence continues at coordinate 28,444 of VZZY01006829.1, read as the reverse complement.
ATTTGCACCAAGACAATTCTATATATTTTTTATTTAGGGACATGCTGGAATTGAATGTTTATAAAACATTGTACATATCTATAATCTATATATCAGCCTTAGGCTGTAACTGTCAAGCACTAATTTAAAAAGGATTTTAAGAGTACTAATAAGCAAGGAGATACATACCTGTTGTGCTGGTTCATCCATCATCATTTTATGCTGCCATTAGTTGCCTGATCACACAGGCCAACACTAAACTCAGCAACATCCCCTCAGAAGGCTTCTTTCAGACATCCCTGCCATAGGTTCCTGTGAGCCCAGCTCCTCTGCTGCCCACTGTGGTGCTAACATCACCTGCTGGACACAACAGACAGAGATGGCTCCATCAGTGGCACCTCACATGGAAGGACACCACTGAAAGAGCTCATGCAACCAGCCCCAACAGAATTCACAGACAACAGGAAGCTCCTCTGACTGATCAGCTCCTGGCTAATATAATCATGGCCTCACCCACCACCCCAACTGTGACCACCTGGGTGAGGGCAGAGCCACAAGTGGACAAGGTTCTGTGTGGTGAACCGACCACATGACTTTTCTGCCTTATTAAAACAGTGAGCAAAAAACTCAATTTCCCATAAATCTATTCTGCAATTCCCATAAATCCTCCAGGAAGACGGAACCGTGATAACACCAGCCATAAATATCGAAAAAGAAAACAAACTTTCTGTTTTCCGCCTCACTGCACAAAGGGAGCACATCGCTCCTGCTGAGCGCACCCCCCTCCTCCCTCCGCCACTGCCGGAGGAACATTGAAGCCAATATGAAAAACAAAACATTCTGCTAGGTTGTGACTCATTCACAGGTCAACTCCAGCTTGGGCCCCACAGCTCAGGCCCCAGCACTTCAATACCCTCTGTTGTTTATGTCACAGCTGTAGCAGTTACTCAATACCCTAGGAACCGTTAATATTAAATGAAACATGTACTTCAGTACTTGACGATTTCTGTAATAACTGAGGTTCAGAAAATGAAAACTAGTGTAGGCATACATGTAAAGCACAATAATCTTTTTATGGCATCCTAGGAAAAATAATAAAATGCTTTGTAGGAAAATGCCAGAATAACAGCAAGTGAATACTTCAATTACTATATGTAGGCAAATACATTTGGTTTTGTTTTTTTTTCTGCTGATGCTGTCATGCTATCCTCTGGATTATTATTTTTTTTCCAAAAAAAAAGAAAGCCACTTTCAATAGGTAATTGTCTTAGGAAATCAGCTCAGGGTTCTTTGATAACACCTTTTTCTGTCTTAAAAAATGTCAGCTTTGCTGTACATGAATTACTCTCTGAAGTAATTCACAAAATAACAGAGGATAATTGCTGGAAAAAAGGCAAATTGTTTTGCTTACCAAAATTTATGCAAAGGCTCAAAAGATAAAAACCTGCATGAGTAAAAGGTGCCTGTCTATCTTTTTAATTTGCTGTGTTCTAAAAGGCATTTTCTCATTATGGGTCAAACAGAAACGAATGTTATGACATAAAATCAATGAACTTCTCTAATTCTGTCTGTAGAGCAACAAATTGCAAGTAAAATTCATTTGAGGTGTAATTTATGCCATCTACTCTAAAAATCATCAGCTAATGGGCTCTAGACTTATTTTCAGTACTTCTATTTAAATGAAGAATATAAGGTACTGTGGCATACTGCATTCAGTATTAAAAATAGTAATTAAAAAAGTTTTGTGGGGTTTACATAAGACCACATATATATAAAAGGCCACAGAAGCTAATGCTGTGCAGAGAAATTGCATTAAAAATTGACATATTAATATAAACTTCCAAAGGAATTCTTTAAGAACATTTGAAAGAGGCAAGGTAAAGACAACAGTAAAAGCATAAATAGAACCAAAACCAATCCCAAAGCACTTTTCTAAGAAGCGTAGCTATTATTATGGTCAGAAAATAATCCATTTTCCAAAAGGAAGTGAAAGACCTAGAGATGACTGGGAAAATTACTGCATTCTGAGATTCAGACTGTAGTAGTACTTTCAGGTTCTGGAATGGTACTTCAGGAGTACAGTAGAATGGTGCTGAACCTGAATATCAAAGAGGTCTTTTACTCTTAGGGGGATGTGTGGTGGCACAGATCCCATTGATTTCAGTATAGTTTGGCCAGAGATATCAGCAGTTTAGAGTTGAAATAATTTTAAGCGTGGTAATATGAGTTATATATGTACATTTTTAGGATGATGTCCTAATTGATACAAAGGTATCAATTTTCTGAGTTAAAGTATGTCTTTTAGAGTACCATAATCTAATTTCAAACTGGTGAGGTCAAGTGCTCATGTTACACTGTATTGCAGCCCTCTATGTCTCACCGTTAACATCTTATCATTGCAAGTAAAAGGCCACAAGTCTGTTTCAACTCCACAAAAGCTCAGAACTAGAACTTACCAAGTTTTTGTCTGGATTTACTATACTAATGTGTACAATGCAAACTATCTATGAACCTGTAACATAAATGCAGCATAGAAGAGTACAGGCATGGAAGAATGGCAGAGGTCTTGAAAGCAGAGGCACAAGATGACACCAGAGGCCCAGGGCTATAAACGCTACAGTAGTGGTCAATCAGTGGCCACCTGTGGGGTGCAACCTTGACAGCTGAGTGCAGCTGGTTTTATGGAATAATAAAACCTAAAATAAGTACCCAACTGTTATGGTTTGAGGTTTGGGACCAGGACAGGCAGGGGTTGGACACCCTGAGGGTCCCAGGGGGGAAGCAGTTATTCCCTCCCCCTTCCTGTCCACACCGGATACTGGAGGCAGGAAGTGGTCTCCAGCGTGGGAGGAAGAGACGCTTGGAGCTGACCCCTCTCCATGCGGCCAGGAGCCATTTTCTCACTACTCCTCATCCTCCAGTGAATCCGAAGCCATCCAACCTTTGGTTTTGTATTATATTGCATTTATTGTGTTTTTCCCCATCTTTGTACCTATATCTACCTTCCCTTCTTGTTTTCTGTTCCCTTTTAAACAATATATATATATATATATCTTTCTAAACTTCCAATACAGTGCAAAGTCTCTCTCTCTTTTTTTTTTACTCCTGATCTCCCTTTTTGCCCACCTGTCTGGGGGGGAACGAAGGGATAGGGAGGGGGGAGAGCATATGTTCTGTTTCCGTGGGGACCTGCCCTGAACCCCTAAATGGACCCAGAACACCAACATAAGGAAAATGTACCACATAGACTAGATCTGATATAAAGTGGAATCAAAGACCAATTAAGGAGGTGGTGTTAGAGAACATATGAAAATATCCCAAACAAATCCACCATCAACGTTATATTCCTCCAGGAAAATCATTTAGACTGATAACTTGCCCAAGCACTTCTTGTTTTTGAAGGAAAATGGAAGCCATCAAACTTGGAACCCACTGGGGAATGGGAAGGTTGAGTGTAACACCAGAGAAAGCCCGTAGGTACCAGGATCTCTGTGTATATATATTGCTTATATTATTGCAGAGAATTATCTGTAAAAGTTAATTTGGATTATAAACATTAGCAGTTATTAGAATAGTATTAATTATGGTTATTAGAATACTATAGTTATTGGAATACCAATAATTCTTTGATTAGACTGCTAAAAGAGACTGGTGTAAAAATAATTTATGACACTAATTCTTCTTTGTGCTTATATTGTGTGTTTCTTCAGCACACACAATACACACAAGGGATGCTATTACATTATGCAGATTTGAGAGTCAGTCAGTCTCTCAGTTGGACAAAGTTCAGGCATGAACAGAATCATGCTTACGTGGCTATAGATAGACAAAACAGTTGTATTCACCTTCTACTGGCTTAATTTCCATATGGTCATATGCTTAAACATTTATATAAGTTCCTTTTATATGAAATATAGTTTATCCTCAAAGCTATTTATCTTAATTATCATTAAAACAACCTCTTGAATTCAGGAAGCTTTACTATTACTATTTCACACATGGGAAACAGATATTTGGGGTATGTCTACATACTATTTCATCAAAATGTCAAAGCTCTGTCCAAACAAACCTGTATGATAGGAATTATGCAGCTTGATGTGAAAATACTGGCTGGTAACCCAGCTGTGATACCATGTTACTGTCCACATCTACTCTGATGAATGTCATGGCTATAATCTTTCCAGTTCTAGAGCTAGCTGCCTTACTGCAAAGCCTGTATACACCCTAAAAGTCCAACAGTCAACATCTTAAAGGTACTTAGTCATATAAAAATTCAGATAAATGACTGAGGAGGGTTTTAAAAACAACCCTCATACGTACCTGTCTGTGAGGAGCTGAAGATCACAAAAAGGTCTGATTGGTGCAAAGAAGAAATATAAGCCTCTTATCCTCACTTACTTAGAGCTTTAATCACTGAACTGTCCTTCCATATTTACATGGAATAATGAACAAGAATATATATTTTCACATCAAATTAATCCCTCACAACTCAGTTGACATGCGTTTCTTTAAACAGTATCTTCAGTATCAGCTCTGCGACTGTGCAATGTTTGGAGCAATGCTATACACATTAGTCATTGTGCATTGGAAAGAAAAAAAGGAATCTGATGTGTACTTTTCCTTCTTCAGCTCTGTTTTAGTTACAAATACAAGCAGATAGATCTTTAAATACACACAGGGAACAGAATGGATGATCAAAACCAACTAATTCACATGTAAGCAACTGTCAAGTTAAAAATCAGATATTCAGATTTTGTATATAAACCCACTTCCGTAATGAGTTTGAATAAATCCTCCAATTTTCATACAAGGATTTTGTTTCTGCTTTTTTTTTTTTCCCCCTTGATGGATACTACCATGAAACAAAGCTTTGTGTATGTCTTGAGCCCACTTCTGTTAGGATAAAGTGTAGTTTTGCACAGAGGGGCTTTGCATTAGTGTTAACTTCATTTGAACTTGAAAACAGAGTCTGGTATGGCAGTTACAGCAGGGTCAAATACTGTAGCTAGAACAATTTGATTGGTAACTTTGTGACACTGAATGTCAGCTTTGGTTCTTCATAATTATTTTTGAGATCATTTAGGCAACAGATGCAAATCATAGGTGGTAGAATTAGGGTCTACTACAGGAGCAGCTTTTAATTTATTCACAAGATCAGTTAATTGTAATGAGATCTTTATGTCACAGGTTAGGAAGTGAGCCAGTGCAAGCTGACTCACAGGAAACTATTTCAGAGTTGCGTCTGGTTTAGCATAACCATAAAGGGGATTGTCAAAAAAGGGGATTGACAAAAAGCATATCTCATGCTTATGAAAACTACATTTTCAAAAAGAAGCGTTTGATCTTAGGGACTCCAGAATATTTTTGAAAAGTAGAAGAGGAATGGAAAAGAATGTGTCTCTATCTGGACTTTATTATTTTTTACAAGGCTAGCAATCAGTATATGAGATTACAGGAAAAAAGTTTCAAATTTTCTCTTCTCAAAGAAATTGGACTGGAAGAGAATCAGATAGCATAAACACTTTGACAAATTGACTTTTTATAATCTCAGTGATTCTGGGGAACATGACAGAAATTCTGTAAAATGAAAGCAAAATGCTGAACAGAAGACATGAAAAAGTTTTTAACTCACTTGAGTGTTGTTTTCCACACTATACTGTTAAGGTAACTTAAAGGCAAGCAAAAAGGGTATCATAACAGCTGGGAAGTTGACAGGCTATGAATTTTCCATCATGGAAAAATGAACAATCAAACAGGGTCATAATTTGTTGAAACAATAGGAATCTATGCTCTATAACCTTTTGAATCCCTGCATTAAGTTTCATAGATGGTATTGAAAAATTCTACAAGTGCTGCTCTGATGTGACTGGGTTAACTAAGGATAAACCTGTGGCTGCTTCTGGTCTGAAACAAATAGGTGTCACTTGCAAAATTCAATTCAGTTCCCATTCTATCATCTGAACTTTGTCACCACAATAAGAGGTTTGATCAAAGAATGCCTGAAGGTGACAGTTAATGATGATTTCTTACTCAGGATGAGAAGAGCAAAATTAAAAAAAGAAGGGATTGCAAACACAGAGGAATTCAATTCAGGCAGCTAAATAGACATTGGGGGAATTTCCTCAGTGGAAAATGTTATAAATTAAGCATGTCTTATAACCCATGCTCCTTTTAGTATCACTGAAACTTATCTTGCTTTTACCTTGTTCCACATTTTTCCTGTTGGAATGGTTTTAAATTATTTTGTTAGACCCATACTGAAAAAAAAAAATAGAGAGGATTAAATTTCTGTTCAATATAAACATAGCGCCAAACTGTTTTTTACCTGGATAGTATGGGCAATTCAGTCTCACATCATTTTCATACAGATGTTCGATGGTAGGAAAGTAAAGATTAAGATTGTTGCAATTATCAGGTCTGTTGGCATTCTATTGGTGATAGTTATGGACATGGATGAAAAATTGCCAGAACAATAAACATTATTTTATTTATTTAGAGGCACAAAATTTAGATACATCTGTAATAAATGCTAATTAGAGATATGAAGAGATCTGTAAAAGAACAGATAGTAGCTGATACATTCTGGGACTAATATAGCAGTGATGTGATCAATAAAGTCTAGGTCATTGATTTTCAAAGAAGTTCAAAAATGAGAGTAAAAAGCATATATAGAGAAAGGTTTATTTATTTGATAAAACAGTATTTCAGCTTTTCCAGAACAACAACATCTCCAGTTACTGTTAATTTACTGAAGCCATGCCTGCAAGCAAATGAATTACTGACAGTTAGCAGTAATTAACACTGTCTCCCCCATCTCACTTTAGAGGTAATTAGATTGTTTTTCACAGCTTAAAATATGAAATGCATGACTGATCTTGAGTTTGTGTTTAAACATGAGCTGGTAGAGAGGGGGAGATTATTGTCTGGAGGATCATACAATGACATATGCATAAAAAGTAGATTATATTTTCAAAAAGCTAAGAAATTTTGAAATGAAGCTCAGAAGTTCTCTGAACTCTGTAATTGGCTGACAGGTTACGCATAAACTGAGCTTTGTCTGAAAAGAATAATGAACCAGTACCTTTTCCAGTTTATGCTTGGTTAATACAGTCTGTGAAGGGAATATAGCAGGAACTTAAGAAAAAAACCCTGTGTTTAAGAAAACTGAACTCCAGGCTGATTAGATTCTTTTTTTTTTTTTTTTTTTGGTAGAACAGCAGACACCCCTAACCCCTGAATTTTGACTGAGAAACAACCTTTAGTAAAGAGACTGGGATAAATTATGTGGCTTTTGCTATTGCCTCCTTCATAGGAAAACTGAAGAGTATTAAAATTGTTAGACATCTGCTTCCTCACTGATACTTTAGAACTGATCACATAGAGATTTTTTGAAGGAAGAAGTCCTGTTAAACTCTCAAATTAGTTTTATTTCAGTGAACAGAACAGATTTTAGTTCTTCTCCATGAGTAATAATTATTTTTCTTTGACTTTATGTCTCCATGGTAACTGTTTTTGAGATCTCTTTCTCTGTTTTCCTGGGAAAGCCCAATATGATCACTACTGTACAAACAATGTAAATAATTAAATTAATACATTTTTGTAGTCTTTATTAGCATCTAGAAACCTTAGCATCTTTCACTTAGCTGGTTTCTTGAGCCTGAAGAAGAGGCTTCCTTGAGGCTTCCTCAAATTAAACATTTTCTATAGCTCCACATGGTATTAATCACATTGGCAGTAAAATGGCTTTAATGAGTAGATATAAAATTATGTAAAACCTTAATGTTTTTCTTTTCATATTTGTCAGAATACTTTTTAGCAAATCATACAGCAGTTTTTTCACTGAAAAGTAAAACCCTAAACCAAACCCCAAACCAAAAACTTAAAAGCAAGTAGGCAGGTCTCAGTCCTGCCAGTTCATACCAAATTATTTCCTTTAAATTCCAAGTGTTTTTTGAGGGTTGGTTTGTTGGGATTTTTATTTTTTTTTCAATAAAAAAAATAAATTAATGATGGCCTGAAACTCATCTTCTAAGACCATTCCTGTCAACCACAACTCAAAATTTCAATGAACTTCTTTTGCGTAAACTTATTTATTAAAATGCTTGTGAGGCATCAACTCAGATGTAGGTATAGTCAAGCAAGTTGATTTATAAAGTCAAATGAATATTCATAGTCAGTATTTTGTATGCTATGCTCTCAAATCAAACTTCTGCTGCCAGGAGAAGCCAGTGGAACAAGTGTATCTTGCAGTATGCCCAGCGATTCCCACTTTCCTCTCTGGCTTAATCATGAGGCATTGCAATTGTTTAGTGAATCCTGAATGTTCATTATCCAAAGAAAGAGACTTATAGACAACTTCTCCCAACATTTTTTTTCTCTTTTTTGCAGACCTCTTGTTCAGCCATTTTTCAAAAGGTTTCCATAAGTTAACAATGAAATCAGCTAAGCAAAACAAGGCTTTGCTTTGTTTTAATCATTACCTCTTATGCACATGGCTGTCTGGGTTCAGTATGTGACCTGCAGATATTCAGATGGATTCATGAATGCACGAGACCAGTGAGACATATGGAATGATACTCAATGATGAATAGCAGACTGGGCAGGACATGTAAACTAATCAAAGTAAGATGTTAAAGTGAATGTGGAAACACAGGTCAGTTAAATTCAGGACTCCCAGAGCCTAACTTGAAAGTGGACATGTCTCTTTCTCAGGATTCAGACTTACAAGCTCTCATGCAGTAAGAAACTAAAGCCAGACCTCCAGTCCCTTCAATCCTTGCTAACATCTATTTTTCTTTCTCTCCACCTACACACTATCAGATAGCCTTCCTTTACCTGACTTGTAGTATTGATTTGAATAGAATTGAAGAATGGTTCGGGCTGGAAGGGATCTTTAAAGATAATCTACTCCAACCTCCCTGCCATGGGCAGAGACATCTTCCACTAGGTCAAGTTACTCAGACCCTCATCCAACCTGACCTAGAATCATAGGATCATAGAATTGTTTTGGTTGGAAGAGACCTTTAAGATCATCAAATCCAACTACTAACCTGGCACTGCTAGGTCACTACTAAACCGTGTCCGTAAGCACCACATCTACACATCTTTGAAATACCTTCACGGATGGTAACTCCACCAGTACCCTGGGCAGCCTGTTCCAGTGCTTGACAATCCTTTCAGTGAATAATTTTTTCCTAATATCCTATCTAAACTTTCTCTGGTGCAACTTGAAGCCATTTCATCTTATCTTATCGCTTGTTAAATGGGAGAACAGACAGTCCCCCACCTCGCTACAACGTCAGGCAGTTGTAAAGAGAAAAAAGGTCTCCCCTCAGGCTCCTTTTCTCCAGGCTAAACAACTCAAGTTGCCTTAGCTGCTCCTCATATCTAGGCCTTTCACCAGCTTAGTTGCCATTCTCTGGACCTGCTCCAGCACTTTGTGTCTTTCTTGTATTGAAGTGCCCAGAACCAAATACAGTACTCAAGGTGTGGTCTCACTAATGCTGAGTACAGGGGCATGATCACTTCCTTAGCCCTCCTGTCCACACTATTTTTGTCACAAGCCCGGCTGCTGTTGGCTTTCTTGGCCAACTTTGAATATTTCCATGGATGGGGTATACCAAACTTCTCTGGGCAATCTATTTCAGTGTCTCACCACCCTCATAGTAAAGAATTTCTTCCTTACATCTAATCTACGTCTACCATCTCTTAGTTTAAAACTCTATGCCTGCTTTTTACTTTATACAAGCATCTTTATAGAAGCTGGTGAATAAGCCCCCACTAAAAATCTTAACTCATTTCCATAAATATAAATGGCTAGTGCTGTTTGAGATACCCTCTAGTAGCACAGATATCATAGATACAGAAAGCAAGGAAAGTCATGCCCTTTCAATTAGTTAATGTGAACTACTACATCTCAAATACTGCATGCAAAGGCGACTTAAACACGGTCTGAGTTAGTGCCAGATGCATGGAACAGTTTAGGTGACCAGTTACAAAGCGTTTGATGCATTTATCTTAACACAGGAATCTAGTGTCATATGGCATGACACATAGCTGTCCATTGTATCTTCAGGTTCCACCCCAAGAAGGAAAGAATTTTCCCTTTGTTTCTATGTAGTATCTGCCAGCTCTTGCTGATGTTGGGTGCATCTCAGTCAGCATTAGGTATCTATGTTTAGACAACTAAATCAAGCCCCAGGTGTCTCTGTGTTCGTTAACCTAATAGCTATAGGGACATGATTTAGTTAGTTGAGTGACTGACTTAGTTTTCAGTGGGAGATTAGGGAAGATTATTGAGCTAGTTCGTAGGCAAACATTTTACATGTAGATGCCTAAACTGAAGTATTTCAATCTTGTAACAAATCTCTTTCTTTATGCTTGTATTATGTGCATTTTCTTTATTTTGGGAAAGGGTGTCAGTTTAACTTAAAAGCTAGGTTTAAATTAAAAGTTGCTAAAATGTTGAAAATAACTACGTAAAGCCTATACTATATACAAACCTATAAAATATTATGAGAAATGAACCCCAGATATAAGCAGCAAATGTAAATTCCTCACTAATTTAATATAGTAGCAATTTCCAGAAGAGTGTTTCTGTTGCTAAAATATTGATTTTACTTCACACTTTTTTGTTTTGCAAACTGAAGGAGCTGTGTTCACCACATTGGTAGAATTGGATCAGTAGACCCAGAAATTATATTGCAATTGAATGGTTTTAGGATACTAAAAACTGATTTGGTCCATGACTTTTTAGAGGAAAGTGCATTCAAATATGAGTTAAGGGGACTAAAAAAATTACAAGGACTAAAAATGTATGTTTTTCACTTTTATGGAAAACAGTTGTGAACCATCTTAAATGAAAAAGAAACAATGGTAGAAAGGTGTGCTTTAAAAGCTTTAAAATGTATTCTGAAAAAAAGAATGAGATCTTCAGCTACTCAAAGATTGAGGTACAGTCATAGTTTATAATGTATTTGGCAAGGCCAAATATTAAAAAAATCTTTAAAAGTCTATAAAATTAAAACCACCTCATTTCATCAATACATTCTCTTTAAATGAAATGTGTTTTAACATTCATGCATAGTCAGAGCATATGGAATTAATTTCATAGTATTAACAACAAGATATCTTATTTACATGCAGTTCTAGATTGGTGTTTCTTAAGTTGCTAGTGAACATTTTTTGCTCTTTGGTATTTGCCTCTGTATGAGAATGTTATTTTTAGAAATGGACAAACTTGTCAATCAACAATTTTTCATCTCTGTGGCAAGATTCTGAACTAATGTCAATGAAAGTTGTTCCCATTAAGCCAATCACATAACACAAATAGAGCAGAACAGAGATTCAGAGCACCATAGTCTGTGTCTCCCTTTCACATAGGCAAACCAGAGTGCATTAAATTAGCTTTCATGGAACCATAAAACTTTGAAAGGATCTAAAATAGTTGCTTAGCCCATCTTTCTGTTCCAAAGAAATATCATCAATGTCTACATCATTGTCGCTGGGTGTTGTCTAGTTGATTTTTATATACTTTCATAATAGTGCCTCCAAACCTCCTCAGATGCACTATTTCAGAGTTTTATTATCTTGCCATTATTTTCTCCAACGACAGTGCTGACTCAAGACTATTTATAATTTACTGTATCCCTACCTCCACTTCTGCAGAACTTCTAGATAGTGAGTTTTTTGCTTTCCATATGCATGCAGTTATTGCTGCCTAAACAGTGTATTTCATGTAAACCACAGAATCATGTAAAATTTCACCCTATTGTTTATTTCTTTAATAATTTTTAATTCTATTCCTATACTCTAATATTCTACAGTTTATACTACCTTGATATCAACTGCAAAACTAATAGTCATATTCAAGGTTTAAGGTCATTAAGTCAAATACTGATTAGCAGCTGCCCTGGGACAGAACTATAAAGAATTGCATTTGATAAATCCTTTCATTTTGACACTGAACTGTTAAATTTTCTCTGACTGTATATTTCCAATTAGTTTTGTAATCATCTTATCAAAAATGCATTTAAACAATTTTCTTTAGCTTGCATGTGATGCTGACACGAAAAATGATGTCAAAAACTTTACTGAAGCCAAATACACAGCTCTACTATATTGCTTCCTTTTTGTCTGTAAGGTCTGTTACGTTATCCTAGGAAGAATTGAACTGGTTTGACGTGATTTGCTTTCACTAATTCATGCTGGCTGTTACTTACTGCAGGTCTAAAGTGCACTGAATAAAAGGCTGTGACTTGTAAAATCATGAGAGCTTGCTGTAAGATGACAATGCCCAATACATCTTCTTATTTCTTTTACTAAGGCTTAGAAAATGTTATCCATTCCAGGGATTTTGTGGCAAAAAAAAAAAAGTCACCTTGCATTATCAGTTTATTAACTTATTTTCCTCTATTAAACTAGTATAAATGAACATAGAATAGTTTTAAGTTACTTGGAAAGCTGAATGATGCTCTTTTTAATGTCAGTAGTAATTTGAAATGGAGATAGTGGTGCTGTTTGCATAACTAAGGTGGCAAGAACTAGCATTCAATAAATGTCCAATTTTTAAACTGCTTCTATACAAGGATGCTGTTCTGGGTCTGTTTAGGGGTTCAGGGCAGGTCCCCACGGAAACAGAATGTATGCTCTCCCTCCTCCCTATCCCTTAGTTCCCCCCCAGACAGGTGGGCAAAAAGGGAGATCAGGAGTTAAAAAAAAAGAGAGAGAGACTTTGCACTGTATTGGAAGTTAGCAAAAAGATATATATATTGTTTAACACAGGGAACAGAAAACAAGAAGGGAAGGTAGATATAGGTACAAAGATGGGGGAAAACACAATAAATGCAATATAATACAAAACCAAAGGTTGGATGGCTTCAGATTCACTGGAGGATAAGGAGTGGTGAGAAAATGGCCCTTGGCCGCATGGAAGGGTCAGCTCCCAGCTTCTCTTCCTCCCGTGCTGGAGACCACTTCCTGCCTCTAGTATCTGGTGTGGACAGGAAGGGGGAGGGAATAACTACTTCCCCCTTGGTACCCGCAGGGTGTCCAACCCCTGCCTGTCCTGGTCCCAAACCTCAAACCATAACAGATGCCAATGACCCTCGTAAGAGAAAAAGAAGAAAATCAAACCTTGCTGCTCACAAAAATAATTCATCTATCTAAAAGTATGTCTATTATTTTCCTTTATTATGTCACGAATTTAATAATGGTAAACATATTCTTTGTTTCATGCTTTCAGCATGTCAATGAGTGAACTAATAACCAAGAGATTAGTCTATGTGGAAGAATGTATTCATTTGTTTTTGACTTATAAATCCATCTGTTCTCTATGCTCTACATACTAGCTGGGAAGAAACAATCTGATCTAAAGCAGAAAAACCTATGGGATGAAACTAAAGGACAGATATACCATATACATACATAAAAACTTACATAAGGTCTATCAAGTGCAATGACAAAGAGAAGATTGTTTATGCACTTTTATCTGTGTGAGCACAAGGGATAAAGTTGTAAAGCCTCAGTGGCATTTATGGATAAGTAATATCCATAAGGAAGAGCCTGAGGCAATCAAACTTATCACTTTATTTTTAAGTAAAAAACTAAAATAAATGCTTTGATGATGCTGTCAGCTGTACCAAAATGGCTGGATACCAAGAATTATGCATTTGGGAAACGAGATCCAAGTTTAACTTCTTCTTCTTCCCAATCCTAAACTGTATCTTCTCAGAAGATACCACAAAAATATATGAAAAGAGGAAAGCTGTATGAATGGTTTCAAACTTTATTTAGAGCCTAGAAAACCAGACAGAGAAAAATTGTTGCTGCTCGGTGAATTAGCAGTTTATCAGATTACCGGTATTTTGTCTTGATGAAGACAATCTCCATGGTGCTTATACCTATGTCAGTCACCAGTACAAAAACTCAGCCAAATCTGACCTTGATCTAGTCAAGAGTTTAGCCTCCTGACATAGGCAAGAAGTTACCTTATTCCTTAGAAGGCAATGTTTTTCTGGTCTGCAAGTTCTGGAAAACTGGATGACCAGTTTTCCACCCCTCATAGTCTACACTGGTGCTCAGAACAGTTCCCTGTGACATGTAAATACTCTTAGAAAGTGAAATAAACTGAATCTGAGCTTCTCATTCATTGTGGGATGAAAAGGGAGAAGTGAACAGCACTGCCATCACACTTTGATTTATAACATGGAAATGTGATACATAATCAATTACTAGAAAAGAAAGAATTAATGCACTTTTTTAGAAGAATCATCAAGGTGACAGACTGAGTATAAGAAGGTATTTCTCTGCATGCCTTAGGAAAAGCATTTGAGGGTTCAGTGCATACTAAATTCTTTCCTTAGCTAGGTAGCTGAATATTAACTTTATATTTATACATTTTTTTGATGCCATATCAGACTTGTTTGCCTTCACTGCAGCACTACAGATTGGCATTTGTCCATACCATGCAATTCTCAGGTCCATTTGACCATATGCTTTCTGCATACATGGGCGTAGTCCTAGTTTGGTTCAACAGGTCTCTCTGCGTGCCTGCTAGACACCCCTGGCACAACCTTATTCCTGATTTCTCTGGGAGGTCTTAACAGGATTCCGCTAGGACTAGGGAGAAAAGCCATTATAAGTCATATTCCAGGATGTGTGGATTCCATCACAAAAAACCCCCAAACAACAAAACAACTCCAAACCCGCTTTCAATGCATCTCTGGGATGCTGTGTCACCTGACTTCTCCAGTGAGAAATTAGTGACAGTAAGTGCCTTCTAAGCAGCATAGACTAAGTCTTTCGTGTGTTGGGATGTCCCACTAGATAGTGAAGCCACATTCTGATCATGACAAAAGGCACCTCTATGGTCAGTACTTTCTCCATGAATGGTGTGGAGATTTGGGGCATACTGCAACCTTCTGAATATCATTTTAGGTGCCAAAAACTACATTTTAGGTAATATGCTTAAATATTAATTCTGAAAAATCATGGCATTGAATCACAAAGGTCATGGTGTGTTGTAGTCTTGAATTTTATTGACAAAAAATTAATAAAATTAACTCCATAAGTTACCCATGAATTGGCAGAAAAACATTAAATGAAAGGAAGATGCCGCGGTTAACATGGGAAAAGAAACTCAGAATTGAGCCTTGTGTTTGTCTCAAAAGAAATGATCTGCAAATACAGACAGCAAGTACAAGGGCCCCGAGTGCACCTTTTCCCTTCCTGATGGTTTGGTGACCTGCAGAGACCCCTGCCTATAGGTCTTACAGCTTATAATGTCTGTGAGTTCTGACTACCACTATACTAAATAAGAGATAAGAATTGGTAGAGGAGAGGTAGCTGAAAGCCTCCAGAATGCACTGCCATATTCCAAGCAAGGTTTTACCAACATAAGTGTATAGGGAGGAAGAAATGTTCCTTCCTGGTGGCTGGTGGTTTTTTGATCTTGTTTGCTGTATGACTGTGTAGCTTATTCGGGTTAGATCAAGGTGTCATGGTTTAACCCAGGACAGCAACTAAGTCCCACATAGCTGCTCGTTCACTTCCCCCACCCTATCCCCCTGATCTCCCTGATCTGAGAGAATTCTCTCAGATCTGATTGTGATCAGAGAGATCTGATCTGATTCTGATCTGATCTGATTCTGATCTTCCTGATTCTGAGAGAATCAGAAGAGTAAAAGTGAGAAAATTCATGGGTTGAGATAAAGACAATTTAATAAGTAAAGCAAGAGCCATGCATGCAAGCAAAGCAAAACAAGGAATTCATTCACTGCTTCCCATCGGCAGGGAGGTGTTCAGCCGTCTCTAGGAAAGCAAGGCTCCATCACATATAATGATTACTTGGGAAGACAAATGCAATCACTCTGAAAGTATCCCCTCTCTTTCTTCCCCCAGCTTTATATGCTGAGCATGACATCATATGATATGGAATATTTCTTTCATCGATTGGGGTCAGATGTCCTGGTTGTGTTCCCTCCCAACTTCTTGTGCGTCCCCAGCCTACTCACTGGTGGGGTGGGGTGAGAAGAAGAAAAGGCCTCGACACTGTGAAAACACTTCTCAGCAATAACTAAAACATCCATGTGTTTTCAACACTGTTTTCAGCACAAATCCAAAACTTAGCGCTATCCTAGCTACTACTAAGAAAATTAACTATCCAGACAAATTCAGCACACGGGGTTATATCTGTGGGGTTCCTTCTCCCTTGAGAAGGATTACTGTATTGTAGTCTCAGAGGTACAGCACAAAACCTCACTTTGTGGGTTGCTTCATGTGTTTTCAGCACAGTAACCTATTAATTGGACATGAGTTACAAATATTTTAATCTTTAAAAAATTCACTGATAAACATTTGCAGAAATTTTGCTTTTCTGTCTGTTTGATCTAGTTAATCTCAGCTACTCAAACATTCATGGAAAATAAACATGAAAAGGTAAAGAACCTGGCTGAGCTGAAATTTGGTCTAGAATCTCAAGAAGCAGTTCCATTTCTGTTTTCTTTACAATTCATCCACTTGTAGAAAGAAAGCTAATGTTCATGCAGCTTTTAGCTGCCAGCATTTCTGCAAAACCAGTAGCTTTTAGAAACCCCAGGGAACATCACAGATGAGGTCAAAACATGCAGGAGTTTTAAATTTTCCTTTGCTTACCATACATCAACCTTTCCTTGAAAAGGTAGGTCATATTAACCTTTTTTAGGTTTCCTACTTTTTCTTTCCTCTGAAAAAGTAAGAAAAAACCAAAACCTCAAAACTCTATGTAGAAAGCAGGTACTAGAAAGGACAAAATTCTGCCGTAGAAGGCCAAACCTCTGATACTTTGGTTTCTACCCATGCTTGTCTGTATTTTCATTTGCTGATTTCCTTATGCGGTGCTCACCGAGGAAGTAATATGAGACTGTTTTTCACAGAACCCTCCTCCCTCTCCTCATTAGGATCAGTTTATTAAGGCATCTTTTGTATGGTGCAAAGGGACTCTACAAGTGGTATATACACAACCTGAAAAGTAAAAAGCAATTATTTATTAGCTCAGTACACGCAAAATATAGGTAAGACTTAATGTTCTGTTAGGCTAAGCATTATTTTGCTCATCAGTACTTTAAAGGCACCCAAGGATTCTCTATTGGCCACACAGGCATCAGTCAGGAGGTGGAGGGGAAGCCTTTATCACTCTCTTAAGAGGTCCTCAGTGCTGCCAAGCAACCAGGTCCCACCAGTTCTATCATCACTGGTGACACTGATGGCTTGGTCCAAAGCCCCAGTGATTCCTAACCACTCAACTAGCTTGCTTTGTTTTGTGTATTTACATTCTGGTACTTTTCTCCTTGAATTCTTGAGCTACTAATGATCTTATCTCAATAGAGCTACTTCTGACTGTAATTTTTATCTTTCTGCCCTCTTTCTCACAACTGTCTCTCATAACTTAGTGATTTTCTCAGAAGTCAAAGGCAAGGTTATACTGCTGGGCCAGATCAGAGCTGGGCCTTGGACCCATGGAGCACGGACTGCTGAGCCCAGAGGAAAAGGGTTTTACAGCAGTACTTGCAGAGGAAGAGGGTTACAAGCTTTGTATGTAATTTTTGTCTACAGGCATGTAAAAGGCAATCAAGTTATAACCAGTTTAGTTATATATTTTATAAAACGAAAGCAAAACTTTCTTCTGGGGAAATTTGCTAATATCATAAGAACCTATCAAAACAAAGGATGCTTGAAATTCAAAGGTTTTAATTTCTTAGTGTTTCCATCTTTGAAGTCATAAATTCTATCAAAAAAATTGAATAGGTCACAAGGAAATTTGCAGGTAACGTGAATGAATTTCTGACAGATTATTATGTAAAACTATTATGGGGAGGGAAGCTGTTGACCATGCTCAGGAAAAAATTCAGAGTTTATCTGAAGTTTTCTTATTCATACAGAAGTGTTTGCATTTGTACAGTAATAACAGAAAGAAAAAGAGACTCAAATATTTTTTACACAGAAAGCAAGTCACAGAATTACATAGGAAAAACAAAAAGATGCCACTCTACTTAAATAGAGCAGTTATAGGAAGTTCAAACTATTTAGCTTTGACAAATGCAGAAATATTTTTGTAATTTTATTTGCAATTCAGCTATGAATAACATGAATAATTCAAAAAACTGTCAGAGTTTTCTTTAGTTGCTGATTTTTTCAAGAGTCAGAATTGCAAAATAAAACAGGAAATAATTCAATCCATTTATATTTGTTTTCTAATTGGTGACATCTATTTATAGCTATGATAAAATATGAATGCATTTCTCTATAAAATGATAAAATGAACTTCTGAATATTAAAGATTTTTTTCTGTAAGTTGGATTTCCTTACTTTGCTAGTAGTGCTTAGATTGGTGAGAAATGCTCACATTCCTCCACACAAGCAGTAAGAAATAATGATTAAAAAAAGTTCACAAAATTGTTGTGTAAGCTAACCATGAGTGACCATCATACATATAGATCCTAGCCTTAAATTAGTAATATATATATTCAGAAAATGCTCTGTCAGGTGATCAGCACCCTTTTCCTAGTACACCTCATGGTGACAGATAACTGAACATATGGCTCATTTGTTTGCCTCACTGATTTTATTGTTCTCGCTTTTGCAAATGTTCCATGTTGCATCAAATTACTCTTCATCATCTTCCAGGTAACAGCATACACCCTCCCAGTTCAAGTTACAAACCTCATCTCTACTACCTCCTTTGAAAAGAAGAATGCTGTAATTCTGAATGATGGGGATAATGCAATGTAATAACTCTTTTCTAGGAAGAATAATGTACAGTACCACCTGTGCTAGTAAAGCCATACTGAGCAAGCTTTGTTATAATAAAAGCATGCAGCTGCTTCAGGCTGCTCTGAAGCTCAGTGCTCTGACCATTATTCTTTATAATTTTTGTACTTTTTTAAACTGAGAACAGTTGGATCCATGAAAGTGTAGATACTGATATAGGTATAAATATCTAACACTTTTTTTTTCTGCATTCAGAGTTTTCTTGTTTATTGTAGTCAAATATGTATCAACCACAGCTGGAGCTTTGACAGCATGCATCTGATGCAACCCTTTATCTAAGCTGGAAACACAAATGGGCTCTTACTTTAGCTTTCTTCTGAGATGAAAGGATGGAAAACTTAAAACTGGTGATTAATTAGCTGCACAACTATCATCTGCATCAACTACAGTAGCTCTAGTGAATTTTCACACACTTTAATTAGGAAACTACAAATGACTTAAAGTTTTAGGGGACTTAAAACCAGAGCTCCGGATAGGACCATGGAATACCCACCCTAACTGTCTCTGAGTTTAGATCTACATAAACTAAGCTTCACAAGCTATTTCTACCCTTATCCAGGATAAATAAAGGCATAGTTTCTGTGGCATGGAGAACAGAAAAGGGAAGCTGGAACCCTAGAAGGGTCAGAGGGGGCGGCAGGGAAGCCTATGAATCAAAATTTCCTGTTGCAGTACACAGTAAAAAAGTTTATTAGAAAGGTAAATTTGATTACACTAATATTGATGCTGTTGCATTTACCCAGATTTTACTGTTTAGGCAGATGTCAGTAAATGCTATAAATTTGGAATAAATAAGTCCCATATTGAGAAGCTCTAGGTTTTACCTATTCAGATCTTCAGGCCTTCTGCTACAAGCATTTCTCTACTCCACTTGTTCTGAAGACATTAATTTCCTTCTCCCTCTTTATTGGGACTTCTTGTTTACCAAATCTAGGAAGAAAACCCACATTCATGTGGTTGCTCTGTGATGCTCCTCCCCTCCCCATACATAGGTGCTTTAAATTGAGGCACCCTATACCTACGTAGGATTTTATTAATTTGAAATATATTGTACTGTGCTATATACCTAACCTTTTATGGAGTGCTGAATATTTGCTAGGATTGCATTCCTTTTAACCTCTTTGTGTATTGTGGCTTTGATTGTTTCCATCAGCTGCAACTGTTTTGAGTTCCTCACTGCTAGGCTTCTCAAGTCTAGAATTATTTGTCCATTTTCCACAGCCCATGGGCTGCTATGACTCTGTCCCAGTCAGAGCCAATATGTCCACGTTTCTTAAACTTATCTCTAAATTTTGGAATATATTTTAACAGTCAAATGATGCTTACTTAATATACATCATACCACTTGCTACACTGGTAATTCAAAGTAGCTGGTATTCTGTATTTTTTGTTTATATCTGACATAAACTCAAAAAATGAATTGTACGCTCAGTAAGTTGTGATAGATTTGTGAAGATACTGGCTGTGATTTGGTGAAGAGTTTTTGGAAGCAAGAATTCATAGAAAATTAAACAACATGTGGGATTCTTGTTTTATTTTTTCATAAAACTTGGGCTAAAGAAAAAAACCTGTTGGCCAATAGCTTCTTGTTATTATGAAAGATATTCAAATTGATTTGAACATTTGGGACTAATTAATTTAGATGAAGAACTGAGAAGTTTGGTACTGACTTCACTTAAGAATATCTAATATTTATTGTTATGGAGGTAGGAAAAATCTGGCAAACCAAAGCTAGGGCTTTATTCTGCCCTTATGTACTGTGTGAGCTCCGAGAGAGAGATCAGTGGGGTTATGCAGTGGCTACACTGAATTCTGGCAGATCTGCTCAGCCTGGCTTTGGAAATGTACGTCACATTGGCTTTCCAGTTGGTTTTGGTGCAGTTCAAGATGATTCTCAACTTACCACTGCCCGTTGCCACTGAAAGAGAGACAGCTGATCATCTAAGTGTTACGGTAGATGATTCTGCAGTGTAGCACAGCAAAGCACAACATGGGCTGGTGCCTGTGTGGAAGATTAGCCATGACTGACAGCCAAATGCTTACCCAGCTGCTTGATTCCTGTCTCTGCCTGTCTGCTGCTTTTCCCTTTTTAAAACGCATTTTCCCTCAGGTACCAATATCTCGGCAGTGCCCTGTGATGGGTCCATTTGAACTGGCTGGAACTGGATGTGTCCAGCAAGGGGCAGCCCTGGCCTCTCCTCACAGAGACCACCTTTGCGGTGCCCCCACTGCCAGCACCTTGCTACGGACACCCTATGCACTTACTCCACAATGTACAATGATCATCTGTTAGCATCACTACAGAAAAAAATAATGAAAAAAAAACAGTATTGGGGCAAAAATATCACTTCCAATTTAAGAAACCCTTAGTTGCAACTGACTAGAAGCATATACAGGGAGAGAAGTGTAACATATTGTATTGGCCTAGTAAAGCCCCAGCGGGTCTCTGCAGTAGCTGCCGTGTGGCTGCCGCCGCTGCTCCCCGCCCCCTCCCCTCTGCCACGAGCCACGGACAGAGAAAAGAAAAAAAAGAAGTTTTAAAATGCCTTTTTGAGTTCAGATAAGGAAGGTTTAATGCAGGAACACATAAGAAACGATTGCAAAAGCAATAACAATAGCAAGAGAGAAGCACTACACAGAAAAAGGCAATACCCAGGACAAAGGGACGAGCTGAACACACCTGAGCGCGCCGAACCCGGAAGCTGGAACTGCCCCCCCACCAGAACTGACCCCGGGGCATGACATCAGCATGGTATAGAATAACCTGGCTCCACCAAAATTAACCCTGTCCTGGCTGAACCAGGACACATATGTACATCTGGTTGTGGCCCCCTCCAGAGGAAGGACACTGATCTGTCCGTGTGTCTCTGTTGCCAGGCTCTTTTCACCAGTGCCTTTCCATTGTGCAAAAATGAAGTGAGGAAGCATTTGAGCTGTGGTTGCACAACTTGCTTTCCACCACAAGATCTGGGTAAATGCTTGAACCACACATGCATGCATATATGCACGGAAGAAAACTTCCTCACTGATAGAAGGAAAGACACAAAATGCTTCATTTTGTCACTCTTTATTGCTGTTTAGAAAACTGCAACTTGGTCTTGGAAGTTATGTACAGCCATAGAGATGTACTAACTGTTAGTTTGAACTGAAAAACTGATGAAACTTTCTGGTCTTTTCACCATTTCATGGAATCAGCAAAATTTCTAATATTTTATGATGCTTTTAAACAATAATTCAGGATTTTGCCTCAAGGCTTTCATTGCAACAACAGGTAATCTGATTGAGAAGAGACTGAGATGCAACCCTGCTTTTACCAATTATTTGTACTGAAAGAGGCAGTAAACTTGTACTATTTAGATGCCATATTTGCTTTAAACACATTTTAAACAAACCAACTCTACTGAAGTTCCTAGAATGTTTTCAGATATATACTGATGTCAGTGAGATTATAGTTTGATGATTAGTTTGAATCAATTTAAAAGCAAACACTTTTGCCACCAACCTTCCCCCAAACTGCATATCCCATTGCCTCCCTGATGATAGGATTTACTTTCACACATCTAGGCATGGAGTCCTTGTGAATAAAATGTACCCTTCTAAAGTTACATTAATGTTTTATTAGTTATGTTAATGTTTTATTTAGGATTAATAGCATATGATTAAGATTCTATGAAACACAGAAGAGAGAATGATCTCTGCCGCTTGAGATTGAAATGTAAATTATATTTTTTACTTACACAATTTTTAAATATTTTTTAGAAGTGGCATGAAAACCATTAGCAGCAACATTTAACAGGGAAGCAAATTGTGCAATTCACATAAAAATAGTGATGGCTGCAATAAATTCCATTTTATATCCTACCACAGATATGAAACACCTCATCTCTGTGAGGTTAAAACATATAAAATAAATATTTAAAATTAATCACTGCTGTTTCCCTTTGAAATTGGTTTATCCGTATGTCCTGTGAGTTAACACAAGTGGAATTTAATCAGTCTAGCTCTATCAATCTTGTTTTCTACTTTCTGTGATAGAATGAAGTAAGCACATACAAAGGATGATTCATTCCACCTCTCATGAAAATTTCCTTTCTGATGGGATTCCTCCCTTCAAGATGCTGATTTTTTTTCTGAAAAGCTAGCTTATACAACTAACAGATGTGAAAAGTGGGATTCAATTACCTAAACATAAGCAAAAGATGCTATATGGTATAAATGCCATAAAATATCCCACCACACCTCCTGCTGGTACTCCAGAGAAGTGTACATCTCCTGTAGTCTGTATACTCTGTGTCATGTCTGTTAAACTTTTGTGGATTATATATACTGGGTACCTATGTTTAGGCAACTGAAACTTGATTTAGGTGCCCATATTAAGATTATTAGATTTATTTTTTAGACTCATAAGTCTGTATTGACTACAAGAGCCACTGGAAGCCCAGCAGCTGTAATAGGATCTAATGCATCTGATTCAGATGCATTAGATCCTATTACATGCATCTGTAGATACTTACAGATAGACACTTAAATGTAGATATGTAATTCTGCAGCTGAGTCCTACTTAAAGTTCTTAAGCATAAATTAAATTCATCAACAGTGTGGTTTTCAAACCAAAGCACAAACAAACAACTAAAAAAACCACAACCAAACATACTCCGAAACAAACCCCAAAATTAAAATGAACAAACAAAACACCCTGCATAGAAAAGTCCAAGGTGCTTAATATACTTAAAAAAAAAAAAAAAGACAACTGCTGTCTGATTTTTTTTATGAGATTTGAGTAAATGCTGGCATTTATACAGAACTTGTACAATACAAAAATGAGAAAAATAGTAGCACTGAACAAGTACAAAGTATAAGACAAAAGGTGATACTATTACATCTTCATTAATTTTTCACAGATCAGAGGAATGCACACAAAAAAACACTGATGTATGCCTCATTTTAGCTTTTCCATGTTCCTATGCAACAACATATGTAGGGCCAAAACTTTGACTCTCAAAAGGAGTTTAGGTAACTCAGCTGTCTCTTGGGACCTCTCCAATTCAGGGAAGAATTTTTCTTTGAAGCTGCAGTTTGGCTACATGGTTGAGCTCCATCTGAAACTTCCAGATGTATCTATGGCTCCAAGAGAGAGTGTAATTGGAGATAGGCAGCGGGAAGTTCATTTGCATATGATTGTTCGATTCTGTTGGCTTTCATGTCTTGTACAATGGAAGGTTGTGCTAAGTAAAAAACAGAGTACTCAGAACATATGCATAACCTTCTACATGATGCCATGGTACGTTGTCACCTTCCTAAATGCCCCCCCCCC
>VZZY01006826.1:25302-42457 GCA_013400335.1 Eurystomus gularis | reverse complement strand
TTCTTTCTTTCTCTTTCTTCCCCCAAAAAATTCATTGTTAATTTATGTGTACCTTGCTGGTCACCAAACCAGAACATACATTATTATCTCTTTCCAAGGTCATTGCCACACAGAGATCCTGTCAAAGTGTTGTATTAACAAAAAGAGGTTTTTTTAATTAAGTGTGGAATTTGGGTTTCCTGCATGTAGAAGTAGCCTTGAAGGTCATGATTAATACCTACATACAGAATTCTAAGTCATGTAGGCCGTTTATTTAGAAGCCTATAAAGCTTTTAGGCAATCAAGAGGATTTGGGGCTTCTGTTACAGTCAATGGAAATCTAATCAGCTCAGTCAACAGGACATGAATTAGTTGATCATACACAGATGTCTAGTGCCTTTTAAGATAGCCTGGGATATTCTGGTCTTCAGCTGCCATTTCAAATGGACACAGAACTCCCATAGGTACTGCACCATATCTGCCAGCCTAAGATACATACCATAGAGTGTCTTAAATATCACGAGATGTTAATAGCAGGCAAGATTCTGGCTCTCAGTATACATTGAAAAAAGTTTCTGAACACAAGGAGGGTAAAGTATAAAAGCCATAGCTGTTTTAACAGTCCTCTAAAGAGTAAAGTCCACTTGTTGAGAAAGTTGCATCACATTCCAGAATGATGAAAGACTTCTGTATTGCTGATGAATTTTGAAGAAGACTGGGTGATGTACAGGATGGTGTCTATAAAATCCCAAAGACAATGAAGCAGGTGATACGCTTTTTACAATTATTATTCTTTCTGTCTTTCACATTTTCCCTCAGTGCAAACTTAATCTATTTTAAAGTTACAGATTTTTTTAGGCTTTTTTGCATATCAAACCAGCACCTGTTGATTCATATACAACAGTTTCTTGGGGGAAGGAGGATGAGACAAGCAATTTAAACTAAGAGGAAGCTACTGTAAATTGGCAAGCCAATGAGTTCAATTTCTGGCCATTTTTAATAGTTCATTGGTAAAGCAATGAAAGTATGTATGCGGTTACATAACTTTGGTGATCTGTTCATGTGGACATTTTGCATTAATGTCTTTTTTTTTAACAAAAACAAAATGAGAAGAGAAAACAGAAAGAAAAGAAAAGAAAAAGGTGGCCCCCAAATAAATGAAACTCAATTTCACGGCACATTATCTCTCTCAATTCTTCCCTCTCAGCTTTCATTTTCATTAAAATCACAGACAACCATAAATTAATAATTACTTCAGGTTGACTAAATGCAGGCCACACTATTTAGTTCTCGCTTTCCTACAGTGACCCTCCTTGTTCATGCTGGAAAAATGTTAATTTAGATAATGTGGCTTGCCCCTTGTCATATAATTCTGTTTTGCAGTTTCGCTGATCTATAATGGTCTGTTCTTATTAGGTAGTATTAACTTTATCTTTTGTTCAATCAAGCTTCACAGTTTGTGCCGACAAGATAACTATTGTGAAATAGCAGATGAAATGTTCTATTATACGTATTTCTTTTATATTTTGATTCATCTCTATGTTGTAACAGTGTTCAGCAACATTCGTAATTTCTTCCAGTAATTTATTGTTCCTTAGCCCAAGCCATATGTGAGACTTTTTTTTGGCAGGAACTACAGAATATATACCTCTATCTTACTACTTTACAGTTTATGCACATTTCAGATTAGATGTTTTATCATCCTATGTTTCAATTAAGAATGGGTGAATAAGTTCATATAAAATAAAACCTGAACTTCCACCCAGAGCTTGAACCCAATTGGTTTCTGAGGTTTGAAACAAATTAGTATAGTAGTGTTATCTATAATTTTTTGGCAGAGTATTCTAGTAGTGAATGAAGGAAACTGAGAGATGCAACAGCATTTATTATTGTCATTGACTTGTTGCTACTGTCATTTAACTTCTCCATGCTTCAGTTTACCCATTTTTAGAATATATTCACTTGAACTTGAATGGATAGCTAGAGGTCCTCAAGGGAAAATTATGGATAAGACCTCCTCTAAAACTCCTTATTTAAATATACAAGTATATTTTGATAAGTATTTATAAAAACAAATACACAAAATCAAATGAAACTTTAGAATTCCATTGACAATATGACACAATCTACATTTTTTAATTCATAAGTGAGAACATCTGAAAGCTTCTAAGTACTTACAGAATTTGTATTATCTATATGTACTGTATTTTCATAATAGGTTACAATAACAGTCAGCTCTTTGCTCTTTTCAGGAACTCTTTAACAATGAATATGTTTCTTGTAAAGCTGATATTTTTTTCATGTGGTAACTTGTGTGACATAATTAGATGAATATCAGTAGTGTTCCCATATGTCAAGCAGTTCCTAGATGTGTAGGTATCTTTTGCACCCACCTATTTAAACTGAGTAAATTGCTGCAGTAATTACACCTGCAAATATGAGTGGGCAAATATGCTTGTAAATTTCTTATGGATGAAGGGCTTAACTTTTAATGAATGGTAATAGAATGTATATAATCTGTTAAATTTATTCATGTAAGTTCTCATTTATTTTCACCCTCCAAAATCTTCGTGAGACAAGACATGGGAAATTATCTAACATGACATTAAACTTCATTGGTAACCATTTGAAAGTGATACATAGCTTTTTTCCAAGTGTGAGGGTTGTAATTCCCATGGCATATGTTCTATAATAAGACATAGGTCCTTGCAGTTTGAAATAAATGCATTTTTCCAAGTGAATGGCATATTTTCTTTCACCCTGGAAAATTGCTTATATAAACATTCTGGTAACAGGCTATTGACATATGGCCTAAGCTAAATCCTCGGCGTTTTTGTTTGTTTGTTTTTCACGAAATAACCAAAAGTCATTAGTGGAAGTTAGAAGACAAAGAAGGAGAACTGGCCTGCAAAATTGTTTTTTTGCTATACATGACTTGGTTTATATCTCTCTGGTCACTACTAATATAGCTGAATCTGTTCTGATCTGCAGTAGATTATCAGCTAATTAAAGAAAACATTTCAAAATCTAAAATAGATTCTGTTTGTCCAGGTACATAATACATGAAGGCTTCTTTCCTGAACTAATAACACTTATCAGCTATCACAGCAATATACATAACTGGACCAAAGCAGCTTCTATCATTCAAGTGATGTAGCTCAACTATAATACACCTATTTCAGAGGCTTAGTTTTTGGCAGTCTCTAGGCATGTATGCTGAAGAGAAGAGATGTGATCTAGTTTTCAGAGCAATACATGAGAAAACAAGATCTGTCTGTTTATGTCTATTGTACCAGTAACCCTAGTATTAGTTTCATTGGTAAATCAGTACACCTCTGAAGTCCTTTATAGTTATGTCTTCTTTGAAACAGAAAGATGTACTGGCTTGCCCAATGATAAATGGATCCCCTATGTGCAGCCTGTGATACAACATATCAACATCCAAGGTAGGATTATTCTTCAGAAAATATAAACGTGTAGAGCATAAATGTCTTCATTTCAGCTTGTCATTTACATTCCCTATATAGTCAGTGGAGAGGAACAAGCACTTCATGTCATTCATCTTAGCCTAATGCAGTCATTAAATATAGGTCAGAGGAATGGTACTTCAGTAATGCCTGTTTCTGAACATTGCCTCTTAGCAAAATTTAGACAAGTAGCTCATATGTAGATGTCTACATCACAGACAGCAGAAGTTGGATGAACATGTCCCTAAAATCCTTTCTTCACATACTGTCAAGCCACAGTGATTGCCAGTTGCTAATGAAAATGCCTTTATGCATTTTGCTGATATCAACAAGACTTAGGAGATGGACTTGTAGACAGGTAGCGTATTTGAGAGGTCTCTTGTCCATGTAGCATACAAAATATAACAATCAGTATTTCTTGAAAAATTTTATTTTGAACAAGGAAGGCATACCAGCAAAACAAAAGTTGTCTGAGTGATATTGCACATCAATTTTTAGGGAAGAAAAGACAAATTAAATTGTCACAGAAGTAAGGTTTTCTAGAATATTTCAAGGGAAATTATTTTAATTAGTGTTTCTTTAAATAAAAACCAGGAGAGTATTTTCCTTTTCAATAATAATTCTTTTGTTCAGCCCCAATCCAAACATTGCAGCGCTGTATTAATGCAAGACAATTTGAAAAATGGAACTGACTAGTTTCCATTTGACTGAAATGAGAACAAGATCTAGCCTCAGGCACCAGGAGCATAACTAGCCAAAAACAAATGCCATTTTTAAATTTCATGAAGTGATTATTTGCTGTTAAAAAGTCAGTATTTCCCAACACATATAAGACAGTAATAGAATTTGAGCTCTCAAATGACCTTATGCTTACAAAGGAAATAGCTGTAATATATCAGCCATTCCTGTGATCACTGGAAATAAGACTCTATCAGATCTTGTGTGAATTAAAATAGTATAAATTAGTACAGCACTATGTCAAATTGGAGTAGTACCATAAACTTCAACAAGCCTATACCAATTCAGATCAACAGATGCATGATTTACTAATTGTACAGTGATGGACTGACTCATCAGATTTTCAATTTGACTGATGAATTTCTTTATAAGTTTTCTTTTTCACATCACTGTAGTGTAACAGACATATCAAACAGGGGCAGGGAAGGGAAGGGAAGGGAAGGGAAGGGAAAATGTAGATTTTAGGTGCCAGCAAACACTAGCCACTGAATGTCAAATAATCAGAAATGTTTCTATCATACAATGGTGTTCTTTCCTATAACAGATGTGACAGAGTCCGTAGAGAAAATCTGACTGTTACAGGCACTGAACCACTGATGATGAAGATTCATGTAGAAAGCTAGAACTCAATGAGGATGAATTATCTATAGAAAATAACCAATCCATGAAGCCGTGCTTGTTCTTGCACAGGGTGACCTAGCAAATGTGCTTTCAATTAAAACACAGTTAAAGAGAACACATAGTAAATCTTCAGAGTCTCTCTTTTTCACATCAGGAAATACAACTGTTTTTATGAACTATGACTCTGTCGCGACACTCACACGAACGCCTGCCCTATGGTTAAACCGTTGAATTACATACAGGAGCCACAGTAAAATCTCCTCCAGTGTGGGGAAATGAGTGTCTGCCTTAGAACAAGTATAATCAGCCACATCCCAGAATTTTCTTCTATTTCTTTTGTATATTCTTCAGTGGTAATGTCATGTCTCTATAATGACTCCTCAGGACTGATTCTATGTGGACTTGAGGCCAAACTGCACACCAGCAGTTTCTTTGGTAATTTCTCAAATTTGCTTTCTAATAGTTTGCTCCAGCATAACCCAATAAAAGGACTGGTCCACTCACAAATGTTCCTTGGACTTTGTCACAGTTGCACCAGCTGTGGGCATATAGGACTGCATTCATCCTGTAGAGCTTTATAGTTTTAAGAAAATCAGTTTCAAACCAACTATCTTAGATTTATCCTCTAACCAGTGACAAAGGACAGTTATTTCAGAGTACATTTCAGATAGCCTAGGATCTGATCTCTTAAAGGCCTGAAACACTATCAGTCAGTTCATAATCCAAGTCATAATCATGTGTATGCTATTATTGCACATAGAAACACATACATTTATTTTAAAAAGAGTTATTGGTTACATGCTTTCCCATTCTTTACCCATTTCTTGAAGATAATTTTATAAAATCCTCAAATCATGTGCTGAAAGATGAGCATTAAATCATTTTTGTTCTAATCTTTTCCATGTACGTATACTAATGCCTTTCCATAGCTGTATAAATAAGTATATAGTTAAGTAGAAAATATAGTTAGCTAGTTATAGTCATATAGTTAACCAGGTAGTTAAAGATATGCTACAGTTTTTAATACATTTTTCAAATAGAAAAGAAATAATAAGACATCATGGAATCATAGATGGTTTGAGTTGGAAGGGACCTGAAAGATCATCTAGTTCCAACTCCTCTTCCATGGAGAGGGACACCTTCCATGAGACCAAGTTGCTCAAGACCCCATCCAACCTGACCTTGAATATTTTAGACGAGGGAGCATCCACAACCTCTCTGGGCAACCTAGTCCAGATCCTCACTACCCTCACAGTGAAGAACTTCTTCCTTACATTGAATCTAAAGCTAGTCTCTTTCAATTTGAAACTATTACCCCTTGTCCTATGACTATATGCTCTTGTAAAAAAGCCTCTGTGGGTTTCTTGCAGGCCCCCTTTAAGTAATAAGGCTGCTATAAGTTCTCCCTGGAGCCTTCTCTTCTTCAGGCTGAAGAATCTCAAATCTCTCAGTCTGTCTTCATAGAAGAAGGGCTCCAGCCCTCTGATCATCCTTGTGGTCCTCCTCTGGACTCACTCCAACAGGTCCATGTCCTTACATTGAGGGCTCCAGAGCTGAACTCAGTACTCCACACTCATCTCTGGACTCACTCATAATCACCTCCCTTGACCTGCTGGTCACAGTTCTTTTGATGCAGCCCAGGATGCAGTTGGATTTCTGGGCTGCAAAGGCACTTTGCAAGAACATGTTGAGCTTCTCATTAACCAACACACTCAAGCCCTTCTCCTCAAGGTTACTCTCAGTATATCAATACATAGACTAAGCAAGAAGAAAAATGGTGAGTATGCTTTTTTTTTTATGTTAGGATCATGGTTTTGAGAAAAAAACAACAAAACTAAACAAAAATTTAAAAAACAAGCAATTTTTTACATGTTTCTAACTGTTGTGTTGCACTGTGGCATGTTAGTGTCTTGCTGAGTTCCCTGGCTCACAGTGCAATGTTACCTGCAGGGATGTATCCCTGGGACTGAGATATAGTATCAAAGAATGCACAATTGTGCAGTGTTATTTATGGCTTTATATGACATGCTCTTGTCAAGCTGAAAGTTTGGTTCTGAGAAAAAACAAATAGCAAGTGCTCTAGCATTTTATTATGTACCATTAAATAATGTAATTATGTACTTCAATTCTTTACATCTCGATGGATCTATATGAGCAAACATTCATTTGTTGAAGGTTTCTGCTTCTCAGAAACACCGCTATGGATAGTGATGCACTATTTTCTGTAAAGATACTTCTTACAATGAAATGTTTACATTAACTGAAAGTTTACAGGACCAATATTGTTAATATTAAGTAAGTATATTTGCAGAATCCGTGCATCAGCCTGCTGGAAAATCATGCTATCTAGCTTTGAAGAACAATTTACTAGGCCTGGACTTTGTATTTTGTTACCTTTGAAAAGAATAAATGTGATTGTGTAACCCACTTTTTACTGTGTGTTTTTGGTCTCCTCTGCACAATCCAGTTGTGAAGGCCTGGGAGAAAATGTTTAGCCTTTCAATGCAACAATGATGAGATTGTACTTAAGAAGTGCTGGCCAAGAAAATTCCCTATAATTTCAGTTCTTGAGGGGAATAGTGGCACATTATTTTTTCAAATAACCTGTGCTTTAAAGTAATGGAAGGTGAAGATCAGACATTTCTTCCATCAAAATGTCAAATCCCCTCCTCTACTGCTAGAGGTCTGATTTTCTGGTCACAGAAATGTTTAAATCAGGTACATATGTGAAAATGAAAGTAAGGCACTTTTTCAGCTAAGCACATGAGACAGAATGTTTTTACACAGAACTAATTGTGTCTAGGACAGAAGACAGCATTCTTTCAATATTCCTAACACTGAACAGTTAAAACAGTTTAAAACAAAAATTATATAATTTAGCTGTACTGCAGGAAGAGAGATACACTTTGATATACATCTACATTCTTAAATATACTCCTAAACACTTTGCAAGGAAATAGTATGTTTTTCACCCGCTTTTCTGATTTCAGTTTTCTAACACAGAAGGAAAAAATAGTACACAAGGAAGAAAAAAAAAAAGGAGCTGAGTTCTCACAGAATGGATCTTTGACTATTCTCACCTCCTGGCAGTCTCACAGGCAGGAACAAGCGATTTCAAAGCATTTAGACCCACAAATATACATTGCACTCCAGCTAGGCTTCTGAGTTGTTCATACATGCACTATTTTTACATCAATGCCCATTTTTTGCATAGATTAGAGACTTTGAGATGATCAGATCTAAGAACCCCCTTTAACACTTCAAGTTTAAAGTAAAGAGTCTAGACTTTGCTGTAGCTGGTAGAAAAAAGAAAAGCAAAAATGAAAATCCTCTTATGTCTTCTATTGCATCAATCACTGCTCTTCTTTACAAGCTATTCCCTTCAGAATACTTTGAAATGAGATCTGTCTTTGGATTGTCCTACCTGCCACAGTTCAAACACCTTTCTAAAGAGTGGCAATAAAAAGCTCTAAGTGCAAACCTGGCAGAACAAGGAGTCATTAGGCCCCTTAGATACTGTGAAGGTGGTGATTACATAAGAATCTATATAGATAGATGAAAGGTTTGGAAAAACATAGTATGTTAGCAGAACTGCAAGAATTTATCCCCTGCATGAGAACAACTTTAAATTTAGAAATCTTGTGTACACAAAGGATTCAAAGTAGGACTGCAGTCATATACGGTCAAAATTTGTCAGTGGACAAGAAATTGCATTTTTATATGTAAATCTCACATACAGCTGCACGTTTTGCATATGTAGTTACTTAAAATGCATGTAGAACTATTGATTTCTACCTATTCAGAGAGATGCCTCCATGCATTTAGGTAATAAACCTTCATCCTGTGATTATTCTAAATTTTAGGTAATAGATGATACATTGTCATGACTTAGAATTAGTAGATAACTATTTATAGCATTTTATTTGTCAGGCATATGAGTACTGAAGGCTTTTCAAAACTTTCTATGATTTTTAATTAGGCTTCAGCTGAAGAATTTCTAGAAAATCCGACAAGTCCTGCTATTCTTAGACAGCAGAAGCAATTGCTTTTTTTTCCTAAGATATTGACAGCATCAGACTATTTTCTCAGGTTCAGCCCCAATTAAGCAAAAACCTGCAAAGTGAATAGGGGCTTGTATCTTGGCTTCTGTGGACTTACAATGGAGGGAGGAGAGCTCCCATGACTCAACATGCTGCTGCTCCCTCTTGGCAATTTTTCTGTTTCAGGGCACTTGACTGGTTCAATAAGGTGTTGTGTGGATGGACTGCTAGCTGGTGATCGTTTTGGAAGCATTATCCCCTCACTGTCTTACTGCTTCAGTTAAATTAATTTCTTAGCTTCATTTCACTGGACAGATCAGCACCTGTATTCTAGAAATACATTTTCAAGTCAATCATTCAGAACCCTACAAGCTACTTTTGGGAAAATTTGCCTTCAGAATCTTATTTGTGATATGTAATTAATAATTTTTTCAGAAACATACGTATCTCTATTATTTCCACCCTCCCCCCCCGCCCTTAACTTCAGTTGCTGCTTTTTCAACATCGTCCTCCTTCCGCATTTTATACACAAATAATCTCAGATCCCATACTCACTTCCCTGTCCCCAGCCTATGTTTGTCTCTTGGGTTTAGAAATGTTCTGAGGTGAAACTAGTGTAGCAAAGCCTATGGAATCTGTAAACAGAGTATTACATTTCTTACTCATTATACACCAAAGTGGGTTGTCCTTACAACTTCCTTTTATGTTTATATGTCAGCTGCTGTTGAGGTCTTTTATTGCTCTAAATCCATCAACTTGAAGGTCACACTTTTATAGACCATTGATGTCACTGCATTTTGCATTTGATGTAATGTGTGCTTGAAGATATAGTGAAGGCAAAAGGGCTTTTGGTTTCCTTGGGGAGTCCCATGCTATTATGACCATGACCAGTTAAATGAAGATTCACATGACATTTTCTTATACAGTAAGAACTTTATCTGGGAGGTATAAATGTGGGCTGAGTTGCATTCTAATATAGCATGCTTTTTATTTTCAGGTACTTTCATTTGTACTGACAAATAAAAAGCTACTTAATTTAAAGCGGAGATAGTATATGTGGTTGGACCTGAGTGAGGAATATTTTCTTTACAATATAATTAAGTTCCTGACTTGTAGATATATTTATTTTTTTAGAACAATACTTTGATGTGCTCTGCATTTTGACATGTGCAATATAGCATACTACTTCTGTTCTTATGTGTTGCTGAAGTGTATAATTCTGAAAATTTATAATTCCAGAGTATAAAAAGATAATGAAAAATCTCCCAAATCCAAGTACATACTGTTCCTTGTTTGTTGCTGATCATAGCTGTCAAGACAACAAGAGAAATCAGTGCTTTCTACAAGACATTAAATTCTCTTTTTTAGATGTAAAACTATGCAAAATGGAATACTGAAAAAGAAATCTTTAAAGTTGAAATAACTTTATCTCATGCTAAGATATATGTGGAGGGAGACATGGATTTGAGGATGATATTCTAGTTATAGAAAGTTATAGATGGTAAGATAAATAAGAAATGAAAAAAAGCATTAATATTGAAATTTGGTGGAGATACTTGGTATCTTTGGATGATACGAATTTCTTAAAACCTAGGTAACTACCAAGCATAGAACAGCCTTACCAGTATTGGGATCTTTTCTCTTACAAAATTCCAAGTATTGAATGGAAAACTAAGTCTTCCTAGGTTTAACCACTAGGTTTCAGATTGATCATTTTGTTTCCTCTAAATATAAGCACAACTATTGGATTAAACTATATTTCTTCCAGGTCTGTGATTTTATTCATAGTTGATAGAAAGAACCATACCTCCTATATTTGAGAATTACTTCTATGCATATTTGTCCCTTGGGGCAGAACTAAAACTCTTTTACTGGAAGTAATGGACCACATAATATAAACTGATGGGATGCACCCATGAATACTGAGGGAGCTGGCTGATATCATCATGAGGCTACTCTGATTATCTTTGAAAGGACAGGGTGACTGGGGGAGGTTCCTGAGGACAGGAACTGATCAAATGTCACTCCTGTCTTCAAGAAGAGCAAGAAGGAAGATAGATGGATTTACAGTCTGGGCAACTTCACCTCAATGCCTAGGAAGGCAATAGAGGTTTCCAATCCTGAAACCACTTCCAGGCACATGAAGGACCAGAAGGTGATTGGGAGGAGCCAACATGGATTTATGAAGGGGAAATCAACATGATAGTCTTCTACAATGAGGTGACTAGCTTGGTGGATGAGGGAAGAGAAATGAGGGATGTTGCTTACACTGACTTCAGTAAGGCTTTTAGTAAGGATTAGGTATCACATAACATCCTCATAATGAGGTGGATTGATAACTGACTTAATGGCTGGGCCTAGAGGGTTGTAATTATTAGCCTAAAAGCCTATCTAGAGGCCAGTCACTAGTTGTGTACCCTGGGGGTTGATGCTGGGGCCAACATAGTTCAAACTCTTCCTTAATGACCTGGGTGATGAGGCAGAATGCACCCTCAGCGAATTCATAGACAAACAAAAACTGGAAGGAGTGGCTGATAGACCAGATTGGTGTGCTGCCATTCAGAAGCACCTGGAAAGGCTGGAGAATCAGACAGACAGAAATATTAAGTTCAAGAAATGGAAATGTAAAGCCTTGCACCTGGGGTGGAATAATCCATTGCACCGACACATGCTGGAGATCAACTAGCTCAAAAGCAGTTCTGCAGAGAAGGACCTAGAAATCCTTGGTGGACCTCAAGCTGACCATGAACCATAAATGTTCAGTGATGTTGCAGCAAACAAGACCAACAGCATGCTGGGTTGCATTAAGAAAAACATTCCCCATAGGTCAGGAGAGGTGATCCTTCTCCTCTCCTCAGCCCTGGTGAGGCACATCTGAAGTGCTGAGTCCAGTGCTGGGCTCCCCAGTACAAGAGAGACCTGGGCATATAAGATTAAGTCTAGCAAAGGGTCACAAAGGCCATTAAGGGGTTGGAGTGTGAGGAGAGGCTGAGAGAACTGGAACTGTTCAGTCTGGAGAAAAGAAGGCTCAGGGAGATTTTATTGATGTGTATAAATGCTTCATGAGAGGGACTGAAGAATCAGCAGCCAGACTCTTCTCAGTAGTGTCCAATGACAGGACAAGAGGCAATGGGGACACTGTAACAGGTTGCCCAGAGATGTGGAGTCTCCATCCTCGGAGGTATTCAAAACCAAACAAGGACACAGTTCTCAGCAACTTGCTTTAGCTGACAGCTTGGACTAAATGATCTCAAGAGGTCCCTTCCAACCTCAATGATTTTGTGATTCTTCTGCAGTGGCAGGAAATTGATTCTTACTTACCAATAAGCAGGGATCTGCTTCTGTGTTGAATGAACATGATCACTTCAGTGTTTGTTAGGATAGTTAAAAAAAATTCTCAAGGGACATGCTTTCCATTATAGTTACAATGGAACAATATAGCTATCCTTTACAAAAATTTCATTAAATAGAAAGCAATCTTAACACAGTGCTAGAAATCTTTAAATTTAAATTGTTAAGCAATTGCTACACCTTACTCCATGATCTCCTCAAATCGTTATTTTCTTCCCTGAGCTGTTGGATCTGCAATGCATTTATGTCACTTTGACCTTGGCTAATGATTGCAGCATTTTTTATTTCCTAGAAAACACGAAGCCATTATTCAGTTCTCTAAGTAGTTTTGTTCTTGCTGTTGTTCTTTATTTTACATTATCATAATGAATAATAACTTCACATCATAAACAAAGGTTTGGAACATCAGCCTGAGAATTGGCAATGCTAGTGTTAAGAACTGGCTCTTACGCTCTCCTACTAAAGCACAGAAAGCTTTCTCTCATAAACTATCTTCAACTATAAAATATGGTGTTACATTTGCACTTGCATGAAAAATCCCTCTGGCCCTTCCTGAATCAATTGTGTCCTCCCCTGAACATGCAGTAGCAGGCAAAAATGCTATTATAAGAGGATATACATCCCAAATGACAAATATGTATAAATAGCACACTATTTAGCCATTTTACTGAGTGATTAATGAAGATTTAGTTAGATATATAAAAATAATAATCTGATATTTTGCATGGAAAACCATTTCAGATTATTAATGTTAAAGTATTTCGCAAGTTTGTTACATCTGAGGAAAATTTAGATTCCCATGAGCAAATATGAACAACAATGTTAGAAACAATGGCGGGTTTTAGTGAATATTGCCTCTGACATCTAAAAGCTTTTGCCAGTCAGTAGAGAAGGTGATAACAAGATTTTAACTTAATGGAATTAACATCATGAAGGAAAACAAATATCTTTGGGCAAAATAAGTGAAATAATTTCAACTCAAATTTTAACTGTGTGCACATGAGTGAAAGGTATTGCCATACTGTTTCAGATTAGATTCATTTGCAGTTCTGTATGAATGTTCTATAATGTCAGTCCTTGCTACTTTTGAAGACACTGAAAAAGACTTTATAAAATGCTATTAAAATAGCCCATCTGTGAGTAAAGACTTTTTCATCCCCTCATTACTGAAAGAAACACTGATAATTTGTATGTTACAAAATGCTTTTCAGATCTTAGCTGTATTTTTTTCATTTTTCTCATAACAAGATATTGCAGATAGAATGGTAAAGACAGAGAAGTTTCTGGCAAACACTGCATAAATCTCTAAAATAATTGCCACAACTAATCAGTGTTGCCAAGACTTTCATCCCTATCATGGAGTTGTCTACTTAATTTATTGTAGGTCATTTGTAAACCCGAGTGATCTATGAAGACAAAGCTAGGCCTAAAAGCAGTTATTTTCATGGAAAGTGAATTTTTTCCCTGTTCCATTAATGTCAGAAGTCATTTCTTGTAACTATTTCCCCACCCTGAAAAGACAAATACATTCTCCTCTCATGACAGGAGACAATGAACACTCCGTATTGTAGATATTACTTCCAAATTTTAAGACTCTGATCTTGACCCAAAGAAATGACTCAAATCAACAGAGACTACAGTCACCCAGTCACCTGGAGGAGTTCAATAGTTGCCAGCATGGACTGGAAATCCTAAACCAGCTTGGAAGTCCTAATTGTCAATATTGAAGTCGTAATCACCCAACACATTCAAGACTGGGTCATATTCAGAGCTCAGAGAAAGCTGATCAAAGCATGCAAAGACAATTAAAAAGCTCTTATTGGCTTTTTTCAGGCTTTGGATTATTTCCTAGATGAAAGTTGAAGTGAATTTAACCCTACATATTGTATAATTAATAATTACAGCAAATTGTGAAGATACAATAGCTAGAACCACAGAATGTGAATATGTTAGTACACATACTGGTAACGTTACTTAAAAACTCAAAGGATTAATATCTCCCTACCCTCAAAGTACAGTTCCCTGCTGTAGCAGCAGGAGATGAAGGTTAAAACAAGAAGGTTAATAATTTGGATCCTATCCAGTAACAAATAAAGCTTTGCACAGGCATTAGTTATCTCCTTACAAGTTTGCAAAGCTATAAAAAAATTAAAAAAAAAAAAAAAAAAAAAAAAAAAAAAAAAAAAAAAAAAAAGAAAAAAAAAAAGCAAAGCAAGAATAAAAAATAACTATCTTTCTACTTTATAGTATGAAAGCTTTTTTCTCTAATTTTCCCCCAGTGTATGAGTGGGATTCTTTAGAAAAATCACTGTATGCAGTGATTTATCACAGGAATACATTTCATGAAGCCAGTCTCCCTGCAAAAATATTTAAGCCTTAAGAATGTCCTGTTGATGCCGTGTGTGAGAGTTCTTAAATATAGAGCAGTGCTAATTTTTTAAAAAAGCAGGAAAATGCTGAAATATTGAATCCACACAACGCACTAGATAGAGACCTTTTGAGTTGTGTATCTATTTTCAGAAGATGATAGAAAGAGATGGAATTCAGCAGATGTTTAAATCCTGAAAAGACATCACGAATGGTACTTCTTTTTTTTTTTCAGCAATGCTCCAATGGTGTATATCAGTTTGACAGTGAAAGGCCACTCTAATTCCCTCTGTAATAACCTAGGGAATGACACTTGCTCGGAATGTCAAGTTCTAGAAACTTACTGTTAATTACAATGCTTGCCATGATATTTTCAATTTTATCAGCACTGGTAGGAGTTTTTGTCTGTTTCTCCATTGTACAGTAACCTCTGAAAACTGACCCTCTAGTTTATGCTCTACCCCAGTACACACAACTCACACCTTTAAAGTGACCTTTATGTTCAGTAGCAGGTGTAAGATTATATAAATTATGACTCCCAGTGTATTATCAATCAAAAAGCTACTTGTCAAGCTGCTTTTTTGCTAACAACAAAAAAATCAAATCTATCCTCAGAGGCTATAATCCTGTATAGGCGAATAAAATACCATGGGGTCTGTTCTCCTCTCAGTGCACATACGTAAATCTCATTCCTACTAACATTAATGGGGAGTTACATGCATGTATCAAGAGAAGAATAAATCTGCAATGGAGCACGCAGGAAACCATTCGGTGTGAAATGGTTTAAGGAGACAGATAGGGGAAAACACTGCATGGAAAGAGCCTATAATGCATTCATTCAGTTTTGCTCACAACTCTTGATGAACTTTTTCAGACTGAATGCCATATAGTGTCATATGGATTTAAAATGGTTGATAAATTATATTAGCAAGTACGTATTAACTGTAGCATGATTCAGGTGTGATTGCTATCACTAGGTCTTGCACTGCAGATTGATAGTGATACAATCCAAAAAGCTTTTAAAGAATTCATGTTAAATATTTTCAGGTTTCTGTTTTAACATGTTCAATCATATTTAAAGCAATTAAGGTCTTACAGTCTCCCCTAAAGGTTTCTAAGTTTCAATTTAAAACCAAACCAGGAAAACATATACTTTTGCTTCCTCAAATACGTATTATTCTAAACAGGGCAATCGACAGAGAATGTAATTATTAGATGCTGCACTCAGTAACCTCAGGCACATACATCTTCTGCCTCCATAAGTTAAATACAGTGTATGTGGGCTTTGTACAGTCATATCTCATTAAGAATTTTGTGAGAAGAAGATTTGGTCTGGACTCTTGTCAAATGTTAATCAGTTCTGGCTTTCTATAGCCACAGAATCATCTAATTATCCTTGTTCTTAATAAAGAATTTAGCAGACACATGGAGAAATGATATATGTGTATTTATATGTTTATTAATACGTATAGTATAAATATATAAATTTGTGGAAACCTTGTCAGAAACAATCTAGGTGCCCTTTTGTTGCAAAGGTAAATGGCAAAATAAGTGGCAAAAATACTAGACAATTGCAACGATAACAGGAAAATGTCCAAAGAGTGTAAATATTGTAAATACTGTAAGAAGCAAGTTCAGTTCCTTTCCTTCCCATCCAGATTCCGCAGATTCCATCCAGATTTAATGTTTTCCATTACATTCAGTGGTATTTAGAGGATTGTGAAGCATAAAGTAACTGAAGAAAGAATGCAGTTGGAAACCGTTTCTTTGTTGTTGTTGGGTTTTTTGTTTGTTTGTTTTGTTCTGTTTTTGTTTTAATTTAAATCTGTATGTTCTCACTTTATTGTTGTGGGTTTTGGTTTGCTTGTTGCTTTTTTTGTTGGGGCTTTTTTTCATCTGAAAGAATAAAATCCTTCAAGAAAAGAATGAGGAGAAAATTCAGCTTAGGAGTTACCTTCACACACTGGCAGATGTATCAACTGATAATTTAAACCCTACTTATTCTGCATTAGAAGTATACATCTAAAATATTTACTAAACCAGTTAGGAGGACAGAGAGATAATGGAAGAGGTATGGCAACACTCAAATAGGTAAACTGCAGTAGCATCTGCTATAGACCCTGAAGACTTGATGAGAGCAAGTATGAAAAGTTCCTGGACCAGCTACCATGGAACTTGAAATCTCAAGGCACTGTACTCATGGGGAACTTTCACTATGCAGCCATCTGGTGAGTGACAAGTACATCCAGCCATGAATTACCAAAGATATTCTGAGTTAGGTATGTAGAGGACAGTGTCATGATTCAGACAGAAGGGTTATCTAGAAAATAGAGCCTTTGTTGTTATGGAAGTACTTCGATGTAAACTACATGGACTATATGATTTGTAAAAAACAGTAGTAGAAGTTCATTAAATTTCAATAATGGAGAATTCAGAATAGTGGAGCATTAAGGAAGAGTTAAAATCCTTGGCCTACCCAAATTCATTTGATTTGAGTAAGATCAGGTTTTTATCTATACTGAGACAATGGCGATGAGAAGTGGTTGAATATGTCTGTAGAGGAGAAACTTATATATAAAAAGTACTAAGATT
>VZZY01006826.1:883-25293 GCA_013400335.1 Eurystomus gularis | reverse complement strand
AAATTACAATAAACTATTTTTCTAATAACAAGGGAAAATGAAAGAAATT
Source organism: Eurystomus gularis (assembly GCA_013400335.1). Taxonomy (NCBI): domain Eukaryota; kingdom Metazoa; phylum Chordata; class Aves; order Coraciiformes; family Coraciidae; genus Eurystomus; species Eurystomus gularis. Next base: position 25,244 of record VZZY01006826.1, on the reverse strand, counting down.
CTAAGAGGTCAAAGTAGCTTTACAATAAAATTCTTAAAGGTTAAAAGAAGGATTCAGACAGGAATAAATTTAATAAAAAAACTGCAGTGTAACATTTTCACAATTCCCTAGAGTCCCACAGAGATCTTTCTTTATTCTGATTTTGGTATCTTTATTCATTATCTGGAAGGGCATAATAAAATAAAAGGCAATAAAATATACAAAGATTTGCAGAATTTTCAGATAAATTAGGCTTTACAAATAATTTTCTGTAAACAGGACATTATTCTGTAAGTGTAATCAAATATATTCCTCATACCACAGCTGAAGAAAATAAAGCTCAGGAGCTGAAGGGAATTTCCTGAAGGGCTTCATGCTTCTGCCATTTTAGGTGTACTTAGAGCATGGCTGTTACACCAGACCCTGTGTGGACTTCAACTGAGGCATCTCAGTCAGTCTTGTGTGGTAGACAAATGACTGGATGACATATATCACATGGCAAAGCTTTGTGTATGTCTATGTCTGGGCAAGCACTTGTAGGATTTTCAAGTTGCAAAGGAGGTCACATGCTGAGTTTAAGATGATATCTGAACTCCTCTTAGTCATTCTTAGGTACCTCAGCCTTTTATTGAAATACAGTCCCAGGAGCTTACAGCAACTTCTTGTTTGGCCTTAACACACATTCTCTTTTGCTTTTGTAAAATTGCTTTCCTCTCAGAAATAAGTCTTATAAGCTTTTGTCGTTATTGGCATATAAACTATTTCATAGTGCCAGTATTACATAGCTTAAATGATCATTATAAAGTACAAATGTGGATATATAGCAGTGTAACTTCCATTTAAGTAAAGGCTAGAAATTCCCAAGTATTGCAAATGCAAAAATCGTAATTTGTTTTCAGTGGTGAGATTTTTTTAAAGCAATTATCTCATGTAGAAGGCCTTTGAAAATTTAACTGCTTATCTGCATCTCTAGTGTGTCACTGAGCTACTGGAAAGTTAGTCCCAAATGGGATGAGAAAACTTTTTTGTGATCTTCCAAAAAAATTATTTTTATTTTTTCAAACTTTTTCCTTGCTATCACTTAATTCAGAGAATACTTTCACAAAAGATCTCTACTTAGTTGAACAATTTCATTTTCTTGGGATTATCCACATGAATAATATTCCTCCTGTGTGAAGATACTTAATCTCCTTATATGCTATATAATTTATGTTTTGGATTTAATACCCCAAGCTCACTCAATTCCTGCATGAAGGTAAACCCTGATAGTCCCAGAGACTATATTTTTTTAATTGAGTGGAGGCCACTTAAAATAGAACTTTTAATTTAGATTTAATAACTCTATAAAAGATAAATCTAGTTGCCATGTAATAAACAGTAATTAATTAGTTAATATCAATTAAATACTAAAAATATTAATTTACATTTAACATCTAACTACTGTAATTTGCTATAGCTATCTTATTAAATGCTAATTAAATTCCTAAACATTCTTACAAGTTTAATGCATTAATAATAGGAACGTAAGTACACATTTACTGTATCTGCAGTTCTCAGTTCATTACATGGCAACTAGATTTATCTCTTTTACACTAATTAAATATACTAAGCAAACCTCAGTAACTTTTCTTAACACATACCATAACTATTTTATTAATTTCAAATTAAATGCCCATTTAAGGCTTCTAATCTACAGCTGCCCTAAACAGTTTCCTGCTAACAGAGCAAAGGTTACTTTGGTGTTATAACTAAACTACGACATTTCTAGGTGTTAGTTATGAGACTCTTACGAGAAGCAAGCTTTCCTTTCTGCTCTGCTTTAGTTTAAAAGTAATTACTGTTTATTTATCTGTTTTTTCTCTTTCCAGCAATGTCTTGTCTTTCCTTTCTTACTCTGCCTTGTGTCAACATGATCTTGTCTCCTTTCTGTAATTTCAGTTTCCTTTCAGTTTTTCTAGTTGCAGTTTCTGATTATCATTTATCAGGGTTATCAGTCTTTTATTTAAAATATCTCTGATATTTATAAAATTGTGTTAATCATCAGCAAAACCACACAACTTCATGAAAGGTTTAAGCAAATGACCGTATACACGTGTAAGAAAAGAAATTCTGGTCAGAATGCCAGTTGGGATGCTATGAATATGTCAGAGTAACATTCATAATATGATTTCTTTGGGAGATGGAGGGAGACACTACAGTCACATGTATCAAATGATTTAGAATCATAGCTCTTTTCACATATGATGGAGGCTGTCATAAAGACAGCAGGCTGCTGTGCAGCGAGAAAAGCACATTAGCTATTAACCTTCCCCCAGCCGATCAACTTTGTTTTGCAATCTTTCCTCAGAACCATTAGAATACCCTGAAGAAATAACTTTCCAATTAAAAAGGATCTCAGAGAACAAAGCCATTTTATCTCTGACTCCTGGTGTTCTTTATTCCAATAATTTAAATTGGAATTGATTTTTCAATTTAGCCGTTGACTTGCTATGGACACACAGCTGAAAAGGCCGAATGGAATTGCATGGCTGAAATATTTGTCTTTGTGATGCACTCCTCATAAATTCACAGGCGTCTGCTTTCTTTTTTTTTTTTTTTTAATGCATTTTCTTTCTGCTGCTACTGCTTTAGACAACAGCTTTTTAGCTCAGCATGAGCAAACTGAGAAAACATGTCCAGTATGACCTCAAGGGCCTCATACTCAGTTCTTCATAGATCCATTTAATTGTTACATCTCTGGGAAAAATGAAAAGATCCCATGTAGCCAAAGTGATAGCTGTTTTTCAAAGCCTGAAAATGTGTTCTACATTTTCTGCGTGCATTTCTGGTTCTATTTTTTAAAAAAAATAATTGAAAAATCCTAAAAAAAAGCCAAACATCTACAGTCAGTTAATTTTACTATGTTCAGTACAAATATGCAGCTGCATAAATAGCTCAGGTATATTTTCTCATTGTTCTAGTGGCAGACTCACTTAACACAGTAATTGATTTACCTGTGGAAGAGTTTTGAATTAAGCACTTCAGTTATTAAGGAGCCTTTTAAAAGATTAAGGTCCAGTTCTACCTATAGTTCAGCTCAGTGTTAGTGCACCTCAACACTTCACTTAACCAAGAAGGGAGTTGTTTCTGTTTGACTGAGAACAGAGTTGTGTCCTTACACTCAGAATTTTGTAAGAGCAACATCTAATTTTCCAGTGTTTCATGAGAAACATTTTGTAGACAAACAAGCTGAACATCTGATGTTGAAGGTAGAAAGTAGAGATGGAGAAGAAAAGGGAAGAGAGCGCGCCAACTTTTAGTGCAATTAAGTAGTTATTTTAATCTGTTACGGGTGGGGGTTGTGGTCATAAGAGAGCAGAAACTGAGAGACAGTTGCTAGCTATACCTTTATCTTCATGACCTTTCATTCTTCTCTCTTTTCCTTTCTCCTGCAGTGAAGCTGGTAAACATGGCAAGATAGAAATTTCTGCCCTTTGACCTGGTTGACAGTGGAACTTCATGATTTCCTCATTGGATAGGTTGTGATGTACTCTCTGCATTCTGATCTCCCAGTGCAGAGAACTTCTAGACCAAAATCCATCAAAAAATGTAGAGCTTCCACATGGAAGTACTGAAAAATTTCTCTCTCTCTCTCTCTCCCTCTCTCTCCATCTATCTAGTAATCTGTCTATCAAGATATAGACCTTCATTTCCATCATCTGAAATACACTAGCAGATTTAAGAAATGCCAGACAATGAGCCAATGATAGCAGAAGTGTCTTAATAAAGTGTCTACTTTAATTTTACCAAAAATTTGTTTGCTCATATATAGAAATAGGCTTAAATATTATGAGAATAAACTAGAGAGGGATCCAGCTGACCTTACATATAAAGTGTCTTGACCACCACAGACTTTCGCTGCTCTGCATCTATGCCTAAGGGCCAAGGATGTCTTCTTGAAGTGACTGCGTTAAGCAGAAAAGCTGTAGCCACAACTGAAATTGCCAATATAATTTACTTTCTACTTTACTCCAGGGCCTTGGTCCCTCCTCCCTACATGTTAATTTGCTCATGGGCTGCATTCTGGAGCAAATGAAATGCCCTGTTAGTGAGGAAAACCAGAATGTAATAGATGATGGTTTATTCTAGGGTCCATATCCTACAAGAAGTTTAAATACCCCTTTGGGGATATAAATTTCACGGAAATTTAAGGTGTTTCTTAGAGCAGTCCTAAATTAAATGCCTACATTTTCTACATGAAAAGTTATTCTGTCTGTCTAAGTATGGGCGCATAAAGTAGACTTGTTTATGGACTATGTAACAACTTCATAGATTTAAGAATGGTCTAATTACATTTGAATGTGTGGATATACTGTTACAGTTAATGAAATGGTTAGAAATGATCATAGAAGACAAGAATATATTTGAAGAGCTAGTCTTTCAGGAAAAAAAGTGTTTGTGGACACTAACAGCTTTCAGGATATATATCATCCAGCATAAAGAAAGATAGCTCTATTCCTATCTATGGTAGTATTCCAGTTTATGCCATTTATTTCATTATTATTTTTAGGTAATTTAATAAATGTCAAGAAAAAAAAACAAAAAAACAACTCGAACTTCCTCACAGAAAAGCTGGTTCTACAACAGTACTAATTTTGCAAGATGAATATTCTCTCAAAAGTGAATGTTGTGCAAAAGGCATCAAACATATCAGTATTTCAAAGTAGCTGGTCAAAATGTTATTCTTTGACACTTGTCTGCTTCAGTAATTTTAGTGCTTTAGTTGGGAAGGAGTTTACTACTGGTAAGGAGGAAGAGTATCATTTTCCCTTTCATGGAGAAGATCAGTGAAAATATGGGGAAAAAGGGTGTTTTGATATTGCTAAAATTTTAGAGTCAATCTGTCTAAAACTATGTCCAAACAGTTCAATACTTTGAAAAATAAACTGAAGTTAATTCTAGAAAAAGTATTAGAAATATATGCTTCCACGTTATGTATCTCATTGTCTTTGGTACATGCTGCTTAGTGAAAGAAGGCCATAATGTTAGATCATTCCCTTGACCTCTTTTTGATTGCTCCAGTTAGTTAAGTTTCTTTTAGAAAAAATCCCTCTAGATAAAGCAGTGTGTACACAAGTGAGTGGGTATTGCTGGGATCTGGGTCAGGGATTGACCTTTGACCCTTTTTTGTTTGGCAATTTGGCAATAACCTGTACATCTATGATAGGATGTCTTTATCTGATGTTGAAAATACTTGTTCAAACTGGGATGGACACTAGAACACGAATAAATTTCTGAGGGAATTGATGTAGAAACAGAAAGGACTATGTTAGTCAGCTAGACCGAAGGTTAAAATGGCATTAGATTACTCACCTACAAATATATGAAATTGTAAAGATGAGAGAAGGAGAAAAAATATCTAAATGAATGGGCAATGCTGCATCAAGAGCCCATCACTAATAAACTATCAACAAATAGCTAAGTAACATAATCAAGCTGGGGTTTTCGTGACTTTTTTAATCATCAGAAGTAAAAGACATCTTGCTTGTCTTCCAGCATGAAAAATGAATAAGTCTTTTGACTCTTTTTAAACAGACTTTGATAAGTTATATGACTGTTTCATGGTTTCTTGATCCAGCTGTATTCCAAATAGATGCTGGGATAAGATCCAGGCACATTTTTCACATCCATCTCAACTGATGTTTTCCATGAAAAGCAACCAAAGACTCATAAATCAGGCTGAAATAAAAGGACACTCCTCTTAATCTGGTTGACCAACAGGCTGACCAGGACTTCAAATGCTTTGCAGCTTCCACCAATTGGAAAAAGTGAGTGCAGACTCAACAGTCTTTCAGAAGAAGCTTGCATGTCAAGAATGACATCCGAGTTTCCTCAATTACTGGAAAAACTAAAAACGAAAATGGTCTTCCACAAACATGCATACATACACACAGAGAAGTGAGTGTGTATGTAAGCTTCCTTTGTATTTTAAAATACTTTCCATGTTGCTTGATGCAGGTCATTTGTATAACACAGGGCTCCTCAAACTTTTTAAACAGGGGGCCGGCTCACTGTCCCTCAGACACTGTCAGGGGCTGGACTATAGTTTGGAAAAAAATGAACGGATTCCTGTGCACACTGCACATATTTTGTTTGTAGTAGTGCACAAAAAAACAGGAAAAAGAATGCCGATCTGGCCCGCTGGCCGTAGTTTGAGGACCCCTGGTATAACAAATTGACAAATCAAAAGATAAGAAGCTGTTTTGGAGATGTATCAATAGCTAAGGGCAAAAGATTGTCATGGAGCCCAACTACATTATGGATAACTTGTTCAGCCATTGAACAACAGTTTTCCTGAAGTATATATGAAACTGATTTTCTACTCTTAAGAAAAAGGAGATTATAGTGGGGGTTATTTTAAATTTGTAGTTATGATGCGCTTCTAGATACTTGAATCTATCCCAGGGTTATGACAGGAGAAGCAACAACTAAGAAAGATTCAGAATAGAGTTTAAACCAATGAAAAAGAAAGTTCTAAGTATTCAACTGCAAGCAAGCAAGTTGAAAATATTGATTTGTCATGGAACAGTATGCAAAAAGTGTTCTCAGCATATGCAGGTAAAACATACTATTGAAGATCTAAGTGCATACATGGAGCTCAATGTCACATACATCAGCTTCCAGACTGACACATTATTGTAGACAAATGAAGTTTCATTGGCTGAGTACATGAACTAAGCCTTTGACATTTTACACACTTCTGAAAATGATTTCTGCCAAATTATTTGGTTTATGGATGTCAGACACTTGGCCACTTCCATTTCCAAGTATGCCAACTGTAATGGTAAATGATGCAACAGGTTCCAGATTTGTATAGTGTATTTTGCACTCTAACATCAATAAAAACAGCCCAATCTACAAATCTCTGCATTTCTGTTAACTTCTATTACCAGACCTCTGTAGGAAGAAAACCTGAGATAAAACAAGAAAAGAATAACAAAACCCCCCAACAAAATCCCCCATTCTCTCCATTATAAAATGAATACTCCATAATACAACCTATAAAACAGAACTTTGTCATAGAATCTAAAAAATATCCATTCCATAGCAATTGGTTGTGCAGTATCTACTCTAGGTGTCAACATCAGAACAGAAGACAGATAAAGGAACTGTTGGCATAAAGTTCTTAAAGAACCTGAGAAGCAAATAGACTTACTGGGGTTTTTTTATGTTATCTCTTGAGATTACCAAGACTTCTTGTGCACTGTCTGCATCCAAGTGATGATCATTGTCCATAAAAAGTTTGGCCATGGATAAAGGATTTCACTGCCAAAAAGCCTCAAATGAATAATAATAACAATAAAAAATATTCAAAATGCAGTCTCCCTGACAGAACCTTGTTGTCTAAAACCTGGATCTAGCTTCAACTTGTTGAACTACAAGCCACTTTAGCCACTTTTATCCACTTTAGATACTCAGCAAGGTAGCATCCCATGTCTTCTATGTCTTCAATGGACAGAGAGATAAACATCACTGGGCATCTAGCTGGTGGAAACTGCTCAGCTTAGGTTTAGAAAGAGTCAAGGAGGGTGAGATTCAGTTTCATGAAGTTAAATATCTGGGGCTGTTTTAGATGCCTTTAGATGCCTTGTGTCTTTCAAAAGCTGACAGATTTCAATATGTATCTTGTCATTCCACACAGATCTTTGAATAGACTAGCATACCTCAAATGTCACCTACCTTCAGCTGACTGAATTAAAGCCATTCAACTTGAAATATAGTCAGAACAATTACATATCTCTGTGTCTGTTTATTTAATCTGTAGCCCTAAGTAGAAGGTGAGAGACACCAATACATAGACAGCTGTAAGCAAGTGAGTGAACATCAGGAGACATACTGGACAAATCAGACTGGAATGATACACTAGTACTGAACACACTGAGATCCTAACCCTGATCAAGATTTTTAGCAGTATTTCATCTGCCTGGGAACTTTAGGCTTGGATTTAGTCTGTCCTTTCTTTTTTTTCTGTAGCTTCATTGATTCAAAAGGCAATAGTCATTTGTGTAATTGTCATTTGATATGTGAAATTTCACTGAATTTCAATTCCAAATGTATTCTTACATTTTTGTTGTACATGTTGAACATTAAGGTCAGAGAAAATAAACATGAGTGCTTAACATTCACTATTGTATTTCAGAAGAGAACGGTGTTTATTAAAGAGTAAGGATGACTAATTTACTCTGAGAGCGACTAAACACTGGCACAGGTTGCCCAGGGAGTTGTGAAGTCTCCATTCCTGTAGATGTTCAAAAGCCATCTGGACATGGTCCTGGGCACCTGGCTCTAGGTGGCCCTATTTGAGCAGAGGAGTTGAACTAGATGACCTCCAGAGGTCCCCTTCAACCTCAACCATTCTGTGATTATGTAACTCCTTCTTTACGCATAGCCCCAGAATATGTGTACACTTGTTTATATGAATTCCAGAAAATGCTATATTTTGTGTAGTTCATATTCTTAATAAGACATTGTAGAACATAGTAAAATCTATAATTAAGTTGAGCAAAAGCTTCCTGAATTTTTAATGTACCCAGTGACTTTATTATTACTTTTTGGCCTTCAAGATTTTTGTAGTTACTCCTCTATAGACTAGTACATTTATTAATTAATTGAAAATGCTTTTTCCAATGCTTAAATATATTTATTTATAAAATGTTTCTGAACATAAAAATTAAAAATCTAATATTTTAATATACTTGCTACGGTAAATCACATAGTAGTCCAGGTGATTTTTATTTAGTACAAGGATTACTTTCTGACATTTGTGTGGCAGGGTTCTTTTGCAGTACTAATTGGATCTCAATAAGGGTGTTTACTAAATTTTTCACTATAGAACATTTTTAGTGGATCAAAAAAGTGTATATGTGCAGGGGGTGTAGGCAGAAGGGCTTCAAAATCGTATTATCTGAAATTAATTACCAATTGGCTGCCTGAAGTATAGAAAGGCTTTCAGTTCAGTGTTTTTAACATACAATGATTACTCAAAATTTATTTATTTGTGGACCACTTATTAAAACAAAATTAAATGATTCATTAAGTTAACTTGTTTCAAAAAAAAAAAAGACAAAGTAAAAATGAAAAAAGAAAATAAATAGAATTCCATCAGCAAGTTTAAAAATTATAACCTTTCATCATATAGGAATGTTAGAGGTGGCCTTGTCTTAAAGTTTTTGAGGATTCTTTAGTATATCTAATCTGCCAAAAGGCTGCTAGGGAGAGAGTAGATAGCATCTGATTAACTTAACTATTCTCCTTGTCAATGTTTTGGATGCACCATCTAGACATTTTACAGATGAGAACAGTTTTAAACAGTGTGGAGGCAAGCCAGTTTGTACCACGTGGTCCTGTGGTTAGTGATCACCCACTTTTATTTAGCATTCTCAATGAATTATGCAAAGAGATTTAGCATAATTTTATCTGATAGATCAAATGTAGCCCAAAGGTTCCAACAAGGGTTTGTACTTATTGAGTCTGAATTTAGTCTTTGAAGATGTGAAGGTGACATATATGCTACCAAACAAAACGTGATAGATATTATTCTACTTGGATTGTTTTTGTTGATGCTTGTGTGCCCAAATGTCATTTATACCAAGGAATAGGAAATCTGAGTCCTAACTGGCTACATTTCTAGACTCCAGCAATCAAACTATATCCCAAACAAATCTAGAACAGTCACACTGAAACTTTGCAAGGGATAACAGTAACAATAAAACAATATGAACAATCATGGGCCGAAACTAGAGATCCTTTATTTTGCCTGTTTTATTTGCTATCATATGTGTAACTGAAGGAATTATGAAGTTTAAAGACCATCCCCCAGCCACCCTAATTATTTATTTTTTTGACTATAGACTGGTTGGAAGACAAAGAATATAGGAAGGTTGAGTGAAGGTGACATGAAGACACAATTTCTCATTTCAGAGAGCCTAGTTAGAAATGGGCTATGTCCAAAAGGGAACTACAAAAAAAAAATCTAACAGATTGTCCAGTTTAGTCGATCAGAATGAATGAAAGCAGTAATGTACTTTCCCACTGGACTGAGAAAAAACAACCTGCATAATGGCTTTAAAACAGTTTTATGGTAAGATAAGGGGGTTTTTCTTTTTATCACATAACATGTTCAAAGCACTGGGGTTATCATTAGTAAAGGAGTATTGTTGGAATATGTTATATGTTGACAAGAGATGAGCTTTTAGAGAAGTACAAGAAGTAATCCGTTGATAGCTGTACCATCATGTTTTTAGGCTGTGGTTAAAATAATATTCTTAAACTGATGTAGATATATCTAGAAGAAGTCTATTCATTTCAGTTCAACCTATTTTAAAGAACGTACCTCTGCACAGATAGAATCTGTGCACAGTTACGTATTTGCTTGCATGAGGCATAATACTGCTATGTCATTCTGTTGTTCAACAAAACGCCTTATAAAGTGCAAACTAGAACACTGTACCATAATGTTTGTGTGGAAGAGAAAAACTACTTTCATATGTAGTTTGTGTGGGAAAACAGTTAGTTTTCTGATGCTGATAGCCAGAAATTGTAAGAAATACTGTACTTATGTCTGGCACATCTAAACTCATAACTTCTGTTTGCTTTGCTTTGTCAAAACATATGAAAAATCATTAAAGTGTTTTAATAAATGTCTGGTTTTCTTGCTCATTCATCTTATAAATATTAATTAGCCATGGATCAGGCAATTAAAGTTTAATCAATTTGCACTAATTAGCACCACATACTTGCATAAAAAGATAAAACCAGCTCCTGCATCTGGCTGTTATTTGCAGTTTTTGTCAAGTGCTGATGAGTTTCATCTTGAAGAGAAGATTAAGAAGAAAAGAGGAAAATAAGAAAGTAGTGTTAATTTTATTAAATCTTCAATCAAACCCTCTGTTCATAAGCTTTATGGGACAATATCAGGTAACATTTCACTTTACATAGAAGTAGACAGGATTGGGCAAAAATTTAACACTTTTCTCTGGCCACACCTTTCCTAATTATAATTTTAAGGAAAAAATAGCTCTACTGTGCCAAAGTACAGGTTCTATTTTATAACAAAGCATTCTTATAAACACATACCTGGAGATGGATGCTCCAAACTTTCATAAGGAAAGTGCAAGCAAATTTTAATCTAAAAATGTTTTTCAGTTTTTTGACATAATCAAGTGGAAAAAAGACTCAAAAATCTAATCTAAAATTCACCTAGAATTTTTATATTCTCCTTTTCAATGGAATGATAAAACTTCACAGGTCACTTTCCAGAATGGGAGAATTTAGCATTGCTCCAATAGCACTGAAATTAGTTGATCCATTATTGGAAATGTGTCAGTGTCTGTAGTGAATAAAGGATATTAAGAACTCCCTGCCCACCAGGAAAGATAATTATTTGGTACTATTTCTCTCAGATATTCATGTTTCGTGTTTGTGTTACAATATTTGTTGCCTGAATTCTTTATTCAGCAAAACTAGCAAAAGAAACAAACTAAAAAATAAAAATATTCACACACACACAAATCAATGTTTGGTTTTATTAAAGAGGTCTAATTTTCAGGTGTTTCACCTTTACTGGGAAACAATGGGGTAAATCTCACTCTAGAAAGCCCTAAGCTACGCTGGGGAATTACACAGGTATTGGTGTTGTTTAAGAAGCTTATGGTGCCCTTAAGTATCACACCTTCACTTATTTAAAAAAAAACCCATGCACACTGGCCAAACATCTTACATGGTGGCCATGAACAGAGAATAATTCAGACCTTCCGCACTTTACTTCATTGTTGCTGGCTTGAAATCCAAAATTGAACTGTTTGCCCAAATGGAAAGCTGGAGGACAGTTATTTAAGTGTTATTAAATAAAATTGCAACTGAACATTTAGCTGATAACAAAATTGTCTGAATTGCTGGTCTGTGATCCTGTTGGTCATGGCTTAACATCATTAAGCTCCTGGGTGTCTACTAAGTGAACACCTGAAAATCAGCATTCTAAGTCTATGTATATGTTTTTTACATAGTTAAATGACATGAAGTAACAGTCAAGACTTTTATAATACACTTCAGTTTCTAGCTTCTGAATTTGTTTAAATTAATTAAACTGCCAATCTACCAAATAGATATTATTGGGTACTTAAGTATGACTATTTTGATATATAGTAACAAGAAAAAATAGAGTGTTCCATCCAGCCTAACTGAAAAAGATCACAGAGAATGAGACCTGTATTTAATCATGGATGGAAATTTGCCTTAAGCTTGGCAAGTAAAGCGATATTTTTAAAAGTGACTTAACTGAATGAAACCCACAACAAAACACCAACCAACCCATTGCATGAATCATAAAGAAGCTATGCACCATTTATATAAGGATTTTCATGTAGTTTATGCAAGAAGGGACTTATGAATAGTTATTGATATTTTTCAAATAAAGTATGTATGAACCATTAAACTCCTCATTCCCTAGTGTACAAGCCATTGCTCTGTTAAACACTCCTTCACTAGATAGGCTATAAAAGGAGCAGAGGCACTTGAAAAGGTTTTATATTTCAATGTTTGTTTAAAGATCCTATACTTTTGGCAAACAAAAGCACCTGGTAGCTGAAATTCCAAATTGCTGATTGTTGCTACAGAATCTTTATAATATGCTATTACACTGAAGATCTATTGGGCTTTGTTCTGAAGACTTTAGCATAATATCTGTAACTGAGGAATATATCCCTGTTCAATAAACAATATTATAAAATATGTTTCATATAAATGAATGTAATGTAAGCACTTTTCTAACTTGGAGATTGAAGTAAAAAATCATTACTAGTACAAATTACTGCATAAGAAGCATTTTGTCAGAGATTTCATGTATGATGTACCATATACGTGCATTGAACAATGCCTTCCACTGAAGCTAGGAAACTAAGCTCAGTGGAATAGGCTACAGTAAATTTTACTGGTCTTAGGAAGAAGCCAAAAGCTATTGTGTATTTCCAAATAATATATGCACCTATGAGCAGTATAGATATATTTCTTAAGATACTAGAGAACTCAAGTGTGTATTAAAAATCAGTGTCCAAGGAGTAACCTGTAGCCCCTAATGACAAGTAGGGAGATAAACATATGTAGGTCCTTGTTTTACTGTCTTGACACAGAAGGCATTCAAGGCCTTGTGAACAAATCTGCAGAGGCACTGAAGGAAACATCTGAAACCATCTTCAGCTTGTACTGTCTACATCAGGAATAACCACTTCATTTTTTAGAAATATTTGTTTGGGTTCTCTGTGCTGCTGACCACTTGCGTAAGTAAGAGACCACACATCTAGAGCTCCCTGAGTCCTGTACGTTGAACACATTTTTCTGTAGCTTGAATTTATTTTGACTTTATAGCATATTGTTCAATTTTCTGGTGTGGAGATTGTGGGAGGAACTAGAATATCATTTTTGGAAGGTGTTTACTGTTGACTAACTGTTAGTTGAAGACTTAATTTTTTTTTAAAGAAGAGAGTCACCTGCAGAAGTGTTTTGCTGGATAAATCTGTAAAGCTAAAGTGTAGTGCTGTTTAACTCATACCAAAGAGTTAGTCAGAAATTATTTGGTGTCCTTTTAGGGTTTTGAAAATCAGAGCTGGAGTAAATCACGAACGATATGCATGTTTTCATACATTTCATATCCAACAGTTTTAATCAGGTCCTATTTTATCTCTATTGTTACAGTAATTTAAAATCTGTGCCAAATTGTTCCTAACCTATCTTCTTCACACAGATCCTGAAAAATATATTATTATCAAAACATGTCATAGCCACAGCTCTTGTCTATATCCAGAGACTTCTGCTTTTCAGTGTGGTTGGGATTTTTTGTTGTTTTTGTTTGTTTGTTTGTTTGTTTTATGATATGGTTGTTTCTTTGGACATCTCTACATTTTACCTGAACTACCTTTTCCTGAGGTAACAAAGTACTTTGGAACTTGGCTCAGATAGCCTTGCAAACAGATTACACTGGGAACTACAGGACAGTGCTAGCAGTTATTCACTAAAGGCCAGATTATGAATCTCTTTCTGTCATTGGTGGTGTTACTCCCATGAGTAATTTCACGACTTCAGTGTAAGTAACTGCTGCTCACCATTGTGAAGTCAGCAGTTGCTATCTGATACTACAGGAGAAACACTATAGGTGGTGTGAAGATAGGTACTCGTTTAGTTTCGCTACCTTTGATCAAGATCAAAGTATGCTTTTTGAGGTTGGTGCTATGTTATATTATGCTGCCTACTTTACTATTCCATTTTGCTATTCTGTTTTTCTTTTGAGTGTACAAAAACTCAGTTGCTTTTGTATTGACAGGCATTGCACTGAGAATATCAATTTGGAATTTTGTTGTCATTTTCAGTCTATGTTCATTCTTTGTAAAAGCACATAAAGATACAGTGATTTCCTACTTAATCTTGATATGTGCCTGGAGAAAGTGAAATGAGCACTCAGACAAATGAATTCACTCTTGGAAGCCTTACTTCACTATCTGGGAGACAACTAAGAATTGTGTTGCCTATTTCGAGTTTATGCACAGTAGGCAGCAAATAGCCTAAGTCTCATTTGTTTTGCAACAATGGATGCTTGGAATAAAGGAAAAGAAAGTGATGCACAGCATCTTTCTGCCACTTGTAGGAATATGACTTCCAGAATCAATATCAGCCCTTGTCTGATGATATATTGTGAGGTGAAGTACTTTGTACTGTAGAAATTGAAGAGAGAGATGGAAGATTCTTTCAAACTGCATGTGATAGTGCAGATAATCATGCACACCATCAGTTCTATAGGTATTAGATAAACTTATTTATTAAATTCTGCTCTAACTTCTACAAACTCTAAATGTAACAGTGCCTGTGGTTTTTTAAATGTAAATTTTTCTCAGAAATCTGTGCTCAATAACTAATAAATACTTTGTTCCGTAGGACTCACATTCTAAGGACTACAGATGGCTCAGCATGAAACAAAGGGGATAGTGCAGAAAACAGCTATTGGGTGCTCATTTTAGCTGGAATATATTTATCCATTCTGGAATTGTGGGAGGGAAGTTTTTAGGAAGGAAAGATATGAAGGAAGCTGCTAAGAGTGACACTGGATTGAACAGATGGAGAATAACAAACTGTAGAGAGAGAGAGTTTGGAGCCAAAGATTTATCATTGTAAATGAATGAGATTTATAGTCAACTTTAGCCTACGTATCACAGGAGCTAAAATTGAGTTTTCTCAAGTATTTTATCTGAGCTTGCTTAAGTGTCATAACACTTTCATCTTTTGACTTTCCCACTGCAAAAGTATTCTGCTAGGTGCAGAGGTGCTTTCATTGACAAAAATCCAGAAATCCTCCTGTGATGAGGCATTCAGTAAAAATATCTTGCTCAAAAATCAGAGTGTGAATAGACAAAAAAAGCACATTAGTTTAGTTTTGTAGCAGAGTTACAACTTGAATTAGACCACTACATGACATTTACAGACTGGAACACAAAGTTCACTTTTTAGACAGAACCCTAATCCCTCAGGTATTCATGGGGATTTATTATGCTTGCTAAAGTTAACCCTGTCCTATCCCTGCCTCCTTACAGAAGGTATTGAAGCAATGGCTATGTTTGCATGTGACAAGAAAAGAGCCCATCACAATGAATATAGCTTTACCAAAACTGAACTGCTATTCTAGGAACGCTAGCACTGATGCAGCATGAAGCTTAAACGCAGTGTAACTTTAAATGTGTACTCAATCTGCTTAAACCTTGTTGGACTTTGCAAGAAGGATGCTGAAATGCCAAAAAAAGGAAAATATCTTTGTAGATGACGTAAGATTAATTGATACAATTTCATTTTCTTGCTAACATAATATTATTTTAACCTTAAATAGTTATTACCACGGAGCACTCCACTGGTGGATTTAATGTCTAACCTGGAAGTTTCACAAGGCATTGTATATAATATCAACATATTGCCCAGAGAAGCTTGTTGTTTTGTTTTGTTTTGTTTTCCACAGATCTATCTACATGATGTTATTGAAAAATACCATCTGAGAAAAACAGATGGTCATGCCTCTTCAATATTGTATTTCCATGTATGAGTTTATAAAAATAAGAATTATAGACAAATTAGGTAGAAAAGTTTCCGTTTTCATCTTCACCAGTGGTTAAAATAAGGTCTCGAGTAAAACTCATAATGATAACCTAGGATTCCCTGTGCCAAATTGAATGTGCTAACTAGAAGACAGCTCTTTCTCTTCTTTCCCCTGTCCCTCCCCCATCCCGTGATACCTTGAAATCTTTTCTGCATAGTGACACAGCTTCAGCAACAAGGGTGGAATACATTTCCTTCCCTCCCACCTGCCCTCTCTCTCAAATGATTAGAGCACTTTTCAACAAAGTGGGAGATGTGGGTGTCCCTCCCTACCTTATATACACTGAGAATACATTAAGTATGAAATTGCCTCCCAGGAGAAGTGATGGAAATGCCACTTGTTCATTTTTAAACTGGATTTTAAAAAAGCTTTATAGAAGAAAAAAACAGCATTAGTGAGGGAGAGATTACATGACCTTCTTGAGAAAGACTTTATTTTCTCATTTCTAATCTCTGATACCATGGTTTACTCCCTTCCAGTCTGTCAATTTTTCCATAGCATTGTGTTTTAGAAGATTTATTCAAAATGTGTGTGAGAAAACTAACTGAAGATCTTCAAAGCAGACAGAATATAGCTTGGTTTCATCGGCTGTTTGAACCTGAATTACTGTAATGACTGTAGTGGAATTATTTTCTTTTAAATAGGCAAATCTGACACGAACTTCAAAGGGGAAGTAAATACATGTAATAAAGAGGCCGTTTTTCTTTTTCTTTTCCTAAATGATTTATTTTATCCCCAGAAACACCAACAAATGTTCAAAGTTCTAGATATTTAAATAGGTACCAAGATGTCTGAAGCTGTAATCCTTGCTCTGCTAGTTCATTGAAATATTGCTGACCTTATAAAAGCCCATGTTCCTTTTCACTTTGATAACAGCTTTTGCTTCATCAGTCCACAATATGTATTACAGCAGCGAATCCATGCAGGATCAACTAATTGCTAGTACCTGCATTTAAATATAAGTACCTCAGAATTTTTATCACATAACCATACATACATATTTTTATTTTAAGCAGGAATTAAAAAGTTTTTGTTCTTTTAAATTATTTTGTGTTATGGACCTTGTTCTAACAATTACATTTTACCAGTTAGTGCTTTATGAAGCATGATGGAATCTAACCAGCAACTAATATAAGAGCTCCAGTTTGCCCTCAGTACACAATCTTAAAGCCCATTAACATTTGTGAGAATTATATGTGCAACGTGCAGGGAGAATATAAACTTAAGCAAGTGAAAACTGAAGATACTGTATATGTTTGGTCCAACTAATGCAGTCTAGATTTTTCACAGCAGTGTGTTATATCGACTGAAGTTTATTAGACAGCAGGGAGACCAATAAAAAGAGGGATAGTACAAATAAGCCATAACAAAGAAATGAACAAAGACCTTCTGCATTAACTAGGATGTAATCTACAGATGTTTCTCAGTTGGTAGAAAACAGATTTCCACACAGCAGTTGCGTACAACACAAATGTTTGCACAGAATCCAGCTGGACTAATATATAAAGCCATCTCTCACGATTAGAAGCTTTATAAAAGAGTCACTGAATAGAAAGATGGGTGACTGAAGTTGCTGTCCAAATCTCCTAAGCAATAGAACAGTCTAAATTGTCAGTTTCAGGTGGGGTAGAAGCAGAAATTCCTTTTAACTGTGCCATCCTTGACTATTTCTAACTTTCTGTTCAGAAATTTGGAAAAGATGACAATCTAATGAAAAATTGCAGGATTTTGTGAAGTTCCAAGTTTGACTTGCAGACCAAAGAAGTTCATGTGTGGATGTGTTAACCTTCACATACTTAGCCTTTATTTTCCTAGCCATGCCTTCCACCTTCCAGTTTTCTTCAGACTAGACCAAACTAATTTTGACTTAGACAGTATAGGCAACTGGTTGAAACATAGAGGTCAGCAGAGGAAATATGAATGCTAAACCTAAAGAGATCTATTTAGAATAAGTGAAAATGAAAGAATAAACACCAGAATCTTTTCAGCATTTTGCTTTCCCTAGTGATTTTCAGCAAGTTTCTTAATCCAAAAAATATTTTGTAGCGATACATTCCTGATATTTTTTGTAACATCTAGTTCTGTATGTTAAGCAGTTAGAAAGAACAGAATCTTCAATGCTGGTTTTCTGTTAGATTCCACTACACAATGGTTCCGGTAAAAGATAGCATCTTTTTGAAATCTTTTGAAAGCATTTCCAAATATTTGGGAACAAATGAAATTCTTTCAGAATGAGGCATCCTGCTTTTATATTCTTATCATTGGTCAAACATAACAATGAGAGGTTTTCCAGATGCAGGCGCCACGAAAATCATCTTGCTGAAGTTTGTTGTATAAAATATATGTACTTTACTGAATCTGGTTGCCTTGGTCTCCATCTATGTTCCCTAGGGAACCACCTCTAGAAAGCGATGGATATTGTCTATTTTAGGTACCCATCTTCAGGGAGGGTAATATACCTTCTGAAGGTCCTTTTAACACAGAGGGATCCCGTGTAGCTTGCTTAGAGTTGACAACTAACACTTTGTTGGGGACAGTTAGAGAAGAAGAATCCATTGTTAGCATTCTGCACTAAATTCACTGAGAGTTTATCATGGTGTCAAAATGAGGAGAGTTAGTCCACCTTGGAGCACTTCTGAAATCCCATGTTTCTTTTGCAACATTTTAAAAACATGCTATAGTAATAGAGTGGCCAATAGCACCATGCTGAGTTAGCAACATTCGAGGAATTGTTTCTATCTGATGACAGTTATGAAGTTTGAAAGAAGATGAGGTCAGTGTTATGTATGTCGTATCAGAACAGTTCCTGACTATATTTTTCTGTTTTGAAATAATAGATGTTCTCTTATCATAACCATAAAAATTTTAGTCCTTATTGTATTCTTATTTTTTGTTATCAAGAATATTTCAAAATAGAGGAAAATAATCTAGTTTTGTCCTTGTAAGAGCTGATTACCTTCAGCATCTCTACTCAGACTTTCTAGGTTACTTAATTTTCTATTTCACTACTATTATATCTTGTGTAATTACACCCCGACTTCTGTGTACCTCTTTTCCAAGTTATATTTATACTTGCTTAAAGGTTTGACGGGGCTTGAACAGTTTGTGACTTGCCTGCATTATTTTACACTGTTCAAAAATACCTTGATGACAATAATAATAAACATTCAACTCCTGCATTGTTTTTTGTGTGAGCTTCTTTGTCTCATCTTTTAAGATTTTCTTCCTTTAGCAATTAAATTGACTTTACAGTTGTGTTGTTTACAGTTAACCTCTTGTTTATGTCTGTTTGCTAGGTCAGAAAATCTCCTTGATTTTGGTGATTTAAGCCATTCATTTTGACGTCCTGTAAAAATATTTTTCTTTGATTTCTTTCTTTTTGCTGGTTTCTTCTTTCTTTTTAAAAGACAGAAGGCAGTAATTATTACTTCCTTTAAAAATCCAGCTTGTAGAATCATTTCACTTCCTTGAACTTCTTTACAATTCCTTATTTTTATGTGTTATTGCCAAGCATATTTTGAAAGATCTATCCATAAGGTATCTTGAAGCCAGTGCTTTAATGCTAATTGAACTGTAGGTAGTAGTATGTGATTGCCTTTTTGTGTGTGTGAATATGTGTCAAATGTGTATCCGAGTGCCTTGTAGCAAGAATGCCTGTACCAATAAATGGCATCTGCTATTAATATAGCAGATGCTGCATTATTTTTTTCCACTACAGGGATATTATTTTCATACTGCCAAGTGACAATATATGTGCAGGTTAATGCTTCTAATGGAGAATGCTTGATGTTGCTGTCCTGTGCCCTCATCATACTTTTAATGTCTAGCTAATCAGCAGTTACTCCATAACTCAAGTGCTTTAAGAGTGGTTGCTTAATTTATGCAGATGGCAAAACTTCCGTAATTTGTATACTGCCAACATGTATCATGGTGAGTAATGTATATGATGTGTTAACCAACATGTTTTACATTTTAAGAAAATCTTTAAAGTTTTTACAAAATTTAAAATGTGTGAAAGGTCTCTGCAGTGGATGTCAAGGGGTAATAAATTTGATGTAGTGGCCTAGCTGGTAGGATTAGACATGACTATTGCTTCTAGCTAACTGCTATTTTAGCTCACCCTTATTGCAGAAGTGTCATATGAAGACTGAAGGAATGAAAGCCAATTGATTTACAGGTTTGTATGTGGGTACTCCACAGTTCCTCTACTTCGGCTCTTCTCTGCTGAATGACTGCATACTAGACATAGCACATTGTGTGTTCACAGGTCTGGAGGGGTACCACAGTGCTCCATCATACAAATGTTCCCCTATTGCTGCAGAAGGTCATAGTGCTCAAGGAATTCTATTTGACAGGTTTGCAGTTTTGGTGCTTGTAAATTAGCTATAACCTCTGAATCTCAGCAGATTGTTGATACTCTGTGCTCTGATGCAAATATTGCATGAGCCAGTGGTCACGCTTAGAATTAAGTTCAGTTTCTGTGTTATGCAATTAAAAGGCATCACAGTCTCCCTTTCTGAGTGAAGGCTACTCTTTTGTGACTGGTCCCCAGGAAATTTCCCATGATCCAGGTAGAGGCCAGTCATTAGTCTCATCTCTGAATTTTTGAGACCATAATGAAAATGGCCAAGGTATGGGCTTGGGCAGATGGTTATCCATGCTGTGGTTAACCATGCATGCATGCATGGTAAACCATGCCCTGACATGGTTTTGCTCCACCCCATCTAGCACTCTCTTGGATAGACACTAGATGACATTATAGAATGATAGAAGATAACATGGCAGAATGACTGCTCCTATTGTGTATTCTGGATAGAAATCTAGCGAAAAAGGCTCCATCATGGAGTCCTCTGACTAAAGAAACTCTGATTTTTTTACTCTACTATAAGGGACTTCTTGGAAGAGAAACAAGGCATAGAGATCAAGCAGAAGAATTCATCATGCAGGGCTCTTGCTACTGGAATAACGCAAGAAAATTGCAGCCTACTGAAAAACAGAAAATTCTGAGATGCTGTTGCCCAAGACAGATTTCTCGTTCCTGTTATTTCACACATTGATAGAGGCCTTGAAACTAACAATTCCAATGTCTGATTCTGATATTATGGCAACAAAATGGTACTTTCCAAGAAAAATATCACCCATTACATGTTACTGGCAAATACCTCGTTCTAAGGGGACAGAGTTGCTCAGTGACAATGGCTTCTGACTGTTCTAAGTTTCCACAGTGTAATGCTTCTCAATGACAAGTTCCTGATACAAAATGGATCCTGTTGTCCACCAGGAAGATTCCAATTATAACTGAAGTATAGAAGACCAAACAATTTTGCTCTATTTATACAGATGCATTTTCCAAATAATTGCAATAACTATATTTGCTTTACTGGTCAATTCTCAATAAGAATAAGTGAATAATTGTCAGAAACAGTTAAAGATGTCTCACGTGATGCAAGTGAAAAGGTGTTGTTTTTCATTGAGATAGTTTTATAGCATCAACAACAAGAAGGAGCAAGTCTTGCGAGATTCCCTAAAAGGAAGCTTGTGTCATTTTCCACATATTCTGTTCCTTTATTCAAAAGTGTAAATAATCTTTGTAGGCACACTGGATTAGTTTTATTCATCTACAGCAGGGGTCCTCAAACTACGGCCCACGGGCCGGATACGGCAAACTTTTTCCGGGCTTTTTTGTGCACTACTACAAATAAACTATGTGCAGTGTGCATAGGAATTCGTTCATTTTTTTCCAAACTATAGTCCGGCCCCCGACAATGTCTGAGGGACAGTGAACCGGCCCCCTGTTTAAAAAGTTTGAGGACCCCTGATCTACAGTATTACCAACTCAGTTCTTTCTTAAAAATAATAAAAGCCTTTCTAATGTTTGTTTGACTGTATCTGCTTTCCGTGTCATTGTACAATAAACTAAAGCTAACATCTGAAATATGTGAGAAAGAAATTCTAAGAAAATCTAGGCAAGATAAACATACATTCCTGACCTCAGCTTATACAAGCAAGGATGCCGGTGCTAAGGAGATTAATGTCTCATATACACAAAACCGTCACACAGTCAAGAAATATTAGTCTGACAGTGCAGTTTACAGACTGGAAGATATACTAAAAGAAACTCATATACAGTATATAACAGAAGCCATTCACATCTGTTAGTCTTAGACTGCACTAAGTCAGTGGAAGAAGGAATGCTGTAAATTCTAAGAAATTGATGAAAACAGAAAGGGACATGGTTTTGATGCATGTAGAAGAGATTCAACACTGGGAAACTTTTGGCTAAAATGGACTAAATTACAAGTAAATGTTAGTTGGTTGTTTAGCAACAGCGGTACATTTTCAGAGAATGAACAGTTCTCTCTTCTGTTCATCTCTATTGAGATCTCATACTGTTGAATCTGATCTGGACTGGAAAGGGAAACTGGAAAATGATTATACTAGAATAGGTGTAAGTAACTGTACAGGAGTCCTGTTTATTACAGAAATATTGCTTCCATGTGTAGGTAGGGAAAATTTTGGATGAATGTGTAATTTCAATTCAATACATTGTAACACACTTGTCAAGTATTGGTAGAAAATTCTTGGAATTTTGGTTTTGGATTGCCAGCCTAAATGACTTTAAACATGACTGGATAAGATTTCTTTTTTGCCTTTAAAAGCTTAGCAAAGTTTATTTGTTCCATTATACAACTATTTAGCTTGTCACAAATACACAGGCTCAAGTGTCTCTCCTTCCTAAGTATGAGGAGAACAAAAGCCTTGGTTTTGGGAGACAGCAGGTATTTTTTTCCAGCTGTTGCTGAAGGTACCTTTTCACCCATTTGCATTTTTACCTTCAGAAAAGCAATGAAACTTGTTTACATTCAGCCCAATGTGGGAAATTTGACAGAAAGAATGTGCCACATCTTCCTAAGGGGCTTAAAAAAGAAGCATGCACCACAAACCTGCCAGTGGAAAGGTCACACATTGTGTCACAACACTGGTGTTCTGTCACCCTCCTGGTTATTGTTAATGTGTGTGAAATATCTTGGTAAAAGAAAACATTTCATGTTGTATTTAAGACAGCCTAAAAGTAGTGGCATGATTTCCTTGTTCAGCTCAGGTGAAGGACTATGTAACTGAGCTCCAATTACTTTCACATTTTGCTTACATATTGGTATCTTTAGAGCAACACTTCTTAGGTAATCCTTAATGATATCACAGAATCAAAGAATGGTAGGGTTGGAAGGGACCCCTGGAGATCACCTAGTCCAACATCCCTGCCAGAGCAGAGCCACCTAGAGCAGGTTACACAGGAAGGCATCCAGGAGGGTTTTGAATGTCTCCAGAGATGGTAACTCCACCACCTTTCTTGGCAGCCCGTTCCAGTGCTCTGCCACCCTCAAAGTAAAGTTCCTCCTCATGTTTAGATGGAACTTCCTGATCTTGAGTTTATTTCCTGTCCTGTCACTGGGCACCACAGAAAAAAGACTGGTCCCATCTTCCTGACATCCACGCTTTAAGTATTTATAAGTGTGGATGAGATCCCTGCTCAGTCTTCTCTTTTCCAGACTAAATAGAATCATAGAATCATAGAATGTTTTAGGCTGGAAGGGACCTCTAGAAGTCATCAGGTCCAACCTCCCTACACAAGTAGGAACATCTCTACCTAGGTCAGGTTGCTCAGAGCCCCATCAACCCTGACCTTGAATGACTCCAGGGATGGGGCCTCCACCACCTCTCTGGACAGCCCATTCCAGTGATCTACCACCTTCATATTAAACAACTTTTCTCTAATATCCAACCTAAATCTATCTCTTAATAGCTTAAAACTATTACTCCTTGTCCTATCATTACAAACCCTTTTAAATAGACCTTCCCCTGCTTCCTGTAGGCCCACTTCAGGTACTGGAAGGTCACTATAAGGTGTCCCCGGAGCCTTCTCTTCTCCAGGCTGAACAGCCTCAACTCTCTCAGCCTGTCTTCATACCAGAAATGCTCCATTTCCCTAATCATTTTGAAGGCCGTCTTCTGCACATGCTGCATTATATCCACATCCTTCCTGTGCTCCAGAACCGGACGCAGTACTCCAGGTGAGGTCTCCCCAGGGCAGAGTAGAGGGGCAGAATCACCTCTCTTGATCTGCTGGCCACTCTTCTTTTCACGCAGCCCAGGATGTGATTGGCCTTCTGGGCTGCCTTTGCACACTGGTGGCTCCTATCCAGTTTTTCATCC